>QTSX02001578.1:85380-112631 GCA_014839935.2 Entomophthora muscae | reverse complement strand
TCAGTGTATATTAATACATTTACAGCTATAGTACTGGGGTAAAACCAGGCACCACAGTTAATGCTGGCCCTAGGATGAGTATAGTTGTGGATGAGTTCTTGGTCTACACTATGCTGAGGTGCTTTTGTCATAGTTTGGTGATGAGCTGGACAATAAGCTGCTGAGTCTCTTTCCCAAACATTAGATTGTGGGGGATATGAGGTAATTATTACTTGTTTGAAAGCGTATTTGGTACATTAAGTCTTCATGACACCCATTGCAAGCTGTCTACTAGCTTGGGTGATGAGTTATATGTAGCAGTTAAGGTGGTTCACATTTATTCTCTAATAGAAGAATATGTAATAGTATCAGTGTAATTGGCAGTTGCCTATTTAATAGCTACCAGCAGAGTTGGTCAATGACAGGAATAATGGATCTCTTGTGAATTCTTTTCTTAGGTAGGTTTCAGGGATTCAGGTGTGAGCTGGGGCAGTAGCAGATGCAGGCAGTGGAACCACCGGGCCAGTGGGGAGCGCCCACCCCAATATTGGTGCTAAAATGATAATCTAAGAGAAAGAAAAGCCTAACAGGGGCCAGGGGCTACTAGTGGGGGGCATGAAGTCCACCAAACCTGTAAGCTTAATGTACATATCACCAAAGAGTTGAGTGGACATGGTCTTGTTTGTGATCATCAAATCTTGCAGGTGTTGAGCCAGGGGGGATGACAGGAGGAGACATAGGAACTAAATACTCAGGCAGGTAGTTGTGCTTGTCCCTAAAAAGGCAGATTGTACTGTGTAACAGTAGTCTTCTCTGTCAAAGGCTTTGGGTTTGCAGGGTCTTTCCAGGGGTTGACAAGGAGAATGTTCTCTAAGGTGAACTTGGTGTAGGCCGGGCTCACAGGATACTTAGTAAAATTTATTAGACAAAATAAAGCGCCTGGAGGATGGAAAGATACAAGTGCAGGCTCCACAGGTTCTTCTGGCAAGATTGCAAAGGGGCAGCACAGCCTTTAGGTTCTTTACAGAAGTGAAAGAAAACAGGTAGAATATAAGGAGTAATTAGTTGAACCAAAGGCTCATAACAGCTTTATTACTCAATATAACAATGGGATTTGGTCTTGGCCTGTCAGGTATTTTGACCGCTCTGCCAGGCCTCATCATTAGGTTGGGTCTCTGTAAAGTTACGCCTCCCCCTTAGACCCCAACTCCAATTCCTGCCAAATTTGTGGGAATTTCTACCAAATTGTGGTTGAATATTTATCCAAAAGATTACTGAAAAAGCCCAAGAAAAGCCATCAATTCAATATTTGGAGTTATTCTGAAGATTCCCCCACCTAACCCACCCAAGAGACACCCCTGGTTAAATACCATGTGTAAGAGCGGCCAGAAGCAGTGGTAATTGCATCCAAAGAAGATTTCCCAATTTTAGTTGGTTTGGTTTTCCTTTTGATTATGTCCATTCAAAATTTACAAGACCTTCCTGCCTCAAGAAATGCACTCATATCTGCACATATCATTGGTTGATTGGTTTTTGACAACAAATCTACCACCACAATTCCATCCCATCCCTTAAATGAATGCAAGAGTTGTAAAAGACCTTTCTTCATCATTCTCTAATCTAATAAAGTTCAAAATTTGTTAGTCTTGTCAAGGGTCTGGATGTACAAGCATTCTGGCTACTGTCAACCTACTTAACATCCTGCCATTGCCCAATTTGGTGCCCTTCCAATATATTGTTTGACATACCAAGAATGGTAACCAAGCAATATCACATGACAATCCAAGTATCCAGTGGCTTGAACCCATCCCTCACATGACCAACCCCTAGGTTTGATCCAACTAAATCTCCACCACAGCCCAATCTATATAAGTCTAAAATATTATCCAATAAAAGATACTTCTCTTCTCTTCTAATTCCATATTTGAAGCTTCCCCAAAAAGGTGCTCCTTATCAGTCTATTTTGGCAATTTGGTTTTCTGTTAATTTTGGCGTTCAGTTGATTCCTTTTTCCCCTTTGGCCTTCCAGGAATTGTTAGTGACAACCTTTCAATTGTTGCTGAAACCATGATTTTTATTGTGGTTGAGAGCATGGTTTTATTTCCTATTAACCTGCTCCCCATTTCTCACAGTTTCTTGGTCTTGGGCAGGCTGGCATCATAATTCTAGAGCTGGCAGGATGGTATTAGTTGTGGGTGGGTTACTATTGGCTATCACTGTAGAAAAGACTCCTGAACCTTTCTGTTCATCAATTTGATTATGATGTTGGGCATGTTTGCAGAGCAATTGCACATTCTTGTGCCTCAGATGGGGTTGTGGAATTTCTTATTAGCAGAATTGCTAATTTTGCTGCCTAACCAGTCACTGTCACATACTGTCACTTCAGAAAAACTTCTGGCATCAGATGCAGGCAGTTTTCTAAAGTTTTTACTGTATAATAGCCTTCTGAACCTTTCTGTTTATAAATTTGGTTAATGGTATTGAGCAGTTTTGCAGGGCACATGCTATGTCTTTGGCTTGGGGAAGGGTTAGGGGTTTCACATTGGTGGGGCTGCTAATTTCACTGCCCAACCTGCCAGTGTTGCAGTTTGCCACTTTGGAGAAACTTCTAACATCAAACACAGGCATATTGCTTTCAAACTCCTGTGATATTGGAAAAGATTTTGGTTCTGGAAGGTTCACATTGAATTTCCTTTTCTGTTTTCTTTTGATATGATGTGGGTGAAAATACTCTTGGCCTTCTGAACTGGCAGGCCACAGGAAATGAGGACCAGATTTTGATCCTTGTTCTGGATCTTGCTTT
Organism: Entomophthora muscae; assembly: GCA_014839935.2. Classification (NCBI taxonomy): domain Eukaryota; kingdom Fungi; phylum Entomophthoromycota; class Entomophthoromycetes; order Entomophthorales; family Entomophthoraceae; genus Entomophthora; species Entomophthora muscae. Next base: position 109,849 of record QTSX02001578.1, on the reverse strand, counting down.
AATATTAGAAGTGAACTGTCACTTGTGACAAGTAGTGGAATTTCTCTGGGTTATTTTTGGCCTGGTGTTCAGTTAAGCAGCAGGTGAAATATAACTCATTATTATAAGAGGTTCTGGTTTACAAAAGACATTTATGCTCTTAAAACTTGAGTGAATTTATCAGTGATGTCAGCCTGTTTGAGTTTCTTTTTTGTTTTCTTAGAAAATGGATTATAAACAGATTCACACTTGGCTCTATCATCATATAGGCTCTCCACCTTAATATGATAGAACTTTTCTGCCAGTTCATATACTTATATAGGGTCTTTAATATCATGTTCCTTGATGGCCATGCAATAATCAACAAGAATGGCTCTTTTGAAGAGGGTAATTCTGATACCTGAATTAAAATATTCTTCAATTTCAGATTGATTTCTTTTGTGAACCTTCTGGAGTTCACAACAGATGGTCAAGAAGGCCAGATCATGGTAAGTGTGAATGAGCTTATCCAAAGTTTAATAATATTGAATCTGGATAAGTTCAAGCTTTTTGATGATGTCAATATACTTGTCACCAAATTTTTGATTGACATGGTCTTACATTTTTTTCCAACTGTTACATTCTAATACCATGTCTTGCTACTTGGCTGGCTTTTCTGACAGGAATTATTGTACATTGAATACTATGTTGGGTTTTACCAATAAGATATTCATTGCAGAACTTCTTGTACTAAACCATCCATCATTCAACATTGAGCCCAGAGAATTTGGGGAATTTGTGGCTGCCATGGAACAGGCTATAATAATTCCTTCAGAGATAGCTATAATTTCCTGGTCTGCTGAATTAGAGTTGTGACTTACAGAAACACTGTGCTCTTGGTATGTGGTCTTGTTTTGCCTTTATTCTTGTGACTTGTCTTTTCTTTTATGGCCTGGTCTGGTTTGGTTTGGCTCATATTATCTTGTTATTGTTCTGGTGTGGCTTTCCAGGTTCAGATTATTTAAGCAGGATCACTATTTTAAAACCCAAAGGCTAGATAAGTTAGTTTCTGCTTGCAAAGTAGATTCTTTGATTAAAGACAAATGATAAATGAATTGATTGATTGATATTCCAGATATTTGATAGGAAAAAGTTTATATAATTGTCATTAATAATTAGGGAATATGTCATATACATATGGAAGGAAGGGGGTGGGTTTAGGCATTTAGGAGGAACCACACATTTGGATTTGCAGTTTAAAAGGAGTGAACCTGATGAATTCATAACACTAGCTGCAGATGCATTGATGAAAAATTCATAAAAAATGGCTCATGGTATTTTTAGTTAGTGACCCCTCACATATAATGATGTGCACCCCCTAGAATGACCTGTTTAGGCCCCAGTCTAGACCGCAACTTAGAACCTTATTCCCAAGAGATGGCTCTACTATTGTCAGGTATACCTGATCCCTATCATATACCTGTATATTCTCAAATTGCACAATACTATCACTTTTTTCCTTCTATTCACCAATTAATGGTTCACCTCCCTGGGACTCCAAATCTGCACCAGAACTAGGCCTAAACAACCTAGTATTTCCCTTATTTATCTTTGCAACTACAAGCTGGGTATAAAAATCCCTCATGAGTCCAAATAAAATATATTGATTAGCATAAAAAATTCTTAATGTCTTGCCTTACTTGTAAAGTTCCAGAAAGAGAGCTTCTATTGAGTAATAATATTAAAGCCCTGTTGTGTTCCTTTTTTCTGTTGCTCAGCTACAGATATTTTTCCCCAAAAACCCTGAGCACCACTTAAGTTAACCTTGTTAAGACCTTGTGATATTATGATTTCCTGATTCAGGGTCAATAAATATGATAGGTTCAAGATATGCAGATAAATTGGTTATCTGAAAGTATTGGCTGTTCATTATGTTTTTGTTACAAGTGAAAAAAGATCATCCAAATCCTTGCATCTGCTTATTGCATCTGTTACTACATTCTGACACCCTATAGTGTAATTGATCTTGAAGTCAAAGACAATAATCCAATGACCATCTGACTAGGAAAGGGCTGAAATTATTTTTCTCTTTAAAATAAAAAAGGATATTGTTGTCTGTTCTGATGAGCATAGGGAACTGGCTACCCTTGAGGTAATGCCACCAGTGATCCAAAGACTTGAAAATTGAATATAGTTTTTATATAAATGTGGTAATTTCTCTCTCTTTCCAGAATCTTTTAGGAGTAGAACATTACAGGGTGGAGTTTACCATCTTCCCTAAGCTGCAGCAACACTTTTCCCACAGCAATATTATAATCATCAGTGTTAAAAAAGGGCGCTCTGGATCTGGGCAGAGAAGGACAGGAGTCACAATAAAAGCTTTTTGAGGGTTTCAAATGCACGTCTGCTTGTGCTGTACTGTTTTAATGGCAACTGTGGTAAGTTTGACTCCCTGGTAGTTGACACTATAGATAAGTGAGAATTCAGCTTTTTCTCTGATTGACAACTGGAAATTGACACTTTTTTAATTAACATATCTTGATGTACTGAAAACTTTTAATATAAAAAATTATGCTATACAGCTATGATATACTAAAGTAACCCCAAAAAGCTTAAAAATTTAATAAAAAGTGTACTATATAAATGAGAATAAGGATAAATAAGCAACTATTTCTCATTTTACTATGTAATTTACACTCTTTATTATAAAAATATTTTTGGTTACCATAAAAATTAAAATTTCAATGAGACAAAAGTAAAAAACACAAAAATAAAATTTTTGCAAAATATGAAGAAATATTAATATTTATTTGATATAGTTCATATAAGTATAAATGTGGATATCTTTTGTTTTATTAGGAAATTAACCTAAATTAAGATATTTCATTCACTTTCAACTATAACTATTCATTTCAAATTTACCATGTATACATAAAATAATTAGTGCTATCTAATTAAATCAAAAAATAGAAAAATTAAAAGTAAAAACTAATTGATCAAAACTAAAAAGTAAAAATTAAAACCATAGAAGCAAGACAGCAAGTTTATTCCTCCCCATTCTTCCCCTTCTTCATTTTGGCCCCTTCTAGGAGGGCAGTTGCAATGAGCTCAAGCTGCTGCTTGATCTCTGAGGCCTTGTATTTATGCTTGGCCACATTTTGAATGGCCTTGGTGGGGGGACATGGTCTTCCAAGTCACGCAGCTTGGAGATGGTTTTCTCCTGCTTGTGCTGCAGAAGGGAGAAAAACTTATTGAATTTTGGGGAGAGCCCAAAGTTGTCCTTGAGGTGTTTGTGATAAGCCTCTAGCGCCAAGGCGGTCTTGAGCTCACCATTCACTGCCGCCCAGTACACATTCCAGCTGGCCTTGGCACAGGCCTTGCCTCACCTCTGTGTGACAACCTTCCCAATCTGCTGGGGCTTGAAGTACTCAAGGAAAGGCTTAAACTCCAAGTGCCTAACTACGTAAGGATCCTTTGAGAGAACCTCAAACTCCTGCGCAGTGTGCTCTGGCTTTAAAAAATCCAAGGCACTAAATTGTGCAAGCACAAATTTGCAGGTGTCTGAAGTGTCCCTCTGGCTCAACCTACTTAGCTTGGCATGGGCCTGCACATTCCAAGCAACTGCTTAGCTGTAATGGAAGTGGCACCCCTGCATCTCCCTGCTAAACAGCTGCTTGAATGCATTGAACTGAGCAGGCTTGAAGTCCATAATGCAAATTTGAGGCCCCAGAGCTCTCAGCATTACCTTTTTTTCCAAGTCCAGGGTGACCTGGTCCTTATCAACAGCAGGAGGATTGGTGCGGATTTAGGGAGGTCTTCTTGGCATTTTTGTTGTCAGAAAGGAGGGAAAGTGCTTGGCAGAGGATGGTAAAAGCATAGGTGTAGATGGCCTTGGTGGCCCCAGGAAGAAGAAAGAATGCAAGTGGAATCACCCAGATGTCAATCTGAGCATGGATCATCCAGAGAGTCTTGAACATCCAGGGTAAGTAGCAAAGGTACCATCAACTAGCCAGGTTAAAGCCCTTTTCAACCCCAGCAGGTTCTTCTGAGTTGCATAGCAGATTATGCAGTCTTTGGTGGCGGGCCCATCATCATGGAGGAGGAAGCGCTTCCTACTCAGAAGCTGCTTGAGCTTGTGGATGAGCGTAAGCTCTGAGAGGACGTCCAAAGCCTTGGGGGAGGGGGATTGGCAGTGATACACTTATCACTTATGAACTTAACCAACTGTTCCTGGGTTGGTACCAACTTAAGATTGTTGGGTTTGAGATGTTGCAGGGCCTTTATAGCCAGATCTGATGCGCAGAGGTTGGCAGAGGTTGGATTGACTTGGACCAGGTACCATTTTAACATCCGGGTTATAAGATGATTGGGGGCTCATAAGAGTGCTCCCCCTTCTTGGCAGTTACTTGCTCCCAGCCCTCAGTGTTCAACCAGGCCCCACAAGTCTTATCCTCACATATGAAGTGCTTGCTCTTAGTAGTGCGCTTTTGATTATTATAATTGAAGATGTAATTATCTACAATGTATCCAGGGCTGCCCTCACAGACATAATTGAGAAGTAGAAGGGGAAGCACTTGGGAACTTTAAACTCTCTGTCCACATTATAGATATTGTGGATGGCCAGTGGATCCCAAGCCATATGACCAGAAGCTTTAAACTTCTTGGAGTACTCCTCCAGCTCATCTTGGGGATCAGATGAGGGAGGGGGGAAGAGCCATCAGGAGGGGGAAGGGAGGGGTTCTTTGAGGCCTGCTTGGAAGCCTCATTTTTCTTACCAGAAGAAGAGGTGGGCTCCTTGGCAGCCTTTGACTTCTTGGTATGTTGCTCCTTGGTGGGCTTGGAGTTGGCCTCTGAGTGGTAAAAGGAGTGGTTGGTAAGATCACCATCATATTTATTGGGGGAGGAATTTTTGGGGGAAGGTAAAGGGGATGTGGAGAATGAGGGTGGAGGGGGGAGGAACAGGAGGAGTAGGAGGAGATGGGGTGTGAGGAGATGGGGTTGGAGACTTTGCCTTTACAGGCTTCTTGGCATGCTTGGGAGTAGAGGCAGTTTCTTTAGAGCCCTTGGAGGCTTGGTGCTTGGGCTGTTGGCTGTTATTGTTTGATCTTATCTAAAGAAAAGTTTTGTTTTGTAAATAAAACAGTGTGAAAGATATGAAACACAGAGGTAAAGCAAAGTAAAAGTTAAATGAAAGGTATGCAAATAAAGTTTTGTTTATCAAGAAAAAAACATAACAAAGTAAATAGAAAGTAAAATAGAAACTCAAAGTATAGATATAAAGGTTAAAACATAGAAAATAAGTGAATTTATGATGAAGCATCAAAGATGTTAGGTTCAGCATAACATCTTAGTGCTAAATCAATGTAAAAGTATAGTTAAAAATCAAGTATATATATTATATGGAGAGTAGCAGGAAAAGTAGTAGATTATAATTGAAAAAATAATTATTATGTGGATTTTTTTATTGGGGGTTAAACATTCAAAACCTATTAAAGTGTTAAGTTTGGCACTGTTGATCAGCTGAAAACCCCCTAATTCTCACTGCCAAGTTTTCTGGAGTTGAGCAAAAAAAATCAAAATTACTTTGTTTTTTTACATATAAAACGTGCTTAATTTAAAAGCAGGTTTGAAAGAAAACCCCAAAAACAGGGCAGTCTCATATGCAAAAAAATTAAAAAAATAAATCATACATTTAAAAATTAAATGATTAGGAAAATGTTTATTAGTGATAATAGTGTGTAGGGAGAAGCTGGGTAGGTTTTATTTACCATAGTGTTTTTTAAAATGTTAAGAATCTCTCTGCACTAGTCCCCCAGTTAAAGTGTCAAGTTGGTGGGTGTTGAGTGGCACCCATAGTGCATTGATTATTAATTTAGCCTTAATTCTAAGCCTTTGATTAGTTAAATACAAAACTAATCATGTGGAAAGTGGATAGTGTCAAACAGAGGGGGAGTCAAGTTTGTGTTTTTTATAAATTACATATGAAATCTATTAATAAATTGGGCTTAATTTATATGGCACCACTTAATCTAAAAACCTGGAATAGACATAATGTGAAACAAGTGGGGTAGCTGTGTTGCAACTAAACCAATGAGAGTTCAGTATTTGATTGGGGAAGACAACAGTCAAATAGAAAGGACAGGAATGAATAGAGTAAGATTAAGTTTATTGTAGTATATTAATTTATGATTCCATATTGGGAAAGCCATAAGGCCACAGGGGGTGGCATAGTGACAGGTTCTATGTAAGGTTTGAAGCCAAGGAATAACTTGCACAGGGATCATGTCATGAATGAAATTCTAATACTTTTATTGAAAACCTGGGAACCAAACCCTGGTCCTCATGAATCCCCTTCCACTAGCCAGGATAGACAGGAACCAGTTAGACTGCCAGTTTGGGCCAAACCCTGGACTGCTGTGTCAAAACAGAAGGTTTGACCCGCTAGCAAGGTTTCAACCAAGAGGATTTTTGACCCACAATCCAATTTTCCAGTGACCCATAGCCAAGCTAGGAAGTCAACTCAAATCACCAAATACATCAACATAAACAAATAATGATCCTCTACAGTGGACACCTTGTTTTGGCGCTTGACTCATTACAAGGATCAAGCCACCCCTTCATCATCCAACCATGTGATCAACACAATCATGTTCCTGTTATCTATTGATTCACAATGACTATATAATTACTATCTCTCAATAAAGAATATTATCTAGTTTCCAAATATTTTCCCCTTGTAACTCTGCTAAAACAGCACAGTTACAACATTGGTAGCAGAAATAGGTTTCCCACCCTACTTTATTCCCCAAAATTCCTCCTGTTGCCTGTACTTGCCAGAGCCAAAAATCCTCAATAGAATCATTTCTGGCCTCCCACTAGACTGGATGCTGTACACGTCAGGTGTCAAGATACCTAATGGGTTTGTACTGTACCAGAACACAGTGATCCTGCTCCCCGCCTTCAATGTCCTGTCAGTGCAAGGGTTCTTCCAGGCGCCTGATGCTATGCCCCAAGTAACCAATGAAGGCATCATTCAGACCTACGTAGCTCAGAGACTTTGAAACACTGTATTAGAGCCTTTTGCTGGAGCCAACAACAATAACACTGCAGCATAGATCCAATCTGCCCAAAGCAAGCTGGCCCAAATGGAATGCCCACAACAATTTTGGGTTGCAGAGATCTCCATCCAACTGACTCATAACTCTGGCACCTGGTGCAACAAGTGGCATGAAGAGCACACCAAGAAGGATTGGGACACTTTCAAACAAGATTTCTTGGCAGGATTTGTGCTGAAGGACACCACACTCATGATCATACGCCAAGTGAAGAATCTAACCCAAACAGGCATAGTGAAGAATCTCACCTCGCGCTTACAAGGAACTCCAACTATGTGCCCCCCTCACATATGACTTTTGACACCCCAGCTACCCACCTCATGTACTATAACGCACTCAAGTTGCATATAATGAGACACTAAACCTGGACCAAGTAACCAACTTGAAAAGTCTGTATTGCAAAGCAGAGAAAACTGAATGTTGAGCAACTTGGGTTATTGCTGGTATGTTCAAAGATACAGATAGATTTTAGCCTTGCCAATTTACTCTACCAAAATCCTATGCAAGAGCACTACAGACTATAATATAATAGAACATTGAAGATAATTACGTTTATTAAAACTGGAGTACAATCTAGCCAGCGGCTGCAATCTATCCAGATGTAACTAAGAACTTGTTATTATCCTTTCAGGAATCTATATCAATATATACTGCAACAACCCTTGTCCTTTCAGAAAGTTCTCAGTGACTATCTTTGCAAAAGGTCCATCTTTGCTGGCTGTGCCTATCCTGATTGGTTTTCCTTGGCATGTGTGCTGCTACTGGCCTTATCAAGGCGCACATGGCACTTCAGCTACATTCTACGCTCTTCTTAAGCTAGCCTACTGGCAGTTATCAATTGGCTGTATTCTTACACACCTATTATTGCACTAGGAAACTACACCGTATTTGTTTGATACTTAGAAATGGTCCCTGTTCAGTCCTCCTACATTGGAAGGTGTAAATCCAGTATTCCATTTGCAGGGCTTAATCAGTGATCCTTTTCTGGCTGGAAAACCTTCTTCTTATTAATTCAACAGGTTGAATTAGGGATTATAAGCTGCATAATAGCAAACTCAATCCAATATTGACTTGTAGATTATCTGCCATGTAATTCTGACCCAAACCAATAAGGAACCAATTATACGCCGTGTAATGATGATCCAAACTTGGTATTTCTTAGTCATTTGCATATCACTTGTTTGATATGATTATATACGCCCATCAGGCTGGGTGGGACTGAGTTGATACAACGTCTATTAGGATGAATTGAGTAATATACAAATGATGATATAGTGATTTCACGGCATGTAACCAATGATGATAACTATATTGGCTAACATTTATATGGTGTATAATCACTACACAATGGAATAATGAACTGTGATAATACGGCCTATAATCATTGCATCTATCATAATAAACTAACAATAAAAATGGTGTATAAATGCCATATCAATTATAATAGACTATTGATTATATGGCATATAATCACTACACTTAATAGAATATTGACCTAGTAATAATACAGTGTGTAACTGATAAAGATATGTGTGCAATGATTAGCCTGATTATTTGTGGTCAATCAGCCTAATCTCACACTGAACAAACATCCAACGCTCTCCACAAGGCTGAACTGGAAAGTGAGAGCAACCCAAGGATTCTTGCCCAGCTGGATGCCCCAACCAACCACCTCCTGGGAACAATAACAACAGTTCAAACCACAAAACCGCAGGTTCAAATGGGCATGGAAACAGGAACAACTGCCAGTCAAATTGCACACATTTCTGTATCACTGCCACACAGAACCACCAAGACAAGGAAAAAGCCCAGGGAGAGCACTAAGCGTGCCAAGATCTTCCTTCACAAGTCCTGACTTGCCCAACAGTGAATACCAACCCAAGGACGTAGACCAGTGTTCAATGATCCAAGTGCCCTTGGAAGACCCAGTACTTTACACCATTTCCAGATATCCCAATAAACTGATGTCTTACCCTTTCCGCTTTTGCAGTTACACAGGCTCTGCACTCCTGGAATCTGGCGCAGATTGAACCCTAGTCAACAGCAGCTTTTTAGATAAGTTCAAGCTAACCACTAATCCTTTGCAGATTAAAAACATGGTTTTAGCTGATGAATATCACATTGCTGTGACAAGGGAAACTGCCCTATTCTCTGTCATGCTAGAGAACCTGTATTCCACCATCCAGGGTCCTGTCATTGATTTCCCAAGTTTGACATTGTGCTAGGGCTGGACTGGTTGCAGAGGAACAATCCCCATATAGACCAGGCAACCTAGGTACTGACCATCAAACATGAAGGTGTCAATCACCAGATCTACCCCAACTCAGTGGACCAACTCCTATGCAACCATGTCTTTGTGCACATCACAGAGACCCTGGACAAAAAGGAAAAACTCATGAAAATTGACTGGGACTCCTTCCATTACAAGATCATACACTTCAAGGACCACCAAGATACTACCACGCCTCAGGATTGCAAAATTGTAGCCTGCCATCCAGAAATTGTCAAAGAGGCTCTACCTGGGTTACTCCCAGAGAAACACATCTAACACTCCATCCAACTCAAGGGAGCTGTACCTAAAATGCAACTCATCTACCACCCAACCCCAAAAAAAGACAACACTCTATGTACTTACCTCAAGGAAGCATTAGAGAAAGGAATTATTTGCCCCTCACAGTCTCCTTTTAGTGCTGCTATATTCTTTGTAGCAAAGAAAGATGGTACTCTACGCCTATTCACAGACTACTGAGCCCTAAACAAAGTGACTATTAAGAATTGTTACCCACTACCACTCATTGACAACCTCTTCAATGCCCTAGGAGGTGCCACAGTCTTCTCTAAGATTGACCTAACTGCCAGCTACAACCAGATCCACATCAAGGAAGAAGATATCCCTAAAACAGCCTTTTACTAAATACAGATCATGTAAGTGTGTAGTACTTAACTTTGGAATGACAAACACCCTGTAAAACTCCATGACCTTCATGAACAAGTTAATTGCCCCTCACATTATTAAACATACCTTGGTATACCTGGACAACATTTTTGTCTATAGCCCCTCAGTAGAACAACATCACAAATATCTTGAGGCAGTCTTTGCTACCCTGGAACAACACACAATGCTAGCCAAGCCCTCCAAATTCCAGTTCTTCTGCAAGCAGTTACCCTTCTTGTGACACAGTCTCAAAGAATGGCATTAAACCCAATACCCAGAAAATTCAAGCCATCTGTAAAATGCCACCTCTCAAAGACAAGTCATAACTCTGCACATTCTTAGGGACAATTGCATATATACAACGGTTCATACCCAACTGAGATGTCCTTAATGCACCCATATCCTCCATAACTGGTGCCAAATATAAGTTTGTATGGACCCCCCAATGTGACCTTTGTTTAAGACTTCTTAAGAAGAATCTCACAACAGCACCCATTCTCCAATACCTAAAACATGATGGGGAATATAAAATGGAGACAGAAACCTTGGACGCATTTATTGGGGGAGTACTAAAAATAAAAAACAATGATGATGACTCCCTGCCTGTGGCCTACAAATCATGCAAACTGACAGACGGCAAGTGTTGATATCCTATACACAACAAAGAGTTGTTGGCAATTGTACACTGCCTGGTCAAATGGCGTTGCTACCTAGAACAATAGGAGGAGTTCACAGCATTGACCAAACACAAGTTGCCTATATACTTCAAAACCCAAGCAAACCTCTCATGTTGTCAAGCCTTCTGGATGGAACTCAGGGAGAGGTTTAATATGCCCATACAATATAAGCCTGGTCCAGAACTTGCCATGGCGGACACACTCTTGTGCCTGTACTTCAGAGCCACAAGAGGCAAGAGCAGGCTTGACCAAGACTGGCCTCTCCTGGTGCTCCAAACAAAGGAAAAAGGTTTCCTCCTGGCACCACAGACATAAAAAAGGAACTTTCAATAAGAACAAGCACTTATTTACGGACGTATATGGAACCTTACATTGGAAAATGACCAACAGGACCACCATTCCTTATATTCCTACACATCAGCAAGTTGACACAATCCTACTTTACCACAGAGACCTAGGGCACACAAAGGGCTGCAACCTCTATGAATTCCTCAAACACAAAGCATGGTGGCCAACTCTGTACCAGGACGTTCAGGAAGTCTTGGAACAATGCAAAGTATGTGAGAAATTTGCAAAGAGTAATACCCCACCTAAATTAGTACTACATATTTGTACGCAACTACCCTTCAAGGTATGGGCCCTAGACATTGTGGGCCCTATACCAGGGAGACATAAAAAAGAAGTACATCATTGCCACACTTGAATTTCCCACGCAATGGCCAGTGGCACAAGCAGTTAAAACACATACAGGCAATGACGTGCGGCAATTCACAGGGAAAAATCATCAGCAAGTGCAGAAAGCCAGAACTGCTGATCATCAACAGAGGAAAAATTTGTTCTCAGAAGATACCAACATTTACATACCAAGAATGGGTTTAAACACACATTGACTACACTATAAAATCCTCAAGTCAATGACAGGGTAGAGCAGCTGAACAGGAGTCTTTTACAGGCCCTTGCCAAGCTCACCGCTGGGAGATCTGAGGAGTGGAAAAATATTTGGCAATTGCACTTCTTGTGTTGCATGTGGGTAAACAGACCCACTGGAAAGAGCTCCTTTGAACTTTTATAGGGAACACAACCAAGCATTGTTTAAGCACTGACTGAGTCCAAGTTGGAAATTACCAACAAAATACTGTCCTGTTCCAATCCCTAAGTACTCCATGCCAACAGTGACCAAAAGAGAAGGGAAGAAAAACAACTTCAAAACATGTTTGTCCCCATCCAAGAAAGGCACAAAGTTGGTGACAAAGTATGGGTGATGAACACAGAAAAGAGTAATTTACAGCCTTAGAAAGTGGGCCCTGTCATTGTGTTGAAGGTAAACAACAACAATACTTACCTATTACATGGGCTGAGCAAGAAGAAGTAATACAAGGTTCTACACCATGACTGTCTGAAACCCTGAAAAGTCTGTCAGAAACAGTGTGAGACAGTCCTCCCCACAACTAAACAACATCTGGTGCAGTACAGCGCTCAAGCTTCTGACAACCTTTCAGCAGATCTCAAACCAGAGGTGGCTGACTCTCATCTGGGAAGTGTAAAAACAACAGGGTTGATCCCCTGGAAAGGTTCTGACTAAGCAGGTTTGTTATTGGCAATCAAAATTCCCAGTGATCTGTAGCCAAATGCAGAAGTCAACTCAAATTTCCAGAAACAGCAACATGAGCAGATGATGATCCCACATGGTGGATGCCTTGATTTAGCGCTTGACTCACTACCAGGATCAAAACGCCCCCTAACCATCCAACCAATTTATCACCCTAATCATGTTCCTGATATCCATGATTAAATTAAACTATATAAGTCATATCTCCCAATAAATATATCTATCTACTATCTTCTAATCATTTTCCCCCTTGTAACTCCGCTAAAACAGCACAGTTAAAACGGCAACTGTGGTAAGTTTGACTCCCTGGTACTTGACACTTTGTCAAGTACCAGGGAGTTGAGTGCCACATATGTGAATCTATTAGTATTTTTGGCTTAACTGATTTTAAGCTAATTTTCACTAGTAATTAAGGGGTTTAAAACCAAAAACCAAGGTTAAATTTACTTGAACTTGACTCTGTTTAATAATTTGGTTAGCTAAAATACCAATTTAAGGGGAAATTCATAAGTGAATTTACTAATAGAAATAAAAAAACTTGTGTTTGACACTCTAAACCAAAAAGTGACCAGCTCAACACTTTTTAAGCCAAATCCTAATTTTATTAATAAAATACATATGTGCTTATATACTTTTTTATTTACTATTATATTTTGATTATTAGTGTCCATAGTTATCAATTAGGCTCCCAAGCACCACTATACTGGATTTAGTGGTATAGACATTAATCAAATATACCACTTATTTTACATTATGTCATTCCCAGGTTTGTGGATTAAGTGGTGCCACATAAATCAAGCCCAATTTATTAAGAGATTTCATATGTACTTTATAAAAAACAGAAAGCCAACTCCCCCTTTTTGACACTATCCACTTGCCATCCAATTGGTTCTGGATTTAACTAATCAAAGGCGTGGAATTAAGGCTAAATTAATATGTGACATACTATGGGTGCCACTCAACACTCACCCACTTGACACTTTAACTTGGGGATTAGTACAGAGAGATTCCTAACGTTTTAACCAACACTATGATAAATAAGTCACTATCAGCTCCTCACAGCACAAATTAAACACTAATAAACACCTTCCTACTCATTTACTTTTTTAACTTATGTTTTATTTTTTATTTTTGAGCATATGAAACTGCCTTGCTTTTGGGTTAACTTTTGAACCTGTTTTAAATTTAAACAAGTTTTATATGTAAAAAACATAGTAAATTTGATTTTTCTGCTTGACTCTGGCATACTCAACAGTGAGAATTCAGCTTTTCCCAGCTGATCAACAGTGCCAAACTTGACTTTTACTATGTTTTGAATGTTTAACCCCCAATAAAAAATCCATATACAACTTATTTTTTGAAATTATAATCTACTACTCTCCCTACTACTCCCCATATAACTTATATATTTTTATTTTAATTTTAAATATAATTTTTCATTGGTTTAGCCCTAAGATTTTATGATGAACCTAGCATCTTTGATGCTTCACCAAATATCACTTATTTTCTATGTTTTAGCAATTTAGATCTATTCCTTTACTCTTCTATTTTTCTTCTATTTACTTTGCTATTTTTTCATTGATGATTAAGACTTTTTGTACAGCAGTTCTAAAAGCTATGGAAACAAGCAAAAAATAAATGAGATTTAAAAAAAGGAACTCAGATGTAAACAAAATCAAAATGAACTCAAATCTACTGTAAATAAATAAATTTGTTTATTTTTAATTTTGTTTACAACTGAGTTCATTTTGTTTAAATCTGAATTATTTTTGCTTGTTGCCATAGCTTTTAAAACTAATGTACATTTTTTACTTATATTTTGCTTTTCTTTTCCTCTTTGTACTTAATATATCTTTTTAATTATTTTATTTACAATACTAAACTTTTTTAGCCAAGATCTAACAAGACTACTGTGGGGTTCCTGTTCACCAGTCCTATAGTGTGTCCTGGGTCAAAGCCAGAAACTAGCTTGGTGGAGTTAATATTTTTTTAGTAGAGGGAAGTGGCTATCTAGAAGTTTATACTTGGCCTGCATTAATGCAAACTCTTCCAATACTTTTCCAATGGCTAGGAAAGCATCCCCAACATGCACTTGTACTTCAGCTGGTTCTAGACCCTATGTGGGCCTGTACCAGTCTTTCAGAAACCTAGTAAACTTATTCCCAATAAATCCCCTTCCCCTATCTGTCATCTCAAGGTGTCTAGTTAACCTTTTTCATTCCTCCTAGGGAGTTTTACTAGTGGCAAACAATTGATAGCTTTGATGGTAGGTATATTCCTCCCCCTGGCTAGGGTAGAAGATGGGGGCAACTCACTCATAGGAACTATCCATAATACTTGGAAATTTGGGCAGGGATTAAAATAGGCTTTTATTTGCTTCTATAAGGAAGCTCTCCTAAGAAGTATTCTGTTATATGGTCTGGGGTCTGGGACACAATTGATATGTGCCAATAATTGGATTCCTCCAACAATATCTTGGACTCCTTTTACTTGGTCTAGGGCTCCTGCTCCTTAGTCCTGGACTTCTGCTCCTTGCTTGGACTCTTGCTCCTTATTCTAGGTTCCAGCTCCTTTATCTTGGGCTCCTTCATCTTTATCTTGGTCCCTAGCTCTCAATTTGGTCTTAGTGACTTTTTTATCCACAGTTTCCAATCCCAGAAAAGCCTCAGACTGCTCTGCCTTTTATAGCTCCTTGTTTCAGTCCTTGTTTCTCTCATATCTTTGGTTTTCCAAGCTTACACTATCCATTTTCTTCTGCTCTATTATATTTTAAAGCTTTTATATTACTACAGCTAATTAAAAACCAGCTTTCTCTGGTTAATTTCCTCATTTTTTAGGCTTAAATTCTTCAGTTAAACCCCTTAAAACAGTGATTAAACTAGATTTGATCTGCATCCAATCAAACGCCTGGATTAAGCTATTTTTCCAAAGAGTTTACCCAAATGACTTGCTCTTGACCATTATTTAAACCTGGCACAGTCTTGCTCCAGATAAACAACTGTTCCACGTTTTGAACAGCTTTACCGTAATTCTGTCATATTTATACAGGCAAATCAAGTGCTTTTAACTATGGTTCACTTAAGGGATTTTTGAACCCTAATTTCTTCAACATTTATACAATTTTTGCCGCATTTTCTTCACATTTCTGCACTTTAAACTTGCCTGTTGCTTGTTTCTCACCTTTCTTAACCATTTGGGCAAAACTCCAACCTTTGTTCTCACAGTTTCTCTGTTATGTTTTCTGCCTCTTTGGCTCTCAGAATACTCAATTACTTCTCAATAAATTTACAGTTTAATTTCTGTAATTTCTTTATTTTTCTCTTCTCCTTTCTCATATGATAATTATCTCAATCTTTTTATCATATCTCTTGGCAGTTTTAATTAATTCTTTTTACTGCTTCTTTCTTATTATCAATCCTTCTTACAAGAGTCCAAATCAAGAATTCCTGCTCCTGCATTCACTTCTTCTGGTCCTTCTCAAACAAATTCCAGTTCTCTAGCTAGCCCTGCCTAATGACCTTCAAGTCCTTTAGCTAGTCCTTCTTACATGATCTTCTAGTCCTTCATCTAGTTCTTCCTATAAACCACCTAGGTTCCATCTGCACCATGAACCATCTTAGTTCTATTCCTCACTATGAACCATATTGGTTTCATTCCTCACTATGATCTTCCAGTTCCTCAACTAGTCTTCATTGTGATCATCCAGTCCTTCTTACTAGTCTTCACTGTTGATCTTACACTATGAACCACTGTGGTTTCATTGTCAGTCCTTGTTACCAATACCTCAGACTCAGATAATAAGTCTACAAGGCTACTGGTGTTTGACTGGTCCCTTGCAAGTATCCTCCACTTAGGCCATTCAACAACAGACAATCTTTATGTCTGTGCAGTTGTCTTTACTCACTCAGATGGTTAAGTCTGAGCTTTCAGGCGCAAAGTAACCCCCTTTACTTCCCAGAGGCTTGATAATACCAAGTTCTGCAGCTGGCTCACCAAGCAACTACCCTAACAACACCTCTGAGAATATTTATGCCCCTTAATGGTAGCTTCAGGGCCTCCCCAAAGCCTCCAGAGAAACAAAAACAAGGACATCCTATCAGTCCTTTAGGAAAGGTGCTTGCTCACAGACCTCTTGTAAGCGCACAAGGGCATGTAGAGCCATCTCAGCTCCTCCCTTCCCTGGCAGCCTGTGTTACCTGCTGGGCTATCACATTCCTCACCCCTAGCAGCCAAAGTTCCCTGCTGAGCTGTTTCATAGCTTTACTCTAGTAGTCCTTTAATACCTACTAGGCAGGCCTTACCTCCCCTAGTAGCCAATGTTTCCTACTAGGCTTCACCTGTCTCAAAACCACTACACCCTGCCAACTTTCAGCATGAATCTTTTATTGCATCCAGATCAGCCCTTGCCTGCACAACAGCTTCTATTTGGATTTTCACAACTACCAAGACTACCAAGCGCCAAGCCTCAAAAGGCCCAAAGGATCCTACAGTCACCCCCAAGTGTACCAAGAAGCCTTCAAAGGCAAAGACTCCCACTTTATCTCCCTCAAATCCATCTCCTCTCACTCCTTCTCCTCCCACCTTCACCTATATCTTCCCCTTCACCTTCATCTTCCCCCTGCTAGTCCTTGCCAAATAAAAGTTATGGCAATCTCACTGATCACTCTTTTTATGAGTCAGAGACAGACTCTGAGCCCACAAAGGAGGGCTGCCCCAAGAATTTAAAGGCTGCCAAGGAGCCTAAATCTTTTTCTGGAAATAAAAAGAAGGCCCCCAAGTAGGCCTCAAAGAACCCTTTCCCTCCGCCCTGATGGCTCTTCCCCCCTTCCTTCCTTCCATTCTCTTACCCCCAGGATGAGCCTGAGGAATACTCCAAGAAGTTTAAAGCTTCTGGCTACATGGCTTGGGATCCACTGGCCATCCACAACTTTTTTAATATGAATTGAGAATTTAAAATTCCCAAGTGCCTCCCCTGCTACTTCTCAATTATGTCTGTGAGTGCAGCCCTGGATACATTGTAGATAATTACATCTTCAATTATAATAATCAAAAGCGCGCCACCAAGAGCAAGCACTTTGTTTTTGAGAATAAGAATTTCTGGGACTGCCTTAACACCAATGACAGGGAGCAAGTAACTGCCAAGAAGGGGGAGCATTCTTGTGAGCCCCCCAATCATCTTATAGCCCAGATGTTAAAATGGTACCTTGTCCAGGTGATCCCAACATCCTCTCACCTCTGGGCATCTACTCTGGCTATAAAGGCCCTGCAACATCTCAAAACCAACAATCTTAAGTTGGTACCAACCCAGGAACAGTTGATTAAGTTCATAAGCAATAAGTGTATTTCTGCCAATCACCCTCCCCCCAAGACCTTGGACGTCTTATCAGAGCTTACGCTCACCCACAAGCTCAAGCAGCTTCCAAGTGGGGAGTGCTTCCTTCTTTATGACAATGGGCTTGGCATCAAAGACTGTATAATCTTCTATGCAACTCAGCAGAACCTGCTGGGGTTGAAAAGGGCTTCAACATGGCTAGTTGATGGTACCTTTGCCACCTGCTCCCAGATGTTCAAACAGCTCTGGATGATTCATGCCCAGATTGACATCCGGGTGATCCCACTTGCTTTCTTCCTTCTCCTTGGGGCCACCAAGGCCATTTACACCTGTGTATTATCAATCCTTTTCAGAGCACTTTCTCTCCTTCTCCTTGACAACAACAATGATACCAAGAAGATCCCACACACACACCTGCACAAACCCTCCTACCACTGACAAGGATCAGGCCACACTGAACTCAGAGGAAAAGGTAATGCTCAGAGCTCTGGGGCCTCACATATGCCTAATGGGCTTTAAGCCTTCTTATTTCAATGCATTTTAGCAGCTGTTTGACAGGGAGGTGCAGGGGTACCACTTCTACTTCTTCCAAGCAGTTGCTTGCAATGTGCAGTCCCTTGCTGAGCTTATTAGGTTGAGCTTGAGGAATACCTCAGACAACTACAAATTTGTGCTGGCACAATTTAGTGCCTTGGCTTTTTAAAGCCAGATCACACTGTGCAGGGGTTTGAGTTTTTCTCAAAGGATCCCTACATAGTGTTGTGTATATACTTCTGGGAAGTATAATAAACAATATAAAGGGGAAGTTTAAGAAGAGAATGATAATTTATTGGATATGAATATAGGGATATATATAGTATCATGGAAAGCCACATGCTGTCCATGTACGTCATGGAGGTAATGGGGCTTATCTGAGTAATGTTCCTCTTAAGTCATGAGGCTTACTTAATTTGTGTTCTCTTTAGGATCTGGATTGTTTGATCCCCATAATATATGGTTGACTGGTATTAGAGCCACCAACTTATTGGTTTTCCGGTGCGCCATTCAGTGACTCATTTAGTGATATACTTGGGGTGTTTATTCCTTGAGAGGGAGTGATCAAAGATGTTGTGACACCTCCCCCCTGGGGTGCTAGAAGGCAGAGCCTTGGGAATTTTCTTTAGAGTATCAGGGATGCAAGCTTGATATTGATCCAGTTTGGTGTTGGGGACAGGGAGTCTGTAACTATGTTGGGCTGTTCTTGCTTTACACAGGTAGAGTCAGTTGTGGTGCTTATGTTTTAGTTCCATTTGGGCCCCAATTCCCTTGATGAGGTAGGTATTGTTGGGCTTGACTTCCATGACAATGCCTGGTCTGCGTAATCCTGGGTCTAGTTTGTGTTGATTGTGATTGACAACCCAGATCTTGTCTCCAACTTAGAACCTTTCTTGTTGTAATGGGATTGCTTCCTGCTGGACCCTTTGTTGTTCCATCTTTTCTTGGTCTTTTCTGGCATGTAGTACTTTAGGGTCATTGTTGTCTGGTATCTTCTTTGGAAGTGGTAGTCATTGCCCTGTGGTTGTACTAATAAGAGCAGGCTTTTGTCCATAGACAAGTTCATAAGGGCTTTTGCCCATGTTGCAGTTGACTTTTGTTCTACAGATCATACGTGCTGTTGGCAGCATGTTGAATCAGGCCTTTGTATTGTTAGAAGATAACTTAATGAGGGATTCTAAAAGCGCGCTGTTTAGTTGTTCTACTTGTCTATTTGCTTGAGGGTGATATGGGCTGGTAGTGATGTTTTTTATCCTGTTTTTGGAAAGGTAGATGTTGGTGTCAATGGCCTTAAGTTTGGTGCCTTCATCTGTGATTAGGAGGTCAGGTTTAAAAAACTTGGCTATGATCTCTTTCCCAATGAATTTTCTCACATTGTTGCCCTTGTGTTTCTTAGTAGCTTGCGCCACGGGCCACCTGGTTGCATAGTTGATAACTGTGATGATGTACTTCTTGACCTTGTTTTTACCAGTCATTGGTCCCAAAATATCCAGTGACCATACCTTGAAGGGCTGTGTGATGAACCCAGGTACTACTAACTTGGGTGGTACCTTGGTTTGGGTAATCTTCTCACAGACTTTGAATTATTCTAGTACCTCTCTGATATCATCTAGCATGTTGGGCCACCAGTAGCAGGTCTTGAGGTATTTGTGCAAGTTCTTGCTATGGGTGTGTCCCAGGTCTCTGTGATACTGGAGAATTGTGAAAATCTTTTGTGTTGACAGGATGTAGGGTACAGTGTCACCAATTGGAAGTATTTGGTGTAGGGTGCCATATACGTTTTTGAACAGATGTTTGTTCTTAAGGACCTTCTCTTAGACGTCTATTAGGTTACCAGGTGAGAACCCTTCTTGGAGATTCCCCATGATAAGCATGGTCCAGTCAGAGTCCACATCAGCGCATAGAACATGTTTATTGTATAGCCTTGAATAGGCATCTGTGGTAAGAATTTTCTTGCCTGGCTTGTATTAAATTTGCATTCAATATCTCTGGATGAGACTCATCCACTTGGCTTGGCTTCTTGAAAAATGCTGTTGTGTCTTGAATATTAACAACTTGTGTTTGGTGAGGACTTTGAACGTCTGGGCTCCTTCTAGATAAAATTGCCATTTCATGAGGCAGTGTCTAATGGCTATCAATTATTTGTCGTGTATGGGGAATCTTTGTTTGCCGTTGGAAAGCTTTCTTGACTTGTACACCACAGGGAGAAATTCCTTTTCTGCTGTTTGAATACAGAATACTCCTCCTATGGCGCAGTCAGATTAATCAATTTCCAGCTTGTATATCCCTTCATGGTTTGGGTATTGAAGGATAGGGACAGTGACCATTTGTTCTTTCAGCTGACAGAAGTGTTGGTCTCGTAGAGGTGTCCATAAAAACTTGGTTGTCTTTCCAGTAATTGCAAAGAGGGGAGCAGTTAGGGCACCCCAGTCAGGGATGAATCTTCTAACATAGGCTACCATGCCTAAGAAGGTACAGAGTTTGCTCTTGTTTCTGGGAGCCGGCCTTTTGGTCATGGTGTGTATTTTCTCTGGGTCTGGTTTAATTCTGTCCTTTCTGAAAATGTGGCCAAGGAATGGGAGTTTGGACTAGAAGAAGTTACACTTTGATGACTTGGCAATGAGTTGGTTTCCCTTGAGGGTACAGAGGACCAGGAGGAATTCTTCTCAGTGTTATTTTAGGGTTTGACTATAGATAATTATGTTATCTAGGTAGATGATTGCTTGTTTCCCAATGTGTTCCTTGAAAACCTTGTTCATGAAGGTCACAAAGGTACTAGGGGCGTTTGTCATACCAAAATCAAGGACAACACATTCAAAGGATCTGTATTTGGTTCTTAATGCAGTCTTTTGGATGTCTTTAGGTTTTACACAAATTTGGTGATAACCTGCTGTCAAGTCAATCTTTGTGAAGATTTGGGACCCCCCATGGTATCAAAAAGGTCATCAATCAGGGGCAGGGGATACCTGTTCTTAATAGTGACCTTTTTGAGCGCCCTGTAGTCTGTGACTAGGCAGAGTCCTCCGTCTTTCTTTGCTACAAAGAAAAAGTGGCACCAAAAGGCAATTTTGAGGGTCTAATGAGGCCTTTTGTAAGGGCTTTGTTGTAAAATATGTAACCTGGGTGCTGATTTCTACAAATAGTTGGTCTACTACTTCTTTATCTTATTACTATACCTGTTGTGGTATAGTGACAGCCTGGGTAAAGACAGAAGAATATAAGAAGATAATAAGACAAAACTAGTGTTTATTAGGATAGTATTGCACTTATATAGTGTGAGGCAGGGGAATTGCCATCAGGGGAAAGGAGGCACAGACAGAAGGACTTTTCTAATGGAGGAGAGTGGATTGGCACAGCAGAAAGTCCCACGCAAGAGAACAACCGGTTTCATGCAGCTTTCCTTAAGGAGGCAGATAGAAATAACTTTGTTGTTCTATTATTAACCTCAGAAGTAAAGCCTGTGCCTTATGCACATTCAAAAGGCAAATCAAACACATGTTTTAGAGGCATTTTAAATGTCTTTATCCTTAGTAAAATCAGGACGCAATAAAGCAATCACACAACTGTTCTGTTGCTTGATTCCTAGATAGAAGACTTAATGTTTAATCCATTCAATCTGCAACAGGCTTTGTCCAAATAGGCTTTCAGAGTGTTGTCTTATTGGGGTGTGAGGCAATAGACAGGTCGCGCCTTTGGTACACTTCCTTTGAGGTCAATCTCATGTTGTATGCTGTGGTTGGGTGGTAATCCTGGCAGTGTTTCTTGGAAGACAGAAGAGAATTCACTGATAAGCTGATCTCGGATATAGTACTGTTCATGTCTGGTTTCCATATTCTTGAAATTGATAGTTTTATATGTGCAGGTATTCCAATTGATCTTGCTGGGGTCAGTTTCTTCTTCTTTTTTCATGATTTTTACAAGCACATGGTCTTTCATAAGCATGTCAAGGTGAGTTGGGTAGACATGGTGGTGTACTTTGCCATGTTGTTTGGTGAAGGTAGCGCTGTCCCAGTCAATATGAGGTTTGGTCTTTCTCATCCAATCCAGGCCAAGTATAACATTATATTTAGGGGATTGGTATGATAGGGCCACTGAGCATAGTCAGTACATCTCCAATTTAGGTGTGGAAAGGTTTTGCCTCTTTTTTGACTAGTGTACTTCTGTTGTCTGCCATGATAACTCTCTTGATGTTGCTTCAGACTGTTGGTAGTTTTGTGAGGTTGGCAAACCTTTTGTTAACAATGGATTGATCTGCTCCAGTGTTGAATAAAGCTGTGCCCTGATATCTGCAAAAGCAGAAAGGATAAGTGAGGAGTTTATCTCCAGTTTGGGTGGCAAAAAATAGAGGATTGCTGGAGGGTACTTAGATCATGGTGATGGAATCCACGCCCTGGTCCCTGTATGAGTCTTGTGAGTTGGTGGAGGACGGCTCACCTAGGCACTCCTCTGAGTTTTTCCTTCCTCATTAGTGTCCTCAGTACTTGCTTTGTTATCTTGTGCTGTACAGTTCACACGTTGAGGTTGAGAGTTATTTCTCTGGCTGATCTTCTTGTTAGGGTGAGGGTCCTTCCTTGCTGTGGGGCTCTCCTTTTGCTTATTTGATGCATGTAGGTTGTCATACTTCTGGGCTGCACATTTTCCTTCTGAGAATAAATTCTCAAGGTTCTTTCAGTGGATCATGTCAAATTGATGTCTGATATGCTTAGGGAGACTGTTGTAAAAGTCCAGTTGAGGTCCTGGCTTATCAAAATTAATGGTGGTGGGAGCTTAGTTGTGTAGGCCCTCATATGCTGCAATGTAGTCCTTGATTGTTCCTGTCATTTTAAAGGTTCAAAGTTCTGTCATAATCACCACATTGGAATCCTTCATGGCAAATATTTTGAGGAAGGTGGCTTTGAACATGTACCAGTTTTCATTTTGGTCAGGGTGTTGATCAAGCCATTCAATTACAAAATGAGAGGCGGTTTCTATGACACAGAGGGAAATTTCACTGGCCCAGAGTTTGAAGGGATAGCTCACTTGTATGAGCTTTCTTTGTGTGCTGTTGATCCAGAGGCTGGCGTTTTCCTGGCTTAACCCTGAAAAGGTCCCTATTTCTGCTGAGCGTAGGGATTGGAATACAATCTTAGGTATTTTGGGCTGTTGTGGTCCTGTTGCAGTTGGAGGTGGGTTTAAAATTTTACAGGCTTTGAGTGTGTTGTACTGCTTTGTGGGGACAAGAATGTTGTTGTAAATGACAAAACCTGCAAGGACGTCTTGTCCTCCTTTGTAGTCTCTCCAACTGGTAGAGAGGGCCATTTGTTGGTTCTTTTTCTTTGGAGGAATTTTTCCTTTGAGTTGAGTAGGTATGTAAACCTACCTGTACTACCACTGTTGTGTACATACTTCTGGGAAGTATAATAAATGATATAAAGGGGTAGTTTAAGAAGAGAATGATACTTTATTGGATATGAATATAGGGATACATATAGTATCATGGAAAGCCACATGATGTCCATGTACGTCATGGAGGTCATGGGGCTTATCTGAGTAATGTTCCTCTTAAGTCAATAGGCTTACTTAAGTTGTGTTTTCTTTAGGATCTGGATTGTTTGATCCCTGTAATAGATGATTGACTGGTATTAGTGCCACCAACTTATTGGTTAACCAATGCGCCATTTGGTGACTCATTTGGTGATATAATTGGGGTGTTAATTCCCCAAGAGGGATTAATTGAAGATGTTGCAATAATAGAAAAGCATCTGGAGTTCAGGCCTTTCTTTGAGTACTTTGAGTCCCAGTGGTTTGGGAAGGTTGTCACCCAAAGACAAGGCAAGGCAAGTTGGAATGTTTACTGGGCGGCAGTGAATGGTGAGCTCAAGACCACCTCAGCGCTAGAGGCTTATCACAAATATTCTAAAGTAACTTTGGGCTCCACCCAAAGTTCAACAAGTTATTTCCCCTCCTCCAGCATAAGCAGGAGAAAAAAATCTCTAAGCTGCATGACTTGGCCAACTGTGTCCCCTTCACCAAGCCCACCACCAAGTTGACCTTCTTCACAAAGGCCATCCAGAATGCAGCCAAGAATAAAAACAAGGCTTCAGAGATCAAGCAGCAGCTTGAGATCATCGCAAATTATCTCTGTAAGATTCCAAAATGAAGAAGGGCAAAAAGGGTGAAGAATAAACTTTCTTGCTTATATGATTTTTACTTTTTACTTTTAACTTTTTAGCTTTAATTTCTACTTTTTAGTTTTGATCATTTAGTTTTTAGCTTTAATTTTTCTATTTTTTAATTTAATTAGATATTATAGGTTTTTTATGTATATAT
>QTSX02001578.1:0-85370 GCA_014839935.2 Entomophthora muscae | reverse complement strand
AAGTTTGAGATAAGTAGTTACAGTTGAAAGGTAATGAAATATCTTAATTTTTGTTAACTTCCTAATAAAACATAAGATATTCACAGTTGTACTTATATGAATTATATCATATATATACTTATCTCTTTATGTTTTTCATGAATTATACTATTCTGTTTATGTTTATTTATGTTTCATTGGCATTTTAATTTTTATGGTAATAAAAAATACTCTTATAATTAAGAGTATAAATTACATATTAAATGAGATATGATTACCTATTTCTCCTTATACTATTAATTAAAGTTAACTTTTTTTATTTTTATCTTTGGGGTTAATTTAGTATACCATAGGTTTATGGCTTAATTATTAATATTAAAAGTTTTCAGTACATCAAGATCTGTTACTTAAAAAGAGGTCAATTTTTAGTAGTTGATCAGGCAAAAAGCTGAATTCTCACTTTACTTAATAGTCCTTCACCAGGGAGTCAAGTATCAGGGAGTTAACTACCAGGAATTTGATTTCACAAAAGTTGCTCTTGGATGCACCAGGGGCCAAAAAACCTTTTAAAAAGTTTCTGTATTGTCAAGAGGGTGGTATCACAGTAGTTTTTATAATGCCTGATATTACCTATACTAATTGCAAAGCTTATAATTTGGGTAAACCATTATCTAAGCTAACTAAATTTACAGGTTTAACTCAAACTGTTGATTAGAAATGGGTTACTGCTGCCCTGGTTTGTTAGCTGGATTTAATTACCCCGTGCAAGTAGACACTGATAAATAGACGTAATCTGAGAGTCACTCAATACAACCTCATTTATCAGAACAGTTAACAGAAATTAATCACTCAGGGTTTTGATTTCTGGACAAAGTATTTTTTATGTCAGGAATTCAGCCTGTGGGGGTGTTCTTGAGAACTTGCAAGCAGACAGCCCACAGGTTCTGCAGGGAGGGCCCACCACAAGATTGGAGCTAACTTTACAATATAAGTTAACAATTTTCCCAGGATAGCCCAGGGTCTGCTGGCAGGCACCATTTAATTGATCAGACCAGTGAGGGTGATGTACATCACCCCAAATATCTGTGTGGAGGTGGATTCATTGGTTGCAACAGATTCCTGTGGGCAGTTGGGCCGCAGGGTGAGAGGTGGTGTCATTGGAACTAGATAGGCGGGCAGGTAGTTGTACTTTGTGCGGAACAACCAGGGAGATATAGTAATCCTGGTTCCTTCTCTGCCAATGGTTTCAGTCTCTCTGGTCCTGGCTTCTGGGTTGTAGATTAGGATTTCCTCTAGGTTGAATTCCAAATACACTGGGTTGGGTGGGTATTCTGTGAAATTTACCAGGCCAGAGGAGCTCCTGGTGGACAATAAGTTTGGGTGGTCAGTCTGCAGTTTCTTGGGGTTGTTGGGTGTGAGGTAAAGAACTGCAGGAGGTAGACTGAAAATGAAATAGAACTAAAATCAAATATGGAATAGCCTGGTTGAACCAAAGGTTCATGTTACTTTATTGCAAAAATGGCAATGAGAAACTTCCTGGCGGCCCAGGGTATAAGTATACCCATCTGCCATGGAGAAACTTTTAAAATTTTTCTTGGGAATGGTGATAATGTCTACCAGGGTTTTGAAGCCCTTGGTGTCATTCATTGCAGGAGATATTTCATTGGCTGGCTTGAACTTAGAAAACTCAAATTTCTTTTTTGGGTTGTAGGATTGATCATCTTTGGGTGGCCTGCATTCCAAGGTAAGTTTCTTTGCTTCCCCTGCTGCAGTGGCCCAAGTTATTTCAGGATCTTTGGTTTGGCCTGCACTCTCATTAGTTGTGTTAACAGGAACCTTTGGCGTGGGATTCCTTGATGCCAGTAAATTTAGTTCATCAAGTCTCAGGAGATTCCCCAAAGTCAAATCCTGCTCTGGTTCAAGCCCAGGAATTCGCAGGTGGCTGGCCCTGCAGGCTGGCTGCCTGCAGGGTTTTGGGGTTCAAATCTGGTAGTTGAGGTTTTCCCATGAGCATAGTCAATAAGAGCTTGTCATTTGTGACACTTTAGTTGATTTAGACGGAATAGAAGCCATGGATCCAGGTGGTATTGCTTAGTCAAAAGTTTGGTACATATTGGAAATTTTTCACAGTTCAACTATTAAAATTTGAGTCCTCCCTAAATTACTCAATAAACCCAAATATTATCCTGCTCTAAATATTATTTACAATGCATCCAGAAGTGGGTCTAATCCACACATTCTTTATAACTTGATCTTAAGTCAAATTATTACCAGGAGATGGGTCCCTGCCTTGGGTACTTTGTTGTTGGCGCCTCACAATGTTACTCTAATGCCCCATAATCTTGGTGTCTTTCCTGCTGAATTTGAAGCTGAGACATTAAACCTTCTCAATACCAAGATTTTTATGATAAAGACACTTTAATTCTTTCTCAGGCTATATATCTAGGACTACTTTGTTTGGGTTTAAACATTTTTAAGCCCTGGTGTTTCTTTTGGAAATTTTACCAAACAGTATTTGAAGCTTTGGTGGTGGTTAATAATCAACTTCATGTGGATTTGGGTGGTAATTACCCACCACATGGAGACTACTTCTTATTAGCTGTCAATTTTTATCACATGTAGATCATATAAAATCTGTTACCAAGTAGAAGACCCTTTCTTTTTCTTTCTTCTCTTCTCTTCTCTCCTTTCTTATCCTCATTTATCTTATATTATATTTTTACTATATGTGTTAGAGCAAAATAAGATGTATAAAATTTATCTTTTTTTATATACAACTTTAAACTATATATATCATCTTTTGATGAAAGTACAGTGTTTTTAACTTAAAAACATTCAAGTTCTAATTTTATGGAATTTAAGTGTCAGGTTCTTGATATCTTTGAATGTTGTGACTTATTATAAAGGAGACATAAGTCTATACAGTAGCTTTAGAAGCTATGGCAACAACCAAAAATACCTCAGATTTAAAAAAACTGACTTCAGATGTAAACAAAATCCAAGTTGCACAAGATTCAGAATCCAAATAATTTAAATATTTTTGGTTAATAAATGAACTTTCAACCCAAAAACCAAAGTTCACTAGCACATTATACAAAATTATATCAAATATCAAGCAACATAGTTTAAACCACAAAAAAATGAAAAGTTGCAACAAGTAGATGAATGGATGCTGCTCTGAAGTATATTGTAATCCAATCAGGATTTGTATGGGGCACCAACAGAAGGACTAAAATGAAGTGAAATTTGAGCAGTCTAGAAGCAAGATTCCACAAACACAAAACAAAATGAAGTCACACAAGATGTGTAGGATGAGCATCCTAAAATAGAAATATAACAGTTTAACAGCTGATCAACAGCTAATTAATTTAGGAACAGAGGCATTTTATTCATTTTCATGGCTCCTTATTTGTGTAAAATGGTTTTGAGAATCTTTCAAATATGGAATGATGATTACAATAAAAATAAATCATAAAATTTCAAACTTCTACTTTTAGTGATTTTATCCTAGATTTTGTTTCAAGATGGTTTTTACTAGCAACAACATTTTCAACAGCGCCAGCAGCCAAGCCAGCAGCAGCCAAGCCAGCTTCAATGGAGGCAAGGCTCAGAACATGGAGGCACCCGCTTACACCCAAGCCTTTGAGGCAGGTAACAAGGAAGCCAACCTGTACCTGACCCATATGGCTTTGACTTGTTCAACAGTTGCCTAGTGTCTGGCTCTGCCCCCTCTCCCATACCTACCCCTGCACAAGCTACCCGACAACCAACTATCAGGATAGCAACCTTGATTCATAACAGCTTCCCACCACAAGCCATCCTGCCCCCCTTTAGCCAATCAGGCTTCAGCTCCCCTGGCCCAGCGCCCCAAACGCAGAATAATTACTGCCCAAATTCTTCAGGAAATTATGGTACTGAATCTGCAGGGTTTATCCTGGGACCAGATAGCAAGCCAATTGCAATTTAGCTGGTTTACCATAATGTGGGAGCTCAACAATCTAATGAACAGGGGGGACCTGATTAGTATAGCCAAAAAGCCCAATAAGGCCCCAAGTCCCAAATCAATAAGGTATACCCAATAATGCTTGATCTATTGCAGCAGAAACCCAAGCTTCCCTTGATCCAGGTCTGCAAAAAACTTGTACATCATAACATATAGATTTCTGAGCACATGGTGCAGCTCTGGATGCACAGAAAAGTAGTGTCAGTCTGTGTGCTGACCAATGTTGCCGGCAACCAATGGGATGGCTCTGAGAATTCCCTGTATTATCAGGCCATTGAATTGATTTGGGTCCAATGCTTGATAAGCCTATCAGATGACATCATATTCATCTCCTACTACAAGCTGTCAATAGCTTTTGACAATTTTGGTGCCCAAGGAAGTGCTGCCACCCAAAAAGGGGTGAATAAGGTCAATAGAGGGACTTTCATTAGTGTGTTTCTGACTGTTTTGGCCAAGGGTTTTTTCTACTATCAGAAAAGCCCAGATTTCACCAATGGCTAAAAGTACAGCCAAATCCTTGGTGAATTGCTGGACTCCTGGTATTGTGACAGAAATTGTGGGATAGTATGAAGCCGTTTCTAAGTGATGGGGAATTACCACCCAAATCCACATAGAATTAATGATTAACCACCAATGTGGCTTCAAATATCTTTTTGTAAAATTTCCAATTGTAATACCAGGATTAAGCAGAACAATTAATTCTAACCAAAGTAGCCCAAGATAAATGGCCTGAGACAACATCAACAAATCTTCAGAATAAAATTCTGGACATTGGGAGGCAACACAATTTTTAGTTTCCAGAATGGGGGGAGCTTCTAAATTGACTGGCACAAAATTAACATTGGGCGGCACTGACAACAAAGTTCCAACTGCAGGACCCCATCTTCCAGAAATGATTTGGTTGATAATTAGATTGCACAGAATATATTGTAACAACCCAACCACAGGATGCATTTTGAAAAGTAAATTAGAACTGGGGATAAATGATTTTTATTGAGTAAAATTTTGGGAGGACTCAACTCTTACAGTTGAAACAGTGAAAATTATTCAATATATATCAGAAAATTGACTAAGCAATACCACCTGAGTCTTGGCCTCCTATTTCTTCCACATTGTCAAGTAAGTATCTGGTCCAGGTTGCAAAGAACCCTTGTGTGATCAATTTCTGCCAACCATGCTGATTAATAAGCTCATATTGGGTGACCCTCAAATTACGCCAATTTATCAACGTCAATTTGCAAGGAGGAACCAGTTTCAGCTGACAGACTGGAGCAGCCGTAACCCATTTCCGATCAACTGTTTGATTTAAATCTGTTAACTTGGTCAATTTTGATAAAGGTTTTCCAGCTTTTCAAGCCTTCTTACTTGGGCAGATAATTCCCGGCATGATGGAACCTACCATGACAGGTATAGCTCAAATTCCACTCACTGGGTTTTCTTGAGCCACTAGATGGAGAATAGCTCCACTGCCCTCAGGGTGTTCAAGGACACGGGTACCAGGCCTCCCTGTACCCAGAAGGCCATTCAGACATACATATGGGTGATGTTGTGTTCTTCAACATTGGAGACACACTCTATGAGCGCCTCCCTCAGACTTTTAATGATCTGTATCTTGGGGTCCTTGACCACTAGTCTCTCTTTGGTTGCCAAATGGTGGCAGACTTGTTTGTGCAAATGGTTTTCCATGTGAATATGGACAACCAATCACACAAAGACAGGCTCCTCCCATCCTGTGCCACAGCCACCTATCAACCAATCCAGCCAATGACAAACAAGGAATACCAACAGATGTATATGGCAGCCATCACACGCAATCCTCCTGCCTTTACCCCCCGCCACCACCACCACCCCTCACCTGCCAGCACCACCCACCCAATCAAAGACCCCCCAGGCCAGCACCAGCTCTACGTCTTCCTTCCCACACTACTCTGCCTACTAGGCATTACTCTTCCCTGCCCCCAATAAACTCCCTGTCACCAAACATTTTCTATTAATATCATCTTTTGCTGGATTTTAATTGTTCATTTTCTCTTTGTTTATAGTTGGTTTTATTCTTTTGTATTCAGTTTATTTCTATAAAATCATATATTTATTATACCATGTATCTAGATCCAGAACACAGTTATTTTTAGCACCCAAAAACAGCCCCTTGTGAAAATATAAACAACAATTTGGTGATCATCTAAATTTGAATTAGAAAGTTATAGGTTAATTGTTTTTATATAAAGTTGTTACTGATCTGAATTCAAACCTTAATGATAAACTTTAAGCCAAGCAGGAGCCAAGTGATAAAGTGATTGTTGTGACATAAAGGGACATTTAATAATTCTTTGATGCATGTGTGCTAATTAGTATTATTGGCTGGTTGTTTTGCCATTGTGCCCCATTGCCGCTGTGGCAAGTTGTTGATGGACTAGTGTTAGCCCAGCAGATGATTGGGCACTATTCCATCAACAACTTGTCACAGCGGCAATGGCAAACAATGGAAAAACAACCAGACAACCATACTAATTAGTGCACATACATCAAAGAATTATTGAATGAACCTTTATATCACAACAATCCCTTTATTGCTTGGCTCCTGATTGGTTTAATGTTTATCATTAAGGTTTTGAATTTAGATCAGTAACAGCTTTATCTAAACACATTTAACCTATAATTTTATAATTCAAATTTAGCTGATCACCAAATTGTTGTTAATATTTTCACAAGGGTCTGTGTAAAGTGCAAAAATAATAGGTCAATTAAGGAAGCAATTACAATACAAAACAAACAACACATATTGAGACAAGCGTAAAACATATACACAATGGGTAAAAAAATGGGATAATATAGAAAATGGGATAACTAACAGGAATAAACAAAGAGGCAATAGTATCAGAATAATACAGAATTTATTGGAGTGAAAGCTATGAAAACAAAGGGAAATGTTAGTAAAAAATCAATGAGAGAATTGGAGAAGCTTTTGAAGGACCTTGACTCTGCAATTGCAGAGATCAAAGAAATTGGCCTCAAGGTCAAAGAGAAAGTAAAGTCTGCCGTCCTCAAAGGCAAGAAAATTAATAAGGTGTTGGCCAAGGCACTTATGCCCACAATGCCTGACACCCCTGAGAAGAAAATTGAGCCCCTACTCAACATTCAGAAGACAGTGGTTGAGGGCCTGCAATTTAAGGAACACAATTTTTCTGTGCTGTCCATCTAGGTTGACAACCCTGAGATGTATGCACATCTCAAGCCATCAAAGCACGCCAGGAAAGAGGATACTGAATTGCCAGCACAATTGCTTGCGCCAAGGATAGCTAAGCCTGCTGAAGCTGCCAGCAAGGAAGAAACACAAGAAGGCAATCTAAAAAGAAAAATAAAATAAAATCCAAAAATTCTTACCAGTTTTTTTAGAGAGCATTGACAGCAAAATCTGCTGGATCCTTGTCCTCTTTGTCCCTGCCAAGTTCTCCATCAACTACGCCAATAATGTGGCAAGCCAGCTGTTTTTGTTCCTTCTGTCTTGCAGAAGTTGGAGGACTGCATCCAGAGGTCATTTACAATGTAGCATAAAGCATTGGCTGAGCTTACACATGCTGAGGGGGCATCTGAGTGGACAGTTACTGCCTACAAGGATGCCCAACTGGTCTGCCTGGACCTGTCATCCCTCAGTGGAGTTAACTGTGTAAACTCTATTGAGCTTGTTTGGGACTTCCTGAAGACTCTCCCATTCAAGAATGTACCAGAGATAGACCAGGCCCATGCAGCTACTTGCTTCTGCTTCCTGGTGGAGAACACCCTGTCTTACCTGTTGGAAAAATTTGGGTGTGTGGTGTCAAAATTGGCTGTTGCAGACGCAAAAGCCATCAAGAAGACCAAAATTCTCCTTGCCAACTTTGGGCTGTCCTGAAGCACTGACAAGACGGGGGTCCCTGCAGCCATGGAGCTGACCTTCTCAAAGACAAAGCATGAAAAAAGATTAGTGCAGTATACAATAGGCTGTGTGAGTTTACAGAAGTCTTTGCTGGGTAAAGGCTTCATCTGGTTGTTTACCTGGGGTTCTTATTCTACTTTTGGATGGGCGCATCTGTAGAGGACCTAGACAGGGTCCTTCTTGGGGTCAAAAAGGCCAGGCTCTCACTGGACGGGAAGAAGGTCCCCCTGGGTATGACTTGGTGGACCACGTTGTCCAGGACGCCTTGGTCCTGGCTGGAATTCACGGGTTTGAAGCCCCGACAAAGAAGCTGATGCTTCACTCCCATCTGACCGTACTCCCTTCCACCAGCAGGCGGAAGTATTTTAACCAGGGTGTATCCACCGTCCACGGTGTGGCGGTGGAGGTTGTGCGCCACCTCCATTGTGGGGTGGGTACATACCAAAGAACCCATTATAGGCGCTCTTAATTTTTTCTCTATATCAATAAACATCTTTATACTCTAGATTATTTTTATTATAAATAATTTTTTAAGTCTTATTTATAGCAAACAAGATTTGCAAAATATATTGCGGAAACAGTTTTCATAAAAGCATAAAATTATACGTTAATAAAATAAATTATAATTTGTATATTTTACATTTAATTTTTTAAAACTATTTTTATATTTATTTGACAAAAGTGATATAAATATATTTGCATAATCTAGTATCAAGCTGTTGGGATTACCTCAGATGGCATAATTTAATAATATATAGCAAAATAAATAAATTACTTACATCTATTGATGAATCTTCTGAAATTGATTGAGGGCTTGGAAGCTTCTAAATATAAAACAATAATTAATAAATCTTAAATAGTAAATTAGAGAATATAACATAGTTGGACATGTTAAGCCTATAGTTGATTGACTGTTGAGCAAGGCACACAGGGAGAAATGAATCAGTATGACTATAGAATTTGGCCACAGTCTCAGCTGGGAGGGTGTGGATCCTGGCCTGTAGCTAATTAAAGGGTTCCTCAGTCCCAGTTGGGGTCCCTCTCTTGACAACTTACTTGAGCCACCCAAAAACTTATTTGATGGGATTTTAGAAGGGCAAATAAGCAGGGAGGAAGAGAAGGCGCAAATTTGCCGTGGCCAATTGCTGGGGTCCCACTGCAATGCTGGTGTCAATAATTGGGAATTCTTCTATAATATTGGCCACCTTGTGGAGACCAACGTTGCCTAACACAATGATGCTGGTGAAGCCCGGACTTGTGCGCCTCAGGTGCTCCTGGATCAATTGGGGGAATTATAGGAAGGTCCATCTGTTATGAGATCCTAATATCATTTGATACAGCTTGATCCCCTTTGGACCAAAGAGAGCCACCATCAAATAGGCTGTGGCACAGACTGCAGCATGTCAAGCAACCCTGTCATTTGAGCCTTTTGGGACATATCCATATGCATTTTGCATAGACAAGGCAAATGCTGATTTATCAATATGATAAAATTTGACTGTCCCCTTGGATTTGAGGGCAGTATACGCCTCAGAGTATTATTTCCAAGTCTCAATGTTGGTTGGGCTGTTCTTGTTATAGGGAGATACCCCAAGTTTTTTCCAGGAAAAGTGCATTCCCTTCACCAGATGGTAGTAAAAGGAAATTGAGGCCTCAACCCCAAAATTAGACTTGACCATGGCCTGTATATTTGCCAGTTCAAGATGGCAGTCCCAGGTTTTTCACTGGCATACTGTCCATTTGTGCTCCTTGGGAGCATAGTGGAGACGCAAAGGGATTTCTCTGCGGCAAGAAATGGCCAGTGTTGATGAATTTATTGAAGGTCTTGGAGGCGTACTTGGGATCCACCCCAACAAGAGCTGCGGCTGCCTTGTAGTTGCCAGATTCCTGCATAAGCCTGAGCAGGATGATGCACTTGATATCAGTAATGTAAATCTGGGTAGGCTTTGTGGGTTCATACAAGCCATGATCCTGACTGTTGACAGGCTTGCAAGGCATGGGCACCTTGGTGTAGAACACAGCAACTTTCTTTAACACTAACTGCCCCTCTGTAGTCCTATAGAACTTGGGCTTGTTGTTGTCTTCTTGGTTGCCATCACTGATGTAAGGCTCATAAGTGGTGTCAATTATGGGCTTAACTTTCTCTAGAATGGCTGATAGGACCAACTCTTGGCGGTACATAGCGTTGAACACATATGAGGTAAGTTCAATCTCTTTGTTCCTGACTGTTTTGGTTATGGTTACCTTGGTGGGCTTCCAGGTCAGCTTGGGGACCCAAGGGTTGATGCTCTGCACCCTAGAAGCTTGTGCTCCTTGAACCGGCTGTGCCAGTGCAGCGTCACTATTGAACTCTCCTCTCCCATCTCCTTCCTTAGTAGGCACTTGGGTTGCACCAACTCTGTTCTTTGACCTGTGTGGGCAACCGCAAATGCGCCGCACAACAGGTGTATTGTCACTCTGTTGTTGTGTACCTTCCATTTTACAATTTAATAAAATACTAAATAAAACTTAATTAAGTCACTCCTTAATTTTAATTTTGCTTTTATTTGAATATGAATATTTGATTAATATTTCCCCCATATCCCAATTATAGATTTTTTATTTCCTATTTTATTGTTTTTGGTTTTAAAATGCCCATTTTAGAACACCCAAAAAATTTCCACCCATTTTCCAAGATTTTACTGCCAGATTAAGCACCCAAAATAATATTTTTAAAATTTGTGTTTCAGATTGTTTGTCCTATTTTAGATACATTGGTATCATTCATGATTACAGTCTATTGCACACAACATCTGAGTGGTTTTTTTACATAGTGAGTTGCTATTGTGTTTTATTTTTGGATTGAGTTTTGATTCACTGTGCTTGGATGTGTTTTGTCACCAAATAACATAGTAAACATATGTACACCAAAGGTCAACTCACACCATTTTTTTGTGAATCAATGTATTTTTGGATTTTTTTTGAATAGTTTTGCTTGGCGCGTGAGCAATTTGTTGCTGTGTTGACCCATTTTGCCCATTAACGCCAAAAATCCCTGTCAACAGAGTGTATATTTTAACCTGATAGTTGGATTTTGCTTAAATCTGAAATCATTTTGTTTAAATCTGAGGTATTTTTGGTTGTTGCCATAGCTTCTAAAACTACTGTATCTTTTATTAAGTATAACATTGTATAGTATAGCTTTAATAAACAATCAATGTGCTTTATGCTATTTTAATTGTAAGCTCTTATAACATTTTATCATTGAAATAAGAACACTAATAAGCCAAACTAACTAAAATTATATGCTTGTATCTTGTAGGAAGAATCCTTTATTTTGCTTATACTGAAGTATTATTATAGCTTTACATAAGCTGAAAATAAAATAAAACTTTTTATTAAACCTATAGTTTATAAAGAAGTTTTTTGTGTAGCTTCATATTTTATATTCAATTGAATATAGCTACATATAATTTTTAGTCTGATTTTACTTTTGAAACTAAATAAACTTTCTTTAAAAACAGTACATTTAAACATATTTTTATTATCTAGCATATAGTTTCTATTGCAGAAATGAACTCCTTGGGGTCTTTTTAGTCTATTTTTTAAATAAATATGATTGTATATTAAGATTTGTATTTTTGGCTTCAAAGTTAACCTCTGGAAAATCAATTTTTGCACTTTGAACTTTGTTTTTTTGATTTTTGCACCCTACATAGTGTTTTGATTTTTGCACTTTTGGGGGTCCCATTTTCGATTTTTGCACTTTCGACCTTAGGAACTTCGACCAAAGGAACTTGCTCCTTTGGAAGGTGTTGATTTATGTTGCTTACAGGGTCTTTCGCTAAGAGATGTGTTTCTAGTTAATCATCCAATGCAAGGTTTAGTAAAAGTCACCTTTATTAAAAGCCATCAAATGTGACGTTTAAACGGGAGCTGATGATATTATGGTACAACGTCACTTGATTTTGGTAAGTTTCAAGTTTGTGATGAATCAAAAAGGAGCGGCAAGAATAAAATAGTCTAATATGGAATTTGGATCAGATCCAAGTAAATAGATGGTAGTGTATTTCTGATGAGTGAAACAGTTCTTGAACATGAATCATCCAAGTTCCTATGACTTAATTTAAGAATTGTTTCTGCTTTATCGTAGAAATACTACATTTTATTTGGCTTGGATGTTTTATTGGAATTTTATTTATTTAAATTAGTATTGGACTATTCAGCGATGTGTATCTAATCAAAATATATATTCCAGGATCTTAGTTACATCTAATAAAGTCAATGTCTACCTTATCTGAGCAATTTTAAGCCCATAAATTTGACAACACTAAAAAATAGAGAATTTTATTACTTGGGCATCTTTGCAGCAAATTAAGTTTTAAAGACCTATCCAACCACATCGATGATGCTCAACCACCGGCGCATTCATGTAAAGGATCTGATGCTGATCTTGAATAACTTGGGCATTGTAACTCCTTTTATTCGGTATCCAAACATCAATGGCTTTTCATCACTAAATTATAAGGGAACCGTTAGGATTTAAACCGTCATTTTTCACAACTGTCTGCATCTAGATTGTCAAAAATAATTTCATGTCCATGTTGGTATATTAGAAAAGATTGAATTAATTTTATTCCCATACAGTCTACTGGATTACTGGCCTATAAACCTATAGACCCATAAGTCCGATATCTCTTCCAAACTTAGTTTTGGGAGTTTTCACTTCTCTGCTTTACTGTGTATAAATAAAGGATAGCTTTTTCTAATATTTCAAAAATAAACTTTGCTTTTTATCAAGTCGATTTGTCATTAAAAGTAAAATATAATTTAAATTAAATCAGAGCCCATTGTATTTAAAGTCAAATCAATACTAAGGTATTGTTGTAACTGTGCTGTAAGCTGCAGTT
Source organism: Entomophthora muscae (assembly GCA_014839935.2). Classification (NCBI taxonomy): domain Eukaryota; kingdom Fungi; phylum Entomophthoromycota; class Entomophthoromycetes; order Entomophthorales; family Entomophthoraceae; genus Entomophthora; species Entomophthora muscae. The sequence continues at coordinate 72,583 of QTSX02001578.1, read as the reverse complement.
ACCAAGAAGGAAAGAAAAAGAAATTGGTTTGAGCTAAGATTTATTGAAGAAGAGAAAAGGGGTTTACACCCTTAAATAGGCCACCAGTGAGTGACATGTGAAAATGGGTTTCTCAAGGTAGATCTTCAATAACATTTGACTTATCCTATTTGGACAGTATAGGTAGACAACCAGCTGTGGTAACCAATGTGATTATTGCTAGTGATGCATATGAGTAGTTGCCCATATTAGGAAACAAGTTGAGTTGACTACCGTGCATGCAAATATATTAGTATTTTTGGCTTAAACCATTTAGGCTAATTTTTACTATTAATTCAGGGGTTCAAACCAAAAATTGAGATTAAAAACACTGGAAGTCAACTCCATTTAATCATTATGTTAGTTCAAAGACCAATTTAAGGCATAATTTATAATTAAACTTACTAATGAAAATTAAAACCACTTGTGTTTGACACTCTAAAAGAAAAAGTGGCCAGTTCAACACTTTTTAAGCCAAGTCCTAATTTTATTAATAAAACACATATGCACTTCTATAAATTTTATTATTTACTGTTGTATATTTATTATTAGTATCCATAGTTGTTAACTATGCTCCCAAGCACCACTATACTGGATCTAGTGGTATATACATCAATCAACTACCCCACTTGTTTTACATTATGTCTATTCCAGGTTGGTTGATCAAGTGGTGCCACATAAATTAAGCCCAAATTATTAATAGATTGCATATGTAATTTATAAAAAACAGAAAGCCAACTCCCCCTGTTTGACACTATCCAGTTGACATCCACCAACTTGACACCTTAACAGGGTGACTAGTGCAGAGAGCTTCTTAATGTTTTAACACTCACTATGGTAAATAACCCACTCCCAGCCCCCCTGTATACTCTTACAGCTAATAAACATATTCTCACTCATTTACTTTTTTGATTTATGTTTCATTTTTTGGGTATATGAAACTGCCTTGCTTTTGGGCTAAATTTCAAACCCATTTTTAAATTAAGCAAGTTTTATATGTAAAAAAAACATAGTAATTTTGATTTTTTTTGCTCAACTCTGAGAAAGTTGACAGTGAGAATTCAGGTTTTTTTTACTCAATAATGAGAATTAGGGGGTTTTCAGATGGTTGACAGTGCTGAACTCAACAAATTCTATTATTTGATTGTAAAACCCTAAAAAAAAATTTGGAACCCTCTTTTTTCCTTTATATTATTTTATTTGTCTTTTTTATACTTTCTTAATTTTCACTTTTTTAATATAGTTAAACTCTGGTTTAGCCCTAATATGTTATGTTGAACCTAACACCTTTAAGACTCCATCAAAGAAAGACTTTTTATACTTCATTTATACATTTATCTATTTTTTATTTTTATTTATTTTCTTGGTTTTATTTAATTATATATATCTATAGTTAATTTATACTGTTATACTAATACTAATATTTTTCTAACCAGATCTAAAAAGAACACTAATTTCAAAAATTACATTACCTCTTCTTCATAGAAGACCCCTGCTGCCCCATCAGGCACATCATGAATGCCCTTAAGGCTAAAGATGCCCACTCCCCCTCTCATCATTTGTCCAATAAAAAATGGAGATAACTCCAATAATTTCTCTTCTTATGAGTCTGAAAATAATCTAGAGCCCATCAAAAAGTGCTTCTCTGTCAAAAAAGGCAGATAAAGATCATGTATCTCCTAGTGAGAAGAAGAAAAAGGCCTTTAAGAAGGTCATAAAGAAGCAATCCCTTCCTCCTCCTATAGCTATTTTTCTTCTTCTTTCTTCTTCTCCTCAACTCCTGATTTTCATGATGATTCTGAGAATTAATCTGATAGTTTTAAGGCTACTGATTATGTGGTTTGGACTCACTAGTCATCTAAAACATTTTATATGTTGATAGTGAGCTCAAAGCTTCCAGACACTTCACCTGTTGTGAAGTAATCTTTCTGATTTCTTATAATTTCAAAGCTACAAAATGTCTTGACAACCTGGCTACCCTTAAAAATATCTTAAAATCTATCTGCTCTATATACCAGGAAACTACAGTAAAAACAGTTTAAATTTGACTTGTAAATTTTGTTTTACTTGTTGGATATAATCTATATAATGGCTAAAATCTTTTTAGTGATACAGTAGTTTTAAAAGCTATGACAACAACTAAAAATAAATCAGATTTAAACAAAATGATTTCAGATTTGAACCAAATCCAAGTTGCGCAAGATTCAGGATTCAATTAATTTAAAAAAAATGGTTAATAAATGAACTGTCAAACAAAAACAAAATTTCACTAGCCCATTATATGAAATTATAGCAAATATCAGGTGGCGTTGTTTAAACCACAAACAAAATGAAATGATGCAACAGGTGAGATGAATGGATGCTGTTCTGGAGTATATTATAATCCAATCAGGATTCATATGAGGCACCAACAGAAGGACTAAATGAAAAAAAATTGAACAATCTAGAAGCAAGATTCCACAAGCATGAAATAAAATGAAGTCACACAAGATGTGTAGTATGAGCAGCCTAAAATAGAAGTATAACAGTTTAACAGTTTAACAGCCAATCAACAGCTATCCAATTTAGTAACAGAGGCATTTTATTCATTTTCATGGCTCCTGATTTTTATGAAATGATTTTGAGAACCTTCCAAATATGGAATGATGATTACAATAAAAATAAATCATAAAATTTTAAACTTCTACTTTTAGTGATTTTATCCTAGGTTTTTTACAATGGCTTTCAACAACAACAACATTTTAATCAGTGCCAGCAACCAAACCAGCAGCAGCTAAGCCAGCTTCAATGGAGACAAGGCTCAGGGCGTGGAGGCACCCGTTTACACCCAAGCCTTTGAGGCAGGTAACAAGGAAGCTGACCTGTACCTGACCCCTGACCCATATGGCTTTGACTTGTTCAATAGTCACTTTGTGTCTAGCTCTGCTCCTGCTCCCGTACCCACCCCCACACAAGCTGCCCATCAACCAACCAATCAGGATAGCAACCTTGATTCAGAACAACTTCCCGTCATAAGCCAACCTGCCCCCTACAGCCAATCAGGCTTCAGCTCCCTCATCTCAACGCCCCAAACACAGAATTATTACTGCTCGGATTCTTCAGAAAATTGTGGCACTGAACCTTCAGGGTCTGTCCTGAGATCAGATAGCCAGCCAATTATAATTCACCCAGGCTACTGTCATGCAGGAATTCAACAACCTGATGAACAGGGAGAACCTGATTGGGATAGCCAAGAAGCCCAAGAAGTCCCCCAAGCCCCAAATCAACAAGGCATATCCAATTATGCTTGAACTTCTCCAGCGGGACCCCAAGCTTCTCCTAACCCAGGTCTGCAAGCAGCTTGCACACCATAACATATGGGTCTCTGAGTGCATGGTACAGCTCTGTATACACAGAAAGGTGGCTTCCATATGGGTTCTTACAAATTTTGCTGGCAACCAATGGGATGGCACTGAGGATTCCTTGTATGATCAGGTCATTGAATCCACCCTGGTCCAATGCCTGACAAGTTTATCAGATGACATCATGTTCATCTCCTATTACAAATTTTCCATTGCTTTTGACAATTTTGACAAGCAGGGAAAAGCTTCCACCCAAAAAGGGAGGAAGGAGGTCAAGAAGGTGAGGTTTATTGGTGCATTTCTGGCTGTTTAGGCCAAGGGTTTTGTCTACTATCAAACAAACCCAGATTTCACCAATGGCTATGAGTACAGCCACATCTGTGGTGGATTACTCAACTCTTGATATAGCTTAAATTTCACTCACCGGATTTTCTTGAGCCACCAGATGGAGGGTAGCTCCACTGCCCTCAAGGTGTTCAAGGACGCGGGCACCAGGCCTCTGTGTAACCAGAAGGCCATTCAGACATACATCTGGGTGATGTTGTGCTCTTCAACATTAGAGACACACTCTGGGAGTGCTGCCCTCAGGCTTTTAATGATATTTATCTTGGGGTCCTTGACCACAAGTCTCTCTTTGGTTGCCAAATGGTGGCAGACTTGTTTGCCCAAATTATCTTCCATGTGAATATGGCAACCAACCACACAAAGAAATTTGCCTCCCACCCCATGCTACAGCCACCTACCAGCCAATCAAGGCAATGACAGACAAGGAATATGACAAGCGGTATATGGCAGCCATCACGCAAAATCCTCCTACCCCTACCCCTGTCACCACTACCCCCATCTTCCAGCCCCATCCACCCAGTCCCAGACCCCCCAGGCCAGCACCGGCTCTGTGCCTTCCTTCTCACAGTATTCTGCCTACTAGGCATCTCTCTTCCCTGCCCCCAATAAACTCCCTGTCACCAAACATTTTTTAATTATATTATCTTTTACTGAATTTCAATGGTTTATTTTCTCTTTGTTTACAGTTGGTTTTATTCTTTATGTTCAGTTTATTTCTATAAAATCATATATTTGCTATGCCGTGTATCTATATACAGAACACAGTTATTTTTAGCACTTAAACACATCCCCTTGTGAAAATATTAACAACAATTTGGTGATCAGCTAAATTTGGATTAGAAAACTATATGTTATTGTGTTTAGATAAAGTTGTTGCTGATCCAAAATCAAAACCTTAGTGATAAACTTTAAGCCAATCAGGAGCTGAGTGATAAAGCGGTTGTTGTGACATAAAGGGACACCCAATAATTCTTTGATGCATGTGCGCTAATTAATATGATTGGCTGGTTGTTTTGCCATTGTGCACCATTGCTGCTGTGGCAAGTTGTTGATGGACTAGTGCCCAATCATCTGCTGGGTTAACACTAGTCCATCAACAACTTGTCACAACAACAATGGCACACAATGGCAAAACAACCAGCCAATCATATTAATTAGCACACATTCATCAAAGAATTATTGGGTGACCCTTTATGTCACAATAATCACTTTATCACTCAGCTCCTGATTGGCTTAAAGTTTATCACTAAGGTTTTGATTTTGGATCAGCAACAACTTCATCTAAACACAATTAACATAAAACTTTCTAATTCAAATTTAGCTGATCACTAAATTTTTGTTAATATTTTCACAAGGGGCTGTGTTTAAGTGTCAAAAATAATATGGTGGTTGTGGAAGCAATTCCAATACAAAGCAAACAACACATATTAAGATGAGTGTAAAACATATACACAATGGGTAAAAAATGAGATATTGGAGTAATTTGAAAACAAACAGGGACAGACAAAGAGGCAATATTATCAGAATAATACAGATTTTATTGGGGTGAAATCTATAAAAACATGTGGAAAGGTTAGTAAAAAATCAATGAGAGAACTCAAGAAGCTTTTGAAGGACCTTGACTCTGCTTTTTCAGAGATCAAAGAAATTGACTGCAAGGTCAAAGCAAGAGTTAAGTCTGCAGTCCTTAAGGGGACAAAATAGACAAGATGTTTGCAGAGGCTCTTATGACAAAAATACCAGATACCCCTGATAAGGCAATTTAGCGCTTACTAAACATTCAGAAGACAGTGGTCAAGGGCCTCCAGTTTAAGGTGTACAATCTTTCTGTGCCGTCTGTCTGGGTCAACAAACCTGAGATATATGCCCCCCTCAACCCTGCAAAGCGTGCAATAAAAAAAGGATACAGAATTGCCCGCCCAACTGCTTGCACCAAGAATGACCAAGCCAGAAGAGGCTGCAGGCAAGGAGGAAACACACAAAGGTAACCTAATAAAAAATTAATAAAATTTCAAAATACTTACCTTATTTTAGAGAACATAGATGGCAAAATCCGCCAAGTCCTAGTCCCCCTTTTCCCCATCACGTACTACGCCAATCATGTGGCAAGGCAGCTGTTTCTGTCCCCCCTGTCTTGCAGGAGCTGGAGGACCAAATCCACGGGCCCTTTACAAATTAGCAGGAGGCATTGGCTGAACTTACACATGCCAAGGTGGCATCTGATTGGGCAGTTACTGCCTACAAGGATGCCAAACTGGTCCGCCTGGACCAAGTATCCATCAGTGGAGTTTACTGTGTAAACTCCATTGGGCTTATTTGGAGCGTCCTGGCAATGCTCCCATTCAAGAAAATACCAGAGATGGACCAGGCCCATGCGGCTGCTTGCTTCTGCTTCTGCTTCCCAGTGAAGCACACGCTCTCTTACCTGCTGGAGAACTTTGGGCGCGCAGTTGGAAAATTGGCTGTTGCAGACGCAACTGTCATGAATGACATTTCAATACTTGTATTGAAAACCTGGGAATCAAACCCTGGGTCTCGGAAAAAGCCTTATTATGACCAGGATAGATGGGAGCCAGCCAGACTGCCAGTTGGGCCAAACCCTGGACTGCCATAGATATCTTGCCCCACACAGGAGGAACAGAAACCTACCAACCTGCCAATTGTCAAGACTGGAGGTTCAAAATCAACATTGGAAACCCTGAAATTGAACCCCAACCCTCCAGAGGCTACTTGAGTCACACAAAATAGACAGGAAGCTGCCAACTTATTAAGTTGCAGACCCAAGTTGTCAAATTACTCCAAGACCCGCCATACTCTTGAAGACAATTCCCCAAATTTACTCAGATTGCTATTAACTTTGTGCCACTAAAGACCCAGACCTATGCTGAAGTTGTAGCTTGCCTAAAGGAGGTTACAAAAAGGCCTCCTGCCAGTCTTGCCAATGATCACCAGCTAATGCCAGCCTCCAGTCCAGAATGGGTAATACAATTTGACTGCTTAGGTGATATGGTGAACAGTAGCGGCGGAACAAAGCATCACCTCTTCTGTTCATCAGAGCAAGCACAACTAGGATCTTCCACCTGCAAAACCAGAATCCAAGGACCAAGCCCTGCCAGTGAACTGTCTCCAGACCTGAAGTCTGCAAAAAGAAAAGAAGCAAAAGCACATGGTATAAGAAGCCTGGCGGTATGAGGATGAACCCATCATCATTTTTGATAATAAAGTTTTATGAACCTTTGGTTTGAACAAATCCTACCTTATCTAGTCTTAGTGATCTTTCATCTCAACTCCAGCCAAGTAGACAAACAGGCAACCACCCCCTCTAGAGACCAACCTGCTAACCTGTCTCAGGCACTATAACATCTCCCTGGAGCCCCTTTTGTACCAGTGCATTTTACCAAATACCTGCCCAACCCTGCCTACTTGGAGTACAACTTGGAGACCATCCTCATTGATTATCCCTTGGCAAGGACTAGAGAAACCAAATACATAGGACACAAATGAAAGTGGTACAAGAGGCTGCCAAGCTTATTTAAAGACAAGCACAATTATCAGCCTGCCTACTTTGTCTTCATGACTCTGCCCTTAACCCCACAACCTGACTTCCCAATGGAACCCCCCACTGCTGCCAAGACCACGTCCACTCAACTGTTTGGAGTACTCTAAATTACTTTGACAGTAATGGTAGACACTATGATGCCCAACTCCAGGCCCTGGTCCTTACTTGGGTGATCCTTATATTACGTTATCAAGTTAGCACCCATCCTATGGTGGGCATTACCCACTGGCCTGGTGATACCCTGTCCTGAGTCACCTGATGCTCCTAAATACAACTGGCTTCCTGAAATTTATATAAAAAATCATAATTGGAGTCTAAGCTGATGCAAATTCTTCACTTTTTAAATGCAAAAAAATTAAATCCTGATATGAATTTAATTACAAAAAAGTATGGAACACCTTTATTTATTTTCAAGTGATGTTATACATTTAATTTTCTATTTTTATATGAAATCCAAGTGGAAACCATACAAAACCACATAGATTCTATTTCAAATGCAATCAAATTCAGAATTGATATTGTTGAGGATAGGTGCAACCAGTCAAAAGCAGAGAAAGACCAATTTGAGCCACATTTAATGACAAAAAGAAGTTTGAAGCTAATCAGGCTAAAAATAAAATGTATAATAGATACCCAGGCTCCAAACTTGCACCCAGAAAGCAAACCAGAACTATCATCCCAACCAAATAACAACAATTTCACTTAACCAAGCCTTGATTTCATGTCTAAAATTCAAGTAGTGAATTGTAGGGCATCTCTAATTCCCAAGTGTTTTCTTATCTCTTATTTGCAGGCTGCAGCTTTCTGCAAGCCTGTAAAAATTCTGAATGTTCAGCTGTACTTGCAGGATAGCTTGTTGAACTATGATTTCACTCCCGATTACTTCATCAGTATTTAATATGATATTTTCCTTGTGAGCTAGTGATCTAAAAATTTCTCAATCTCTTTCAATAGCAAAAATCTCTATACTTCCTTATGATTAGCAGACACATATTTATTGTTAGTGCTTCTTGTTATGAAGCTACACAATCTCATTTAAATTATTGTGTTCTTTGTTTTCTTTTGTGATGCTCTACTATCAATAGAACAACAATAGTTGGTCTAGAAGATGCACTATTGGAAACAGAGGGTTTTTAGAGAAGGAGAAAAAGTGCTTGTCAGTTGTTTGATAGAATGGTGGATTGGTGTATCTAGACTTGGAAGCAAACCAGAGTTATAAGTGAAAACAGGGCAAGTTAAGAGGGCAGAGGCAGGAGAAAGGGACAAAAGGGAAGGGATAACACAGGTTGGTTATCCTAAAACAAATCCTCAAAGAGGGACTTAATAGGCGGCGTTTTTGAAAATATAAGACTTATAGTAGTCTTAAGACTTGTGTTGTACACATAAATACACTCAAAGAGAATTATTCAATGGTGTAGCTTAAATGAAAGATAGTAAAAGTGTATGTTTATTTAGATAGAAAAAATAAGGGACTTATATACTATAGCTTAAGTGATATGACCACATTAGTTAGGTTATTATGAAGAAGTTGTGGATATTGCTTGTTAGTTCAAAGTGTCAAAATAGCAGGTTCAATCCCCAGAAAATTTTTTCACAAGAGGCCCCATGCCACTCAAATTGACTTCCTCACAACTTGAAGCCAGATGTGGAAGTCAACTCAAATTTCCAAACAAGGTAACAGGACCTGGTAACAATCTCTACTTGGTGGATAACTCAATTTGGCGCTTAATCATTATAAGGATCAAGCCACTCCCCAATATAATATAACTGATTACTTATCATAATCATGTTCCTCTTAAAATGATATGCTTAAACTATGTAAGTCATAGATCTCAATAAAGATAACTAGCTAGCTTCCAAAATATTTCTCCTTGTAACTTGCTAATACAGCACAGTTATGAAACATATAAGTTTCATGTGTGAAAGGCTTTTCTTATAATTATTATCAATAGTATATTAAATAATGGCTATACTCTTTCTTGAGAATAGTAGTTTGATTCAGGACAGAGAAAGTTTAATTGGTCATTTATTGATTCCTGTGGCCCAGTTACTTATGCTTTTATGTTGAACTTAGCTTTGGACCTTTCAGGCTGTCACTTGTTTTCATTGGTTGTATAATTTAGTTAGTCAATATCCCAAAATCCTGATGATGTCTACTATAATTTATTTTGATAAAAAAGCTATTTTTAAAGCATCGCTCAAGAATGTATCAAAAACTCTTGTTTTGTAAACTTTATTTTAAAGAGGAATATTTTGGATTTTCAATAATGAATGTGTCGCAGATTGAATGGGTTCAACATTAAGTTGTCTATCTAGGAATTGAGCAACAGAAAAGTTGCACAATTGCGCTATTGCATCCTGATTTTACTAGGGATAAAGACGTTTAAAACGCCTCTAAAACAGGTGTTCAATTCACCTTTCAAATGCGCACAAGGCACGGGCTTTACTTCCGCAATTATAAATAGAACAACAAAGTTATTTATATATACCTCCTTAAGGAAAGCCGCGTGGAGGCAGTTGTTCTCTTGCAGTGGACTTTTAGCTGTGCCAATCCACTCTCCTCCATTGGGGAAGTCCTTCTGTCTGTGCCTCCCTGCCCCTGGTGGCAATTCCCCCTCCTCACACTATATAAGTGCAATACTATCTAAATAAACACCAGTTTTGTCTTATTATCTTCCTATATTCTTCTGTCCTTACCCAGGCTGTCACTATACCATAACAGGTATAGTATTAAGATAAAGAAGTAGTAGACTAACTATTCGTAGAAATCAGCACCCAGGCTGCATATTTTACGACAGAATGCAAACAGTAATAAATGAACTGGTTAGAATTCTTGGCTAGAGCTTAAAGCTCTTTACTCCTTGTGGTTTATAAAGTAAATTTAAAGGGTTTTATAATACACATCCTATCTCTCATCAGCAGAATTGACAGAGTTAAATATGAGCATTTTTAGCTTTGATAGAAAAATAGCTGATTAAAGTTAATTTAGCTTAAAATTAGTCTCCTTAGCATTTTAATTGGCTATTTTAAAAATTTAAGTGATAAGACTCTTTGGCTCAACTTGTCCAAATCCGTTTGGATTGACTAACAATCTGATTATAAATGTTGCCTAATTAGAATGGCAACCAATATTACATATCTATCCATAACATCAATAATTGAACTGCAATAGTTTCACTCATGATGTCCTAGTGAGAACAGTATTTTATCACATAAACAAGCCTAAGCTATGTCGTAACTGTGCTGTTTTAGCAGAGTTACACAGGGAAAAATATTTAGAAGCTAGATAATAATCTTTATTGGGAGATAGTGATTATTTAGTTCATGTGAATCAATGGATAGCAGGAACATGATTGGTGATCACATGGTTGGATGGAAGAAGGGGGTGGCTTGATCCTGATAACAAGTCAAGAGCCAAAACAAGGTATCCACTGTAAAGGATTATTGTCTGTTCATGTTGTTGGATTTGGTAATTTGAGTTGACTTCCTAGTCTGGATTCAAGTGACTGGATAATTGGATTGTGGGTCACAAACCCGCTTGGTTGAAACCTTGCTGGCAGGTTGAGCCTGCGGTTTTGACAGCTATAACTACTTTTAGGCCACCTTATGATGACCATTTACAAAGGTATAAAAATTCTCTTCTCCTATTTAAATAACCATATACTTCTCCACCTTTCATTTTCTTCTTGTTCTTTAACTGTTGCCAGTATCATGGCTAGACCACTATTCCTTTTATTATTGATAGAATATTTATTAGGAAATCCTGTAAATAATTTTTTAAATCAATTTATACTTAGCAATGCTAAGCTAATTGAAAGAACTTTGGAGTTAAAAGGTTAATAAAAGTGATTTGTATCAACTAAGTTTGTATTGAAATGATAAAAAATGGTTGATAAAAGATAGTTAGTTTAATATTATTCTTATAGAAACAGAGCCAAAGCCACCTAAAGCTTCTACTGGGCTGCTATTAGAGCTTTAATAAATCTTACTTATCTTTTGAGGTCTGATAAAGGACTATCAAGCCTCTTTGGGTACTGAGCCCAGATTTAAAACCTGCTATGATAATCTGAAAGCTCACCATGTGGAAATTATCTCTTTGATTAGGAATATTGAGAACATAAATCTCAGATAGAAGAGAAATATCAAAAGATATCATCAGGTATGGATCCAAGGTGCCATTAGAGATAGGTATAAGCCATCTGAGGCTACATTGAGCAGGTTCTGGGTATGCTTAATGGTAATAAGATGCTTCAACTTATTCTTCTCAACTGCTTTCTCTGGATTCCCTTAACTAGACTGTATTTTCAATTGGTTTATCACAATTCTTTATAGTCAAATAGGGTTTTTGGCTTTTTATAACTTTTGTTAAAATTGATAAGCCTCTATCAGTAATTTGTGTGATTTAGATTGGTGTTTTATTAGCAAAGGGCATGAATTTTTTGGTCTATGCTCTAGCAGTTATTTTGATAGGATGCTGTTAGTTGTCAAGCTTTTGAAAAAAGTGCTAAGTTGTTTGGTATTTGTCAAGATTTTTGGTTTGTGAAGAGTTTTTTTTGTTTATTATTAAGATGTAAAGACATCTAGAAAGAGTTTTTGATAGTATTTGATCTGTATGATAACATATGTACTTTCTATTGGTGTGGTTGATTGGCAGGTGGGGTTCTGTCTGGAGGCAACTAACTGGAGAATTCTCTGTATTGGTACAAGGCACCAGCTTTGGGTTATGTGGCTTTATATATCCTAGAAGTGTTAACAATACACTCTTGTTAACACTTGACACCACTACAGGATTGCTGCAGTATTATGATTGATTGTAAATTGACTGCCTTTCAAATAGATTTGGAGAGGTTTTTATAGGATATTATCCCTATGACCAGACTGCTGTCTGGTTGCCTTAATTCTTTCTAGTTAGCCTATCATCTTCAAGATACTAGCTTCAGTCCCATAGTTAAGATTCTAAACCTTAGCAGGGGTTTGGAATGACATAATTACTCTGCTGCTTGGATCTCTGTCTTCAAAGCAGGATTCTGTGGTTGCATATTTGCCCAAATATGTGTACTTTGATTAGGTGTGCTCAATCCTATAGCTACAGCATCTGAATACAATGGGTATTCCTCTATTCATTTTCTTGGACAAATATGTGGATTGGCCAAAGTCCAGTTCCACTTTATCTTTGATTGTCCCTAGCAATGATCCTGAATACTAATTGGTCAGTGATGCATCCATTTATCCAATGGGGGGAATTCAGAATGTCTCAAGTGATTCCTTTGACAGGGAATCTTAGTTCTGGATCAACCTTCTTCCAAGCCATTCTAAAGTCTTGTGAATCAAATTATTGCCTTTAATGATTAAGTGTTTAGAATAGAGGTTTCTATTTGGGCTGTATTCCATGTCTTTTTCCAACTAACTATTGTGATAAGGAGATGAATCAGTCAACCCTAACTAATCAGGATTTCCTGACAGTACTTTTTCTGGGACAATGGTTCTGTTTTTATAAGGGAGGTAGCTTTATGAGAAAGATAGTTAATCTTGTAGGATGATTTTTAAGCATGTGCTTATTATATTTGTGGTGGTTAAAGTATATTTAGGTCAACTATATACTTCTTAGAAGTATATGAAACAAGATAAAGGGGAAAATTAAGAAAATAATGATACTTTATTGATATGAGTTTAGAGTACTATATAGTATCATGATAAGCCACTTGCTGTCCATGTACGACATGGCAGTCATGGGGCTTGTCCAAGTAGTGTTCTGCTTAGGACTCAAAAGGGCTGATCCCCATATTAGATGGGTGTTTGATAAGAGTGCCACTGACCTAATGATTAGTCAGGGAATCACTTGGGGAATTACTTTCCTGAGAGGGAGTAATCAAAGATGTTGTGACATTATGATAGATCTTTTTTGGAAGATGGTATATACAAAAAAAATGATAGATCTTTTTGGAAAATATCGGGTCGGATTAAGTCAAATAATGTGAGGCTTGATTTTTATTAAGTGGAATGTTCAGGATCCAATTTAGCGCTTACTAAAAAAGTGTCTATACAGGCATACCTTTATTCTGACTTTTCAAAGGTGTCGACCCGGGAATACAATTATGACTGTCGAAATAACAAGTTAACATGCTATATGGATGAATTCTGGTGGTTGCCATTAACCTGGTCATCAATAAGATCCTGGAACAGAAGTAGTTGATTTATCTGGTTTGATGATAGGGCGAGGTTGGGTTAGTCAAACCAGCATGCCCATACCATTCTACTTCAAAGATACATGATGGTCTTGGTTTTATAGATATAACCTCCATCTCAAGTCAACAGGACACCAAGTTGTTACGAAGTAAGTGTATTTTATTTAGATAGTCGTAGTTTGGCTATTCAGGCTCAACTTGAATATGGATGGTCAACGCGTTTTCGGCGTATGGTTTCTATTAAACTTGGTCGTATAACGATAAACCATTTAAAGAAAAATGTTATCTTTAGCGTGTAAAGTAATTGCTATCGTTTGATGTGGGAGGGATAGTTCAGCAATACAAAGTCTTTATTGTTCTGTACAGAGTGGTCTTTATGCCTCGTGAGTAGGGCATTCAAATCGGTGATGATTTCTGGCCAAGTTTTCATGGATATTCTGGATTACCCAACCCTGGGGAAATAGGTTTCGTGTAACTCCAGGCCAGTTATAAGTCCGATTGGATTTTAACGTCAATCCCTACTAAAGGTTAACTGCATCGTGGTAAAGAGTTGGCTGACATGAGGGTCAATAGCTGCATTATACTAGAATCTCGAAACTAAGGTACCTGGAAAAAGCTACTGCAAATCCAAAGTTCAACCCCCCGATTGTGGGAATACAAGCAGCCTTTTACACACCCCAGCTTGAAAAGGGCTAGTTCATCATACTCCTTCCATGCCAGAAATAACATGCCCCCAAACGATACTAGGATCGACTTGATTTAAGAGCTAAAAAAAGAGTTCAATAATCTTGAAAATATGACTAGATCTTATCCAGAGCTAAGCTTCAAAGTCAACTTACCCGAGAAAAAATTGGTTTAATGAGATCGATTGGTGCCTATATTATAAATGTGCCAATAATGAGCGTGACGATTGATGTCACAGCCAAGGTAAAAATTAAACCCGCTGTGCAGTAGACTTGGGCTAACAAAGCGATCTTTGCAAAGCAAGTTTTCAAAAATAAAATTAAAAGGTTCGACTTTAAAAAGGTGGTATCGCTTTGAATGTTAAAGATGTATTTCAAAACCAAGTTTAGAATGCAAGCCTAAGATGTATATAAAAATATTTACAAGCAAGCAGGTCTAAGGGGTTATAGATTGAGGGAAAACGATTGTCATCACGATTTACATTTATTTCAGCTGGGGTGGGGTTAGAAAATCAGATCCCATGAGATCAGCCATTATGCCTGAGTAAACATATTTTGTCACCTACATATATCAAGCAAGTTAATTGAATGATTTTGATAAAAAGTTGAGGCAGACTCTTGCTTGGCAATATTACTTTGAAGATAGATAGTTGAATGGTTGTTTAGGTGATTAAAACGACAGAGTTTGGATTTGAAGTTGAGTCTTGGTGGATTGGCAAGATGCCCATATTTGGTAGCATCGACAAAGGAGAAGGTTCCTTTGGCTGTTGAATTTCACCGCATCTCCATGAGCAAATCTCCTTCCTGCAAAGTGCTTGGAAACGCTGTGGGTTGGCAGTAGGGTGGTATTGAATGGCGTGAGATGATTGGTGTAAGCTTGGGATAGGCTTCGAGTGGGAAGAGGTGGATCTTCAAGTGATTTTCGTAGCAATCCAGTTAAATCCAATAAAAAGGTGGATAGTAATGCGGATCTTTTCTGATTGGCCAATTGGTGCAACCAGCTTAATTGGAGGGGAGAGCTGAGTATTTAAGAGTGGCAGGGCAGGTCGACCTATCCAAGATGGATAGCTTTCAATTAAATATGTATCCCATGCTTGGTGTTGTCCATAATGTACCAGCAGCCCTGCACATCCCACCAAGCCAGGATTTCTCATTCATGTCAACCAGCCCTACTAAGTCTGATGGATTTGAGAGTCAACTACAAGCCTGCCAATCTAATAAGGAGGATGAAAGCCTGGCTCTTTTACTCAAAGTTCTATGTCTGAGCTCCTGTCAAGGACTTACTCACCGTGATATTGAAATCATCATGTCCTTCTACCAGAGCATCCCTGCTGCCAATACCTTGCTTGATATCAAGTACCTTTCCAAACTTCTTCTGCTCCAGCCACTAACTGGTACTGTCCGTGCACTGCTAGCTGCTATTTGCTCAATTGTCCTTTTCTCATATGCAGCTTATGGGAATTCTAGCGTAGAGGCAATGGCATACTACTCATTTGCATCATCCTTAGTCCAATTCAAACTGGTTGGGCTCTTACCCTGGGAGGTTGAGTGTTTGAATCATAGTACCCGCCTGGTCAGCTTTATCACTGATGCTCTCTCTCCATAATCAAAATTAATACCAATCCTAATCCCAGTATTTTTATCACATCCTACCCAGTTTATCAGGCGCCATGCTTATTTGTGATCTTCCAACCCAAATTGCCATCCTTTCATCTTCACTTTATAAACAGGTTCTCTCATTAAACTTATCTTCTTTATTCAATCAGACCTCACCTCTCATCAGGATACCCTGTTACCCCTCTCTAAAATCATCAATTGTTTTTCCACAAGCAAACAAGTCCACTGATTGCCATGGCAGATGAATAGAAAATATTGGATTGATATGATATCAACGTTTAAATCACTGACCAATCAGATAAAAGCCCACCCTTCAACCCAAATTACAGTAAGTTTAGTTGATCACCCGGATTCAGGGTCCAACCATTGCATCTGATTGAAGAAATGCTGTGTATCTTGCCCTACAACTGACCACAGCTTCCCTAACCAGGGGCATGAAAGCAATAAACATACCATCAGAAATAAAAAATATAAAGGCAGATAAGTACAGCTTAAGAGTTCAGACCTTTCTAGAATAAAGTTAAGGAGGGGTAGCAACAGTAAAGGTTCAACCATCCCAAAACTTCAAGGGATACAACAATTCAGATAACCATGGCAAGCACCACTTTAGAGGTAGATAATATTGGTCCACAGATACCTGGTAGGCTTGGCTGAGACAAGCCCTGATCAGTTGATATGTAGCTGTCTTTAAAGCTGTGGCGCTGAGCAAAAGTAACCCATCAGTAAGCCAAAATAACATATATGAAAGCAGGATCAGCTTTTCTGGAAGAAAATTGAGCTCAGAAGGCAGAAGTGAACCCAGATATACTGCTGACTAGTATAAATTTATTGGGGTTTGATTTCTTTTGCACCCAGTTAACTTTGCTTACCGCTGTAGCTTTGAAAACAGCTGTACCTGCTTAAGTCTGGTCTTCTGATCCTGAAAAAGGTGTTGAGGGTCTGGATGTACAAGTATTCCGGCTATCACCATCACACCTAACATCCAGACATCGCCCAATTTGGTGCCTTTTCAATATACCATTCAACATACCAAAAATGGCACCAAACCAATATCACATGACTGTCCAGGTATCCAGTGACTCAAACCCATCCAGCACATGACCAGCCCCTTGGTTTGATCCAACTCAATCCCCACCACAGCTAAAGCTATATAAGTTTAAAGTATTATCCAATAAAAGATACTTCTTCTCTTCCTACTTTTATATTCAAAGCTTCCCCAAAAAGGCGCTTCTTATCACTGGTAGCACTACAGTTTTTTACCACGCCAATGAAAGAGAAAATGACTGAATAGAACCTGCCCACCTTTGCCCACATACTCAACCAGGCCACATCCCAGGATACCTGGAAAACGTACTTCCTTGCCCACAACATCAATGAAGATATTCCTAGTGGATGCACTGTATTTGAAGGTCTGGTCATGCCCAAAGCATGCGCCAAGATAATTCAATACAGTTGCTCCCTACAACCACAAACAAACGCATAACCACCTAACACAGGTGAAATTACCAACACCAAGCACATTGGTATCAAAAAGTTCTTTGGTAAAAACAAGGAAAACGTCATCAACTGGCTAGACCACACAGCCGCCAAACTCCGCGCCAGCCGCATCCCCCACAAAAAATGGGTCCAGGAAGCCAGCAAGCGCCTATACGAGACTGCAGCTAACTGGTTTGCCACCTGGGTTGGCTCACAAACCGGAGACCAGCTTGACAACTGGGAAGAGTTCAAAGCGGACATCACCCACAATTTCCACGTCACCAAATCCCTCCAAGACATCACAATACAGCTCAGTGATCTTCCTCAGAAGACCACTATTGCAGCTTACACCAACAAATTCAAGGAAATACACCATAAAATTCAAAACCCAGCACAAGCTGACAACGTACACACCAGAGCATCATTCATCAGCAGAATAAAACCCTCTGTTGCTGCCCTCATCCGCCCAGAAGCAAATACCTCCATGCCCGTGCTCATTGCTGAAGCCAAGCACACTGAAAAATGCGCCAACATGGAATATGCTTCACACAACGGCAACCGCTCCTCAAACGGCAATGGCAGAGAAAACGCCAATAGCAATAAACGTCAAAATACCAATCATAGCAACGGCAACTCCAATTATAACAATGTCAATTGTAGCCAAAGCACAAATTGCTCCCGTCCCAAGAAAGAGGACACTACCAAAGTTAACAATGCTGAGGTAGCAACCCGCTATGAATCTGACCCCACATTCTCTGACCTCAAAGGTCTCAAAACAGAGGAACAGGGAAAAGAGGAGGTGGAACAGGCTTAAGTGCCCCTGTCTCTCCCCAACTTGAAAAGAAACTGTACCAAGGCACAAACTTTGCTGCTCACATCCCATGTGTCCTGCAATCCTCCATTTTTATGAATATAAAGATTAAAGATCACTCACAACTTCTTGTCTATCCATGCACTTACAAATCTCATACACATGAAATTTTATTCAACTCTGGTGCACAACACACTATGGTTAGCAAGCCTTTTGTAACCAAGTACAAAATAACAGCTGTCAAATCCAACTTCAAATACACTAGAATGGCAGACAAGTCAAAATTTCTGCTCAAAGGCAAAACAACGCCCTTCATAATTGACCTCCAAGGCATACAAACGTTCATCAAAGGACTTGTCATGAACAACATAAACTACAAAATTTTAGCAGGCATGGACTGGTTCACCTGAGTGAACCCCAGCGTATGTTGGAAAACAAAAACCATGACCATCAAACGCAACAGAGTCAATTTTAACATTCTCAAAGAACCCAACAACCTCATTCTAAGAGACACAATATTTGTTCAAGTCATAAATCAAGATGACTCTGAACACCTAACCAAAGACAGTACTCTCCACATAATGAGGTACTCCAAATTTAATAATATACAAACACAAAAGATCCAATGCCCAGAACTTGCGGTACTACTAAATGAATACACTCATGTATTCAAGGAAGAACTCACAGAGTTACCCCCTGAACGAGAGGTCAAACATGGAATCAACTTATGCAAAGCCATGTCCAAACCTGCACCCCTCTACAGACTCTCTCCCATGGAGACCCAAACACTTAAAGCCCACATTGAGGACAATCTAGACAAAGGATTCATCCGTGCGTCTGAATCCCTGTGGGGGGCAGGGGTTTTCTTCGTAAAGAATAAAGAAGGATTTCTTTGCTTAGTTACTGACTACAGAGCACTAAACACAAGTTCAGTAAAAAATAAATACCCACTTCCCCTCATAAAAGACCTATTTGCAAGGCTCCCTGGAGCAAAATTTTTCTCAAAAATTGACCTCACATCTGGTTATAACCAAGTTGAAGTTAAAGAGAAAGACATACCAAAGACCGCATTCCGCACACAATTTGGGTTGTTTGAATGCAAAGTAATGAATTTTGGGATGACAAACACCCCAGCAACATTTGTCACCATGATGAACCAGGCGCTAAACAGACTCTCAAACACATTATGTTACCTCAAAGACATCATCATATTTTCAAAAACAAAAGAGGAACACCTCATGCATGTCTGCAAGACACTTGATTGACTCGCAAAGCACAAGCTATACACTAAGCCTAGTAAGTGCCAATTTATGGAAAATGAACTCCTGTTCTTGGGCCACATTGTCTCTGACGGTGGCATCAAAGCAGACCCAGATAAAATAAAAGCCATAAATAACATGCAACGCCCCATCTCTGTGAAACAAGTAAGATGCTTTCTTGGTATGGTAGCTTACCTAATGAAATATATCAAAGACTGCAGAAAGCTCACTGCACCAATCAATGACCTAAGCAAAGGTAATGCCAAAAAGAAATTCATATGAACTCCATAATGCAACAAAAATTTCCAGCTATTAAAACAAGCTTTGATCAAAGCACCAATCTTGCAATACCTGAATGACAACAGGTGCTACAAGCTTGAGTCAGATGCTAGTGACACCGCCATTGGCGCAGTCCTACGCATCTGCCAGCCAGGGCAACAAGATTTCCTGCCAGTATGTTACAAAAGCAGAAAGCTAACAAACACTGAGCAAAGGTACCCAATACACGATAAAGAATTGCTAGCAATATATCACACATGCAAGAAATGTAGATGTTATCTTGAAGGACACTTAAACGTCTGAGTACTAACTGACCACAAATCCTTAATCTATTTCAAAACTCAAAACGCACTCGCACAGCGCCAAGCCAAGCCAAATGGATGTCCTTGCTTGAGCAGCTTAACCTGGACATCCAATACAAAAAGGGGGCAGAGCTGGTCACAGCCGATGCTCTCTCTAGGCTATGCCAGCCAAGAGAGGATCACCCTGACCACCTGGACCCTGACTGGCCCAACCTATACAACACTGAGTACAAGACAAAAGAAAAGGATCCCTCCACACACAACTAACCCATGATACACTAGTAAGGAATGAAAATTTTTTCCACGTATCAAATGACACAGTATACCAAATCATCAAGGATAAACACATTCTATACATTCCACTTGCATAAAGAGTTGATACTATACTAAGACACCACTGTCTGCTAGGACACACAAATGCTAACAACCTATATCTCACATTAAAAGAGATAGTATGGTGGCCCAACCTGAAGCAAGACATAATCAATGTTCTAAAGAAGTGCACAGTGTGTGAAAAATACGCCAGCACCAAGGCGCCACAGCCAACAGTCAACCCAGTATCTGACCCCAAACCATTTAAGGTTTGGGGACTGGAAGTAGTGGGACCCTTCCCGGAAACCAAAACAAATCAACATTTCTAATTGTAGCCATCATTTTTACCACATTTTGGCCCATCTTCTGGGCAATAAAAGATCACAAGGCGGAAACAATAAATTGATTCATCAATAAAGCAATCATAGCAGATTACGGCACTCCAGACTACATCATAACAGATGGAGCAAAAGAGCTAACAGGCCACATAGTAAACAACAATCTAAAAACAAAGAACATCAAACACTCCACAACCTTACCCTACAGGCCAACAGCAGAGTTGAACGCCTGAATGGCAGCCTTATCAAAACCCTGGAGAAAATAATGGATGGCAAAGCCAAAGACACATGGCCACTCTATGTGAAACATGCATTACTAGTATCCTGGGTTTGTACCAATCAAGGGATAGGCTACTCACTGTTTGAACTAACATACAGGAACAAGCCAGAAATAGTCACCTGCAATAATCAACCATATGTTAAGATCCCCACGGGGAAACCTCCCACAGTAGAACAGAAATCAGCTCTACAACACATACGCCTCAAAGCCAAACTGACAGAAAAAAAAAGACTCAAAGCCCAAAAGGTAATCTCAACAGAGGACCTACTTCTCATCAACTCCCCCGTCTGGGTCCTAGCTGGGAACAGAAAAAAGCTAGACTCAGTACACAGAGGACCAGGAAGAATCATCAGATACTGATCAGACAGGAACACCTACCTGGTTAAGTTCCAGGGTGCCAAAGAGCCCATCACCAAAAAGTATCACAGATCTTGCCTCCGCCCTAGCAAAGGGGAATACTCAACCCAGTTGGTGCCCACTAATAAACAACTCCAGGAACATCAGGCAGCAGCCGTCAAGACAAAGCCCCCTCCTGATGTACCCAAGTAACCCCTTAAGGGAGGGGGTGTGTTGAGGGTCTGGATGTACAAGTATTCCAGCTATTGCCATCACATCTAACATCCAGTCATTGCCCAATTTGGTGCCTTTCCAATATACCATTTGACATACCAAAAATGGAGCCAAATTAATATCACATGACTGTCCAGGTATCCAGCGACTTGAACCCATCCAGCACATGACCAGCCCCTTGGTTTGATCCAACTCAATCCCCACCACAGCTAAAGCTATATAAGTCTAAAGTATTATCCAATAAAAGATACTTCTTCTTTTCCTACTTTTATATTCAAAGCTTCCCCAAAAAGGCGCTCCTTATCAAAGGTATTCAAAGCTCATGGGAAACCTCATCATTGGGGGTTTTGAAAGAAGGATATATTTTAAAGTTTGGATTATGTCCCTCATACACTGAAACTAGATTGAAACCTATCTCATCAAGTGTATTAAGGTTTAAATTGAACCACCCCCTTCAATCAATCAAGGAGCTCTCAACCTTTACGGAGCCTATGCTTGGAATAAAATGTTAGCTTGAAATATTCATCTTGAAAAATAGGAATTTTCAGATATTCAGATTAATAGTTAAGCTCTTTAAGCTACTGCTGCAACCAAATGGATATCCTAGCTACTATCATATCTCATGATACATAAGAGGCACTCACTGAGTTGCCCCAGGGCAGATATATTGGCATATTCCCTCTTGATTCTGTTAACTTAGCAGGGTATTGTATTCTCTTACAGTAGTTTTAAAAGCTATGGCAACAACTGAAAATACCTCATATTTAAACAAAATGATTTCAGATTTGAACAAAATCCAAGTTGCGCAAGATTCAAGATTCAAATAATTCAAATATTTTTGGTTAATAAATGAACCAAACAAAAAACAAAATTTCACTAGCCCATTATATGAAATTATAGCAAATATCAGGCAGCGTTGTTTAAACCACAAACAAAATGAAATGATGCAACACGTGAGATGAATGGATGCTGTTCTGGAGTATATTATAATCCAACCAGGATTCATATGAGGCACCAACAGAAGGACTAAAATGAAATAAAATTAGAGAAATCTAGAAGCAAGATTCCACAAGCATAAAACAAAATGAAGTCATACAAGATGTGTAGTATGAGCAGCCTAGAATAGAAGTATAACAGTTTAACAGCCAATCAACAGCTATTCAATTTAGGAACAGAGGCATTTTATTCATTTTCATGGCTCCTTATTTGTGTAAAATAGCTTTGAGAACCTTCCAAATATGGACTTGAGATTACAATAAAAATAAATCATTAAATTTTAAAATTTCTACTTTTAGTGATTTTATCCTAGGTTTTTTACAATGGCTTTCAACAACAACAACATTTTAATCAGTGCCAGCAACCAAGCCAGCTTCAATGGAGGCAAGGCTCAGGGCGTGAAGGCACCCGTTTATACCCAAGCCTTTGAGGCAGGTAACAAGGAAGCCAACTTATACCTGACCCCTGACCCCTATGGCTTTGACTTGTTCAGTAGTCACATAGTTGTTGAAACTGCAGGATTGACCCACCAGCAAGGCTCTAACCAAGCAGGTTTGTGACCCACAATCCAATTGTCCAGTCACTCAAAGCCAGACTAGGAAGTCAACTCAAATTACCAAATCCTACAACATGAACAGATGATGGTCCTTCATGGTGGATACCTCATTTTGGCGCTTGACTCATTACCAGGATCAAGCCACCCCCCTTCATCATCCAGCCGTGTGATCACCAATCATGTTCCTGTCATCCTTGATTCACATGAACTATATAATCACCATCTCACAATAAAGATTATTATCCATCTTCTAAATATTTTTCCCTGTGTAACTCTGCTAAAACACTGCAGTTACAACATAGTGTCTAGCTCTGCCCCTGCTCCTGTGCCCACCCCCGCACAAGCTGCCTGCCAACCAACCAATTAGGATGGTAATCTCAATCCAGAACAAATTGCTGCCACCACCCAACCTGCCCTCTATAGCCAATCAGGCTTCAGCTTCAGCTTCTGCGGCCCAGCACCCCAAGCAACAAATCATCACCACCCAAATTCTCCAGGAAATTGTGGCACTGAATCTGCAGGGTCTGTCCTGGGATCATATTGCTGACCAATTGAAATTTACCTGAGCCACCATAATGCGGGAGTTCAACAACTTAATAAACAAAGAGAATCTGATTGGGATGGCCAAGAAGCCCAAGAAAGCCTCCAAGTCCCAAATCACAGAAGCCTACCCAATCATGCTTGACCTCCTCCAGCGGGACCCCAAGCTTCCCTTGATCCATGTCTGGAAGCAACTTGTGCACCATGAAATTTGGATGTCTGAGCACATGGTGCAGCTCTGGATGCATGGAAAGGTGGCTTTGATACAGATTCTTACCAATTTTGCCAGCAACCAATGGGATGGCACTGAGGATTCCCTGTATGACCCCACCATTGAATCCACCCTGGTGCAATGCCGACTAGTCTAACAGATGACATCATGTTTTTCTCCTACTACAAGTTATCAATTGTGTTTGAAAATTTTGGTGAGCAAGGAAAAGCTGCCACCAAGAATAGAAGGAAGAAGGTCAAGAAGGGGACATTCATTGGTGAATTTCAGCCAAGGGGTTTGTCTACTATCAGAAAAAACCAGATTTTACCAATGGCTACAAGTATAACCACATCTTTGGTGGATTAATTGACTAATGGGATGACTCAAATTCCAAGTACCAGGTTTTCTTGAGCCACCAGATGGAGGGAAGCTCCACCACCCTCAAGGCCATCCAGGAACGTGGGCACCAGGCCTCTGTGTACCCAGCTGGTCATGCCAACGTCCATCTGGCAGATGTTGTGTTCTTTAATATTAGAGATACACTCTGGGAGCGCCGCCCTCAGGCTTTCAACAACCTCTATCTTGGGGTTCTTGACCACAATTCTCTCTTTAGTCACCAAATTGTGGCTGACTTGTTTGCCCAAATGGGTTTTCATGTGAACATAGGCAACTAATCACGCAAGGATAAGTGCCTCCCACCCCGTGCCACAGCCACCTACCAGCCAATCAAGGCAATGACAGACAAGGAATATGACAAGCGGTATATGGTAGCCATCACACAAAATCCTCCTACCCCCACCACCACTGCCCCCCATCTTCCAGCCCCACCCACCCAGTCCCAGACCCCCCAGGCCAGCACCACCTCTTTGTCTTTCTTCCTGCGCTATTCTGCTAACTGGGCATCACTCTCCCCTGCCCCAATAAACCCCCTGTTGCCAAACATTTTCTATTTATATTATCTTTATTTTGAATTTTGATTGTTCATGTTCTCTTTGTTTATTGTTGGTTTTATTCTTTATGTTTAGCTTATTTCTATAAAATCATATATTTACTATGCCATGTATCTAAATCCAGAGCATAGTTATTTTTAGCACCCAAACACTGCCCCTTGTGAAAATATTAACAACCATTTGGTGATCAGCTAAATTTGAATTAGAAAATTATATATTAACTGTGTTTAGATAAAGTTGTTACTGATCCAAATTCAAAACATTAATGATAAACTTTAAGCCAATCAGAAGTCAAGTAAGAAAGTGATTGTTGTGACATAAAGGGTCACCCAAAAATTCTTTGATGCATGTGTAATAATTAATATTATTGGCTGGTTGTTTTTCCATTGTGCGCCATTGCTGCTGTAGCAAGTTGTTGATGGACTAGTGTCCAATCAGCTGCTGGGTTAAACTAGTCCATCAACAACTTGCCATAGCAGTAATGGCGCACAATGAAAAAACAACCAGCCATTCATATTAATTAGTGCAAATGCATCAAAGAATTTTTAGGTGACCCTTTATGTCACAACAATCACTTTATCACTTTGCTCCTGATTGGCTTAAAGTTTATCATTAAGGTTTTGAATTTGGATCAGTAACAACTTCATCTAAACACATTTAACATATAATTTTCTAATTCAAATTTAGCTGATCACCAAATTGTTGTTAATATTTTCACAAGGGGCAATGCAAAGTGCCAAAAATAGTATTGCAATTAAGGAAACAATGCCAAAACAAAGCAAACAACACATAGAGTTAAGTGTAAAACATATATACAGTGGGTAAAAGATGGGATATTGTAGTAAATAAGAAACAAACAAGGATAAACAAAGAGGCAAAAATATCAGAATAACACATATTTTATTGGGATAAAAGCTATAAAACATATGGAAAGGTTAGTAAAAAAATCAAATGGGATAACTTGGAAACTATTCAAAGACTTCAACTCAGCAATTGCCAAAATTAAAGATATTGACCACAAGGTCAAGGCAAAAGTGAAGGCCAACATCCTTACAGGGGACAAAACCAAAAAGTTTTCTACCAAGGCACTCATAGCCAAGATGCCAGATACATCCAAAAAAGCCATTGAACACATATTAAATGTCCAGAAAACCGTGGTGGAAGGCCTCAAATTCAAGACCTTTGCCCTCTCTGCGCCGTCTGTCTGGGTTGCCAATCCTGATATCTATGCCCACCTTAAACCTTCAAAGCAAGCCAGAACTGAGGATAAATAATTGCTGGCACAATTGCTTGCACCAAGTATTGCAAAGCCTGCCAAAGCCGCAGGCAAGGAGGAAACCCGCAAAGGTAACATAAAAAAATAAAATTAATAAAAATTTCTAAATATTTACCTTTTTTTTAGAAAAAATAGACAGTGAACTCTGCTGGGTCCTGGTCCTCTTTGTCCCCCACCTTCTATGCAATTTACACCAATCATGTGGCAAGGTAGCTATTTCTGTCTCCCCTGTCTTGTGCAAGCTGGAGGATCACGTCCATGTCCACAGTACCTTCCCAATGTCCCAGGAGGCGTTAGCTGGGCTGAAACCTGGCAAGGGGGCATCTGAGTGGGCAGTTTCTGCCTATAAGGATTCCCAACTGGTCCTCCTAGACCCAGTGGTTCTCAGTGAAGTTTACTTTTAAACTCTATTGAGCTTGTTTGGGACATCCTGGCGGTGCTCCCATTCAAGAATATACTGGAGATGGGCCAGGCCCACGCGGCTGCTTGCTTCTGCTTCCCAGTGGAGCACATCCTGTCTTATCTGTTGGAGAACCTTGGGTGCCAGTGGGTAAATTTCTATTGCAGACGCAACAGCTGTAAAGAAGACCAAGATCCTCCTGGTTGACTTTGGGCTGGCCTGGAGTGCTGACCAGACCGGGGTCCCTCTGGCAATGGAGCTCACATTTGCCAAGACAAAGCACAAGAAGAAGATTAGTGTGGTGGATTGATAAATTGACAAGTTTACTGAAGCCTTTGCTTGGAAAAGGCTTCATCTGGTGGTTTACCTGGGGTATCTCTTTTACTTTGGGATTAGCGCGTCTGTAGAGGACCTTGACAGGGTCCTCCTAGGAATTGACAAGGCCAGTCTATTGCTGGATGGGAAGAAGGTCCCCCAAAGTTACAACTCAGTTGACCATGTTATCCAGGACGCTCTGGTCCTGGCTGGCATCTACAGGTTTGCAGCCCCTCCAGCAAAGCTGCTGCTCCATTCCCATATCACTATCCTCCCTTTTACTAGCCGCCAAGAATACTTCCAGCAGGGTGTATCCACCTGTCAGGAATGTTTTTACTATCTTTCCTGACAACAACAAGGGAATTTCTACTTTCCCAGGTCCTGAGGACTCTTGTTCTAACTTGGATTTTTCCTCAAAACCTAAAAATGATTTATTAGTTGGTAATACCAGCTCTAAATTACCTTTATGCAATCTTTATTCAAGTTCAGATTCCACTTCTGGGGCCAATCCGGGGATCAAACTCGGTTCCTCCTGCTCACTGTTAAAACTCCTAAACAAAGTTATTGATTCAAATTCAAATTCACCTTTGGTGCATGGCAAAACAGATGTCTACAGCCAATCAAACTTTACGCCCAATGTTGGGTTAGTTGATTTTGCTTATACTGCAAAAGAGGGTTTTGTTAAGCAAAACCGAGGCTCTGTAGTTGTTTTGGTCAATCCAAACAACAAACCCTCTCCTTCTGGTGGGGTTTTCAACCACCAGGAGGTTCCCCAAGCTGGGATCTCTTCAAAAGCTGGGGAAAATGATGCCTAGCTGTTTGGGGAGGTCTAGCAGGGGTCATGGGTTCTTAAAAAAATTACTTACAATTGTAATTTTAATTGCAAGCCAGTTCCAAGCTTCTCCTGACAAGTTTTCCCCAACATTATTCCAACTCCTATTCTGAATCTGCAAATTGGACATCAACTGATAGCCTATATAAGGCTCCATCTTTCCAGCAATTTTACTTGTTCAGTTAATAAAGTCAATTTCCATACCTAGTTGATTTATTCTTTTGCCTGCCCTCCAGTCCTGAAATCAAACATCATGATGCTACCCAAATCATCCCAATGGGGACCCTTTGGGTATAAATGGTTGGTTTGGTTGCTCCTTGTCCAGTCCCTTACTGCAAGCATATCTTTTTGAACCAGAGCAGATTCTGGTTCACCTTCTCCCAATTACCTGGACAAGTTGTGGCACCGAGTGGTACCAGGCGTATGGTACACTGCCACTTCATTGTCACAGAATCCCCCCATCACAGAGGAACCACAGGTCATGGGGGCCAGTCCACCCACTCCTTCCTTATTTAATCCCTTGGCTTCTGTTTTCCTTCTAAGTTATCTTGGAGGTTACTTCATGTTGGGAAGGTTCAATCCCCTTTTGGGTCAATACCGTCTTATTGGAGAACTGTTCCATATGGGGATGGTCTCTGTTCCAATTGGTTCTCTAATCACAGGGTTGAACCCATCTGCAGCCATACATCTTTTAGGTGGTATGTTTCCAAGCCAATGGGTTCCTGACACCACCATACACAGTGTGGCAATGGAAGTTGTGTGCCACCTCCATTGCGGGGTGGGTACATGTCACAGTAGGTTCCATCATGCCAGGAATTATCTGGCCAAGTAGAAATGCTAGAAAAGTCTGCAAACCTTTAACAAAATTGATCAAATTAACGGATTTGAATCAAACAGTTGATCAAAAATGGGTTACAGCTGCTTCAGTCTGCCAGCTGAAACCAATTCCTCCTTGCAAATTGACGTTGATAAATTGACGTAATTTGAGGGTCACACAATATGAGCTTGTTAATCATAATGGTTGTCAGAAATTGGTCACTCAAGGGTTCTTTGCAACTTGGACCAGATACTTACTTGACAATGTAGAAGGAATAGGTGCCCAGGATCCAGGTGGTATTACTTAGTCACTTTTTGATATATATTGAATAATCTTCACTGTTTTAACTCTAATAGTTGAGTCCTCCCAAAAATTTACTCAATAAAAATCAAGTATCCCTTGGTCTAATTTGCTTTTAAGAATGCATCCTGTAGTTAAATTGTTGCGCTACATTCTCTACAATCTTATTCTAGGCCGGATCATTACTGGAAGATGGGGCCCTGCAGTTGGAACTTTGTTGTTGGCTCCTCCCAATGTTAATTCAATGCCTGCTGATCTTGGAGTGGTTCCTCCCATCTTGGAAAATGAAAATTGTGCTGCATCTCAATGTCCAGAATTTTATTCTGAAGATTCTCTGATGCTTTCACAGGCTATTTATCTTGGGCCACTTTGGTTAGGATTAATTATTTTACTTAATCCTAGTATCTCATTTGGAAATTTTACAAAATAATATTTGAAGCTGTGTTGGTGGTTAATAATTAACTCTATGTGGATTTGAGTGGTAATTCCCCACCATTTAGAGACAGCTTCTTACTATCCTGCAATTTCTGTCACATTACTCAACTCTTCTATGTCTGAGTTTTTGGAAACAGTTCATCATGAATTTGTGTTTCTTTTCTCCTGCTCTGTTGAGATATCTGCGTTTACCATGTTTATTCGTATCAGTTATTTTCTGAGTTTTCAGTTTAGACTTTTCTTTAATTTGTGGTTTCCATCTCCGGTTGCAGTTGTTGAGACTGGGTCCTCTTTTTCCTATTTTTGCCGCGCTATGTCATTTTAGCGCCCGGATTATTTTCCTGCTCCACCTACTGATGAAATTTTGCGTGAAGTTTTGTCATCTTTATCATTCTATTCTGGATCAAGCCTTAGTCACAAATCCCAAGTTTATCATGTGATGATGAAGGTTTCTGAGGATGCTCGTGAATGGTTGTTGTCTGCGGTGGAGCGCAATCCACATGTTTTAACTGAAAGTGCATCTCTGTACCCTTTGTTAAAAAATTGTGTGTATCTATTGAGGAGCTCAAAGTATATTGTAAGTTGTACACTTTCCAACAGGGTACCACTCTGCTTTTGATATTCCTTCCTCAGTTTCTTGCCTACTGCCGTACAATCAATGTTCCTGAGGTTAATAAACTCTCAGCATTGTGGTTAACAGTTGACCAGACTTCCCAGGATCTGGCAGTTTGGGATTCCCTGTTAACCACAACTGAGGCCCTGGTAAACCAAATTATTTCTCTGGTCTCAAATCTGTCAGTTTCCAAACAAGGTTTGATAGAAGTTGAAGCCAAACCTGCTGCGCGCTCCTGGTTTTCTGGGACTTGTTCTGCGGTAGCGTCTTCTGTCCAGAGTCAGGATTGTTTTCCTTGTGGTTCTTCTCAGTTGCAATTGGCAATTTTGAACAAACCTTTTGAAGTGAATGAAGCACCAGTAGTGTCTGCCCCAAGAGTTCATTGGCTATGCTTCAGCATGTTGTGCCTGAAAAGTCTTTGGCAGTCAAATACAAAGAGTTGCCCCTTGTTCCAATTGATTGTGATCATCCTGTCCTTCCTGCTGCTTTTCAAGAAATAATTGAGCATTACTTCCAGGAGCACCCTGCCTCCTTAGCCGCTGTCTGTACTGCCAAAGAGAAGCAAGATCCTGCTGAGATTGCAACATCTGCTGCAAATAAATCTAATTCTGATTACTTCTTGTTTTATAGTAGCATTGATAACGGTCAAACTATCTATTGCCCAGCAATTCTGTTGGATAATGGTGCTTCTGAGAACTTTATGAGTGTTGAAACCGCAGACTTGCTACAGCTCAAGTATCACCCTGGTATGCTTGTTAGAGATGGAAACTGTCAAACGTTTCCCTCTTTCCAGCTTAAGAAGCCAGTGATGTTTGTAGTTGCAGGTCAGTCTTTTACTGAAAGGTTCTCCATTTGTTCTACCCTTATGTATCCTATTATTTTAGGGGTGGGTTGGTGGCAAGATCATAATGTATTGTCCTTGCTGAAAGAAAATGAGCTGCAAGTAGAACACTCTTTGGGCATATCTATCTGTATTCCATTTTTAGGTATGTCTGAATTAGAGCTGTCTTCTCAGACCATTTAATCAGTTCCTGTTTCTGTCCCCGCAAGTTCAGATTTACCAGCATGCCTGCACCCCTGGTCTGCGGCGTTTGACGCTACTAGAGGCAAGGTCCTTCCCAAGAACACTCAGTTTGACTTTGACTTTAAAGTTACTGTTGATCTGATTCATATTGCATCTCCTATTTACCCTTTAACCTTGAAGGAAGACACATATTTAGAGGAGTGAACTCAAAACATGTTAACAAAGGGATAAATTTTCAAGAAGGCTTCATTGATCTGCTCCCCATTGTTTTTTGTTCAAAAGTCTGATGGGTCTCTTTGTCCTTGCGTTGACTACAGGAATTTGAATAACATTAAAATTCCTGACCTCTATCCCTTACCTCTTGAAGCTCAGATTTCTTGGTGCGTTGAGAAGGCAAAGATATTCTCAAAACTTGATCTGTTGAATGCTTTCAATCAAATCAGGATCACATAAGGAATGGAATGGTTAACAGCATTCAGAACCAAGAAAGGCATCTTCCAGTTCTGTGTAATGCCTTTTGGATTGAAGAATGCTCCGGCTTGCTTTCAGCGGTTAATTGATTTGGTCTTGGGGGATCTCCTGGGTGTACGTACTATTGTGTATATGGATAATATCTTAGTATTCTCTATGGATGAGGAGTCACATAAGGCCCACCTGTTGGCAGTGGTAGAGCAAATTCTCCAGGCCAACTTAATCATTAAAAGGAGTAAATGTGAATTCTTTAAGCGTAAGGTTACCTTTCTGGGTAACATTATCTTTGAGGATGGCCACACCATTGCTCCTGACAAGGAAGCTGCAGTCTGAGGGTATGCTACACCTGTGACAGTATCCCAACTTTGTAGTTTTTTGGGTACCTGTACGTTCTTGAAGAAATTCACCCCTCACTTGTCTGAAGTGGCTGCCCCTTTATATTCAGCCAGCAGGAAGACAACTCTGGTCTGGACGCCTGAGTGACAGATGCATTTGCAGCAGTCAAAGTTCTTTTGTTGTCCTCTCCAGTTTTAAGACATGTGGATCTTGAGCTGCCTTTTGTGGTTTCCACATATGCTTCAAAATATGCTGTGGTTGGTGTGTTGTTGCAGACCCCTGGTGTAAAGCCCCAACATATGAGGGAGTATTTTAGCAAAGTAGGGTACCAAGTTGGCAACTTGGAATCCTGTGAGCGCCATCACAATGTGATAGACCGTCATCATCCATCTGAAGACCTTGGTGTGTAAGTTATATCTTCTGAAATTACCGGCAAAATACGTAAGTACATAGTATACACAGGTGTATATAGCTACAGACTGGGTGGAGTGGGGCAACACCAGCGTGGGCCAGGAGTACTGCTTGGAGGAGTTGAGCTGCGCTGGCTCCTTGTAGATGTACTTTTTGGGTGGTTTATTGAACAGCCCATTCTGGTGATTGTATTGGTGGCCCCATATCCCTAGGCAGGCTGTGAGTACAGCTGAGAAGATTAAATGGTTCATCTTCTGATCCTGGGAAAGGGCAGACAAAGCTTAGTGTATTTAACTTTCTTGTAGAGTAAAAGTTCTGATTGATTTATGTGATACTATTGAGAGGTAATTTGATTCAATAATAGCACAAAATATCATCAAGTGAATTGGCTTTATTATATACTATCATCCTTGTGGTGGCATGAATAGAGTAAAACACTGGACAGGGAATCCCAAACACTTGGTGTTGTCTGGAATTCTCTTTTGGGAGGGGAATTGGTAGTGGTGTGCAGGCAATGAATTATTATCTCTGGGCTTGCATTGACTTGATGTATCATTGGATGCTTTCATGCATCCAATTTTGAATTCTGCAGTTAATGCAGGAATGGATGGGTTGAGCAGCTTGTCAGCCCCTCCCAAATTTGGCAAATTCCAAATTTGGGCAGCAGTTCCCCCTCCATTTGGGTTTGGGGAAATTGCCTTTTTGGGTTTCCCCATTTGGCAATTTCCCCATTCAGCAGCCTGGGTGGGGGACTGGATGGCGGGAGTGGGTGGGCAGGTGGGAAGGGGCTGTGTTGTGTTCTGAGGCGCGGCATAGACACACAATGGGAAATCCTAACCTTAGGATTGGATTTGTACTAAGTCTTGGTTAGATGACAGGGAAGGCTATGCATTTACCTTGCGGCCCTGGAAGAATAATCTCTACTAGTTGTGGCTAGAGAGAGGCGCAGAAGTACTGAAGACACAAAGACAAAAATGTGAATATAACTTAATTTTTATTGGTGAATATGAAATGGAATAATTAGTGGTTAGGAATACCACAAAACACTACCAGGACGGTAGAATCACTTGCCACCAGCATGAGTGGGGCAAGTGAGTTGCGCAGGATCAAGAAACCAAACAATTGAACTTCCTGATTCAGTCATCACTTGTTTTTGCTTTTGCCTCTCAAAATGAGTTGATTTGTCTTTGAAATGGCCCACTGAAGACGAAATTGAAACATGATGAATAGCAGTATTCACAATATTGCCCTCCCCTAGATTGGCCTTAGGGGGGTAATTTTTATGAAGGAACTTTGCGTGCACTTGAGCAAAAGGACGGCCACTGGAGAGGAGCTTTACAGTGTACTTGGACCCTTGTTTAAAAGTCACTTCTAAAGGGCCAATCCACAGAGAGTCCAACTTATGTGCGCAACCACCTACTCTGTGTTGGTAGTAAAGTACATGGTCATCAACATTGAATTCAGGAAGGGGGAAGCGTCCAACATTATCAGGAGAGAGCTCAAGCATCTTAGTATTGTATGCAGAAGTGTAGGCAGTGGCCTGTATATCAATTATGCGGTTGACTAGATCCTTGATGTGGTTGTCAGGATCCATGGCTTTATCAGAGGTAAGCAGGGGGGCCCCAAGAGCAAAGGGGTAGTAGCCTCTTGCCCATACAACATAGCAAAATGGGAGTATCCAGTGACACAATGTTTGCTAAGGAAGTATGCAAAGAGAGCAGCAGGTAATTATAGGTCCCAGTTGGCAGTGTCAGAGTAGGTGAGCTTCCTCATGATGAAGACCAGTGTCAAATTTGCATGCTCAACTGCCCCATTGGTAGAAGGATTATAGGGCAGAAAAGGACTGGTGTGATCCCAAAGCTTTGACAACAGAGGTTACCAGCTTGGCATTAAAGTTAGTCCCATTATCAGAGAGCAACACTTGAGGACAGCCATGGTGGTAGAAAACATCTTGTAACAGGAAGGCAGCAGTTGTCTTAGCTGTGATGTCTTTTGTAGGGCAAGCCTCTATCCACTTGCTGAAGTGATCAACCACAATCAGAAGAAAGCAACACCCAGAACATGAGCGGGGGAGAGGACCTACCGCGTCAATGCTGACAGTGTGAAAAGCATGTTGCGGGGGGACTAATTTGAACTCATGGGTAGCAGCTCAAGGCCTATGCAGCTGGAAGTTGTGGCAGCCAGCTATGACGTCTGGGATCAGCAGGCAAAGGTTCTCCCAGAAGTAATTGTTTTGAATCCAGTCAAAGGACTTGGTAATGCCTCCATGCTCAGTCTCTTTATGAGCTTGCAACACCAACAAGAGGCAAAGACCGGGCTGTACATAAGGCAGATAATGGTCTTGTACCTTCTTGAAGAGCTGATTGTCACGTATGAGGGTATCTTTGGATAGCTTGGACAAGGACAGTTGTACCTCTTCTGTCTCATTTTCCCAAGAAGACAGGTACCCAATTAGTTTGTATAACCAATCAGCCTCTTCAGGATGCAAAGCAAGAATGGGCATTCTGGAGAGCCCCCAGCGTTCTGGTGTTGAATCCCAGGGCAATGGAGCACAGTGAAGTTGTATCCTTGCAGACGTAGAGCCCATCTAGTTAGACGCCCTTCAGGCTCCTTAAGCTGTTGTAACCACTTAAGAGAAGCGGTCAGTGACAACTGTGAAGTGGGTACCATATACATAGTGACAAAACTGCTTGACTGCATGCAACACGGCAAGATACTCCTTCTCTGTGACACTATAGTTCTTCTCATATTTGTTCAGCATGCAGGATGTGTAAGCCACAGGACAGTCTACAACCTCGTTGTCTAGTTGGGCCAGAATAGCTCCAATAGCAAGATTGCTAGCGTTGGTGTACAGGATAAACTCCCTATCATAGTCAGGATACACTAGGATTGGCGCCTCTTTGAGTTTCTGCTTAAGGGTCTCAAAGGCTTGCTGTTGACTGGCGGTCCATTCAAAAGGAACATTACATAACAGCTGGACTAGAGGTTCACTAGTATCAGTGAAGTCAGGGATAAACTGTCTGTAGTAGCCCATCATCCCTAGAAAGACTTGTACCTCTTACAGGTTGGTGGGCAGAAGCATTTTGTCAATGGCTTCAACCTTCTTAGTCATTGGGTGAATCCCGGTCTGGGTTACTTCATGGCCTAAGAATTTAAGACACTCTTTGAAGAAAGCGCATTTGGAAGGTTTTAGTTTGAGGCCAGCTTCTCAAATCATTATGAACACCTCTTTGAGATGAGCCAGGTGATTGGTGATGGTAGCGCTGAAAACTGTTATATCATCCAAGTATACTAGGACACACAACAACTTCAAGTCACAGAGGATGGAGTCCATGGCCCTTTGGGAGATGCCCAGGGTGTTGCTAGTCCCTGTGGTATGCGAGTAGGCTCAAAAAGCCCTTCAGAGGTAATGAGCGCGGCTTTCTGACAATCCTTGAGCAATAGGTCAACTTGTCAGTATCCAGATGCCAGATCCATTGTGGAGAAGAATTTAGAGCCTCCAAGGCGTCAGAGGGCATCATCAATATGCAGCAAGGGGTATGAGTCCTTCTTGGTCAAAGAGTTCAATTGGCAATAGTCCATCATAATACAATGACCCCCATCTTTCTTCTTTAAGATGAGTAGCAGGGATACCCAAGGACCTTAGGAAGGTACCAGAAGCCCAGCATCTAACAGTTGTTTGAGATCTTTAGATACCTGGGCGTCCTCTACATGGCTGTGGCAATAAGGTTTAGCACAGAAGGGGGGAGCGTTGCCTGTGTCAATCTGATGGATAACGCCTTTGGCTAACCCATAGTTGGTACTGTCCTTTGCAAAGATGTCAGAAAATTGGTCTAGCAAGTCTAGCATCTCTTTCTGTTGAACTGGAGACAACTGTGGAAAGTCTTGCGTGGTGAACAAGGATAGGACTTGAGGCTCATCCTCAGGTAGGTTAAAGTCTTGAAACGTGCCAAAGGAATGAAGAGACAGGACATCAGGAGCGCTCAACAACTTGCCATATCCAATGACCTTCCCCCTAGACACAGTCATGGGGAGTGCAGTCAGATTGGCTACCAAAAATTGAACAGGGTCCTTATGGAAGACATCTAGGATTCCAGGAAAGAGATAAGGTTTGTTGCATCCTAGCAAGGGGGGAGAGTACAACTCCAAGAATGTTCATTCAGGTAGTTCATTTGATATCTGGGAGTCTAGGATGGCCTGGAAGCCAGGTGGGATAGTGACAGCGGACTTGGCTAGGAGAGGGATCCCCTCAGATGCAGGACAAGCCATGGGTGGACATTTCATGTTTGAGGAGTGGATGCAATATTTGAGGTTGAAAACCCCAGTGGGATACTCCAAGGCACAGGTCTTGAGCCATTTCCTGGGAACTTTAACCGGCTCTTCAAAGATCAGAGGGGCTTTGTATCCCAGAATAGAGAGGTAAGCATCCTTCAAGTTGATTATCCCATTATATTCCCTAAGGAACTGAGTGCCATCTAAGAGATTGTAACTCTTGTTTTCTAAGACAACTGCTGGCGCAACTAGAAGAAGTTTGCCAAACCGCATGTGTAGAGCAGAGTAAGCCCCTATGGCACAGGCCATAGACAGTCCAGCTGTGTCATACAACTGGTGATAGTTAAGGTCAGGGTCAAGTTTGAGTTTCTTCACAAGCTTAGAGGAGACAATGTTGACTGGCAAGCCAGTATCTAGAACGGCCTTGATCTTCACTTTTTGAATGGATATCTCTACTTGAGTGGTAGTGCAACCAAAAGGAGGAAGAACATCCAGGATATCTTGAGCCTCTGCTAGTTCCTTATCCCACTTCTCAATCATGTATCTTAATCCCGGGAACTCCTTATAAACAGTCTGGAGGAGGGGAGAAACAGATACATTATTGAAGACAGCGTCAGCAATCTCAGAAGCTTCTTCTGACAGCTCCATTAGCACAGGGGACCTCTTAGCCTGAGTGAGATAAGGGCAAGAGACAATTTCTTTGGCTTCAGGCAAAGGCTTAGCAGTAGTTGTAGTCTTTCTGGAGCGTAATTTATAGGGGACTGTAATGGTTTCAGAAACAGCCAGAACAGAGTACCCATATGCATCAGTGTTGTCAGTATCAGAGTCATCCAGATCAGAGTCATCAGAGATATCATGAAACAAGAGGAGGATAGGAGGAGCCTCATTATCAGCAGGCTCAGAGTCAGCTATAGAGGGAGGGATTGAAAGAGACTGGGAAGAATTGTCAACCAAGAGTGTCTCTGCCTCTAGGTTGACTGCTCTTTTCCCGCCTGCTCTTTTGGATCAGCTCCTTCAACCCGTGGGTTGGTGCAGACTTGAGAATGGTGACCTATCTGACCACAGTTGTGGCAACCTTGGCATCAAAGAGGATTTTGCAAGTTAATGGTAAGAATGCAAGGACCACAGGAAAATGAGCCAGAGTTAGAAGCAGCTCAAATTTCCCTAACAACTGCTCCAGAATGGGTAATGTGCATGTCCTGCAACAGCATCTTTATGCTCTTCATAGAGGAAAGCATAGCTTTATGGGCTTTGAAGTGAAGGCACAGAAGCTGGTTAACTTTGAGAGCTTGAGCGCAAGCCATGTAAGCTTCATGGGCTGTCAATTGTCTGCTCATTATCAGTTGCTGTCCTTCCATGTAGAATCTGTCTGCAAACTTGGCTAGCATCTCTTTAGGCTTGAAAGCAATGTGCATAAAAGCGTCCTTTTTTACTTCCAGGCTAAGGTCACTACCAAACTCATCAATCAGAAGCTGCTTCATATCTTCCCACGTCTCAATGGAGGGCAGCTCAGGCACCACCACCTCCTGGAAAGTTGGATGTAGACAGGTCAGAATATGTTCTTTCTTAACTTTGTCTGAAGCCCATCTCATGGCAGTTTTGTAGATAGTTAGGAAAGCTGCAATGGTTGAGGTTTTAGTATCAAATACTTGCTTAAATGTAGGCTTGAAGTGTGCTTTAGGGGTTGGGCCACCATTGTTGCTATTGAGTATGTTTATACGCGGGGAAAACTCTGCCTTGGATTCTAAGGGGGGCTGCCTAGCCCATAGTTGGCAAACACTTTCTTCAAGGGTAGTAAGGGTCTCAACAGCGCAGGCACCCGTATTGACAGCTTGAGTGGTATGTTGTGCAGTAGTATCCAAGCATTGACCTTGGGTGATCACTATTGTGGAGAGTTCAGCCAGTCACAAAGTGAGGGATGGCCCCACTGAGAGGCAAGGGGCAAACCTATCATTCACAGAGTCAATCACGTCATTCATCTCTTGTACGTCTCTATCCAGTTCAGTATAATCCCACTTCAATTGATCCACTTTGTTAGCTAGAGAAATTAGTTACCTAGTGCATTATATTTGAGGAGCTCCTAATAAGCCAGGGCAGCAACCATCTCCATCAACAACCCCAACTAGACTAGCAGCAGTTGCCATCATTTCACGTAGGGTGGAAAGTTCTAGCTGTAGCTCCGCAACTTGAGCAGTCAATTCAAGCACCTGGGGGTCAGGTTGAGGAGCTTCAGCAGGACATCCCTGACTGTAAGTAGTTGTACGTAGCTCTCAAATGGCATCCCATATTCTCTGCTCTCTATCCACCAAGTCATCAGAAGGAGGAGAGGGAGGAACATCTGGTTTGGGCGTGGATAACTCATTCACTTGACTCTGGAGTTTGGCTATAGAAATAGTGGTGGCAGCTCTTTCTTGATCAAACACCACACTGAGTTCATTAATACCATTAGCAGCAAAGTCCACTAACTGCTGTAGTTGCTCAAAGGAATACATGCTGAATGCATTGAGTTGTTGCACAAGTCATTTGAAGTCAGTGAGATAAGTGTTTAAGGTGGAATCTACTTGAGTTTGCCAGGGTTGTTCTATCTGGTGAAACTTGTGTAGATGCTCTCTCACATATTTGGGGATAGACTGGCGCATTTGTTCAATAGAATTAATCAAACAGGTCTGGGAGGTGACAGAGTTGCGTTGATTGTCAGATACCAAGAGAAACAGGGAGCAGATCCATTTTTGATAGGCAGCAAACTGGTCCCAGTGATGAGTAACTGCTGCTTGTAGAGACGAGATTTCTTGGACGTGGAGCCCCAACACCATTTGATGGTGGGCCAAGGCAGGCTGCACAAAGGACAATAGTAAGTGCTCAGCGTAGCCAGCTGCTGAGAGAAGATGTTGTGGAAATTGAGGAGCCACAATTTATTTGTAGTATTCAGCCTGACTGAACTGTAACTGAAGGCGAGGGATGGCTCCTTTGTGGGCTATCCCAAGGGCTACCAACATGGCTTTCTCCAAGTCAGGGGTACCCATGGGGTAAGCAACTAGGCAGGGACCATTCCTGAGGTTCAGTATATTGGGGTAATAGGCTGGTTGGCAATATCTTCCTCAATAGGAGGAATGGTTATTTCAGGTGAAGTCAACTCTTGTATAGGCAGAGGCAAAGGACCTGAAAATGTGGATGAAAAAGGGATAACCAAGGGGCTTACAGCCCCTGTAGTGAGCACCATTTTTGTTGTGTTCTGAGGCGCGGCACAGACACACAACAGGAAATCCTAACCTTAGGATTGGATTTGTACTAAGTCTTGGTTAGATGACAGGGAAGGCTATGTGTTTAACTTGTGGCTCTGGAAGAATAATCTCTACTAGTTGTGGCTAGAGAGAGGCGCAGAAGTACTGAAGACACAAAGACAAAAATGTGAATATAACTTAATTTTTATTGGTGAATATGAAATGGAATAATTAGTGGTTAGGAATACCACAAAACACTACCAGGACGGTAGGATCACTTGCCACCAGCATGAGTGGGGCAAGTGAGTTGCGCAGGATCAAGAAACCAAACAATTGAACTTCCTGATTCAGTCATCAACTCATTTTGAGAGGCAAAATCAAAAACAAGTGATTTGTCTTTGAAATGGCCCACCAAAGGTGAAATTGAAACATGGTGAATAGCGGTATTCACAACAGGCTGGCTAGCTGGCAGCTGCACGGTCAGCAGACGGGGTATAAAACCCGTCTGAATTAAAAATCTTATTTTTAATTTTTGTTTCCTGGCCCTGACTTTTTGCGGCAGTTTTACCAATAAGGGGGAACTGCTGCCATTTTTTATTTTTTTATCACAATTAATTGTGCACAAAATATTTTACTGAACCAAAGTGTTGTCAGGAATATTCCTGACACCTGGTGATGGGATAGAGAGACCTGTAGGGGATTTCTCCCAGAAAATGGAGGCTTGAGAACGCAATTACATGATTTACAACAAGGAATTGTTGGCAGTCATGGAATTGTTAAAGCATTGGCACCACCATCTCATGTCAGTGTGCCACCCATTTGTAGTAAGAACCAACCACAAAGCTCTTCTGTACTATCAACAACCCAGGGTTTTGTCAGGCTGCCAATCCAGATGGCATGGTGATTTGACAAGATACAAGTTCTGCTACAAGTTCATTAAGGGTTCATAAAATCACCTGGCGGATGCGTTGAGTAGAAATCCTTCTCATCTCCCAGATGCTGGTAGGACGCTGAGTTTAAGACGTGCACAACAATTCCAGACAAGGCTGTGGTTCCTTTTGTATTACCTCTGCCAGCTACGCTTGCTACCATGTCCTTGACCAAAGGCGCATACTTAGACCTATATTCCAAAGTCAAGTTTTTGCAGCCCCTGCTCAAAGGTTATGATAGGTTACTGAAACTAATATAGGCTCATCTGGTTGGTCAGTTGCAGAGTTATCACAAGATAGGGCTAATTATATATCATCAAGGTTGCTTGTGGGTTCCAGAGGGAACTATTTGGGATGAAATAATAGAGGCCAATCACATCTGCCCCACGGCAGGCCACCCAGGGAAGAATAAAATGGTGGAGTTAATTTGCCAACAGTTTTCCTGGAAAGGTTTGGTGGTGCAGGTGGCAGCTTACGTTTGAGACTGTCTGGTATGTGTTTGGTCCAAGGCAAGCCAAAACAAGTTAACTGGTTTGTTGGTTCTGCTGCAGCCAGCTGCAGGACCATGGACGTTGGTGTTGGTAGACTTTATCAGAGAACTCCCAAATTCTAATGGGGTTAATGCAATCATGGTAGTGGTTGATTGCTTCACAAAAACGGCACATTTTGTTCCCTGCTCAACCACAATTACTTCAGTGGAAACAGCTTGGTTGTTTTTAATAGAATCTTCTCCTTACATGGCATCCCAATGGATATTGTGAGTGACCGCAAGCCCCAATTCATTGCCCAGTTCTGGGAAGCTTTTACTAAAAATTCTAGGTATCAAATTTTGTTGTTCCATGGCTTTTAACCCCAAAACTGATGGACAAACAGAGAGGGTAAACCAAAGTTTGGAGGTCTACCTACGCTGCTACACAAATGCAAGACAAGATGATTGGTGTGATAACCTACCCATGGCAGAGTTCACATATAATAAAGCTCCACACACGTCAACTCAGTTTTTGCCATTCTATAACAATGTAGGCTACAACCATTCATCTAACATGGGTTCCTGCTTAGTTAGCAACGTGGAGGCTGCAAATGATCAAGCCTCTGCATTAAAGCAGGTCCATCAGGAGCTCCAGGTTACTCTTGCTGCCACTGTGACAACTTACAAGGAAAACACAGATTGTAAGCTCCAGGAAGGTCTAATCTACAGGCCAGGTGACCTAGTCATGGTTGATGCTTGAAATATGAAACTGAAGGTCCCCTGTTGCAAATTTGGTCCCAAGCAAGTTGGTCCCTTCAAGGTTGAACATCAAATTGGTCCCTCTGCATATTGGCTGGATTTACCCCTGGCCTTCAAGATTTTCCACATCTTTCATGAATGCCCTCTGACTCCCTTTAAGGGTACAGAGACTCCTTCTTTCCAACCCATTTTGGTAGAAGGAGAACCTGAGTATGAGCTAAATTTTATTCTGGCTTCCCATACAAATCAACACCGCTTAGAATATTTGGTGTCATGGAAGGGTTATCCTGATTCCAAAAACTCATGGGTTCCTCACTATGACTGTTCCAATTCCCCCAACCTGATTCAAGAGTTTTACAAGTGCAATCCCACTGCTGTTGGCCACCCTGAGCTCACCTTAGCCGCAATGAAACTCCAGCCTGCCCACAAGAACTTCTCTTTATCCCATCTCCAGGATGGTTGTATTGTGCCCAGGGCTAAAGCAGAGGGAAATGTCACGGTAGGTTCCATCATGCTGGGAATTATCTGGCCAAGTAGAAAGGCTAGAAAAGTCCGCAAACCTTTAAAAAAATTGACCAAATTAACAGATTTGAATCAAACAGTTGATCAAAAATGGGCTACAGCTGCTCCAGTCTGCCAGTTGAAACCAATTCCTCCTTGCAAATTGATGTTGATAAATTGACGTAATTTGAGGGTCACACAACATGAGCTTGTTAATAAGCATGGTTGTCAGAAATTGGTCACTCAAGGGTTCTTTGAAACTTGGACCAGATACTTACTTGACAGTGTAGAAGAAATAGAAGACCAGGATCCAGGTGGTATTGCTTAGTCAATTTTTGATATATATTGAATAATCTTCACTGTTTCAACTCTAAGAGTTTAGTCCTCCCAAAAATTTACTCAATAAAAATTAAATATCCCTTGGTCTTATTTGCTTTTAAGAATGCATCCTGTAGTTATATTGTTGCGCTACATTCCCTACAATCTTATTATAGGCTGTATCATTACTGGAAGATGGGGCCCTGCAGTTGGAACTTTGTTGTTGGCTTCTCCCAATGTTAATTCAATGCCTGCCAATCTTGGAGTGGTTTCTCCTGTCTTGGAAAATGAAAATTGTGCTGCATCTCAATGTCCAGAATTTTATTCTGAAGATTCTCTGATGCTTTCACAGGCTATTTATATTGGGCTACTTTGGTTAGGATTAATTATTTTACTTAATCCTAGTATCTCATTTGGAAATTTTACAAAACAATATTTGAAGCTGCGTTGGTGGTTAATCATTAACTCTATGTGGATTTGGGTGGTAATTCCCCACTATTTAGAGACAGCTTCTTACTATCCTGCAATTTCCATCACAGTAAATACTGCCAAACCTGCTTCAGGCACTCTTAATAAATCCTATCTTCTATTAAATCCCAGTACAATTTATATTATTTTTATTATAATATATTTTTATAATTATTTTTTTAGCAAACAAGTTTTGCAAAATAAATCCTGGAGAAGGTCATCATATAAGCATAAATATCTTTACTTCAATAAAATTTACTTCTATTGTGTACACTTTACATTTAACTTTTTTAATTTGATTTTTATATTTATTTGACAAAAGTGATATAAATATATTTGCGTAATCCAGTATCAAGTGTTTGGGATAACCTCAGATGGCATAAAAAAATAATAGAATAAATAAATTACTAACCCTCATTGATGGTCCTGCTGAATGTGATTGTGGGCTTTGAAGCTTCTAAATAATAAATAATAGTTAATAAATCTTAAATAGTAAATTAGAGAATATAAAAAAGTTGGACAAGCTAAGCCTTTAATTGATTGGCTGTTTGTCAAGGCATGCAGGGATGAACAAATCAGTGTGGCCATAGAATTTGGCCACAGTCTCAGCTGGGAGGGTGCAGATCCTGGCCTGCAGCAAATCAAAGAGGTCCTCAGTCCCAGTTGGGGTCCCTTGTTTGACAACTTGCTTGAGCCACCCAAAAACTTCCTTGATGGGATTTAGGAAGGGAAAATAAGCAGAGAGGAAGAGAAGGTGTAAATTTGTCATGGTAAATTTCTGGGGGGCCCACTGCACTGTTGGTGTCA
Organism: Entomophthora muscae; assembly: GCA_014839935.2. Classification (NCBI taxonomy): domain Eukaryota; kingdom Fungi; phylum Entomophthoromycota; class Entomophthoromycetes; order Entomophthorales; family Entomophthoraceae; genus Entomophthora; species Entomophthora muscae. The sequence goes on along the minus strand of QTSX02001578.1, from coordinate 28,981 downwards.
ATCATTGGGAATTCCTCAAGAATATCAGCCACCTTATGAAGACCAACATTGTCCAGCACAATGACATTGGTGAAGCCCAGGCTTGCGTGCCTCAGGTGCTCCTGGACCAATCAGAGAAATGTCAGAAAGGTATAGCTATTGTGAGAACCCAATATCATTTGATACAGCTTGACCCCCTTTGGACCAAGGAGAGCCACCATTGAGTAGGCTGTGGCGTAGACTGCCGCACGCCAAGCTACCCTGTGATTGGAGCCTTTTGGGACATACCCATATTCATTCCGCATAGACAAGGCAAATGCTGATTTGTCAATGTAATAGAATTTGATTGTCCCCTTGGCTTTGAAGGCAGTGTACGCCTCTGCATATTTTTCCAGACTTCAATGTTAGCTGGGCTATTACAATTGTAGTGGGATACCCCAAGCTTTTTCCAGGAAAAGCGCATTCCCTTGACCAAATGATAATATAAGGAAATTGAGGCCTTGATCCCAAAAGCAGACTTGGCCATGGCCTGTATATTTGCCAGTTCAAGATGGCAGTCCTGGGTTATCCACTGGTAAACTGCCCATTTGTACTCCTTGGTGAGCATGGAGGAAACACACAAGGATTTCTCTGCGGCAAGGACTCAGCCAGTATCAATGAACTTGTTGAAGGTCTTTGAGGCGTACTTGGGATCCACCCCAACAAGAGCCGCAGCCACCTTGTAATCACCAGATTCACGCATTAGCTTGAGCAGGATGATGTGTTTGATATCTGGGATGTGCTTCTTGGCAGGCTTCACAGGATTAGTTGAAATGGGATCCTGCTCAGGGACTGGCTTGCTAGGCTTAGGTACCTTGGTGTAGAATGCAGCTACTTTCTTTAACACTAACTGCCCCTCTTTGGTTCTATAGAACTCAGGCTCTTTGTCCTCTTCCTGGTTGCCATCACTGACATAGGGCTTGTAGCTAGTATAAAGTACAGGCTTCACCTTATCCAGCATGGCTGACAGGACCAACTCTTGCTGGTACAAAACGTCAAACACATACAAAGTAAGTTCTACCTCCTTATTTTTAATTTTCTTGGTGAAGGTAACCTTGGTGGGCTTCTGGGTCAGCTTGGGGACCCAAGGGTTGATGCTCTTCACCCTAGCAGCTTGTGCTCCTTGAACCGGCTGTGTCAGTGCAGCGTCACTATTGAACTCTCCTCTCCCATCTCCTTCCTGAGTAGGCACCTGGGTTGTATTTACTCTGTTCTTTGAATCACAGGGGAAACCACAACCACAGCACACAACGGGAGCATTGCTTTTCTGCTGTTGTGTTCCTTCCATTTTGAGAATTTAATAAAAATTAAAATAAATTTTAATTAAGTTTCTCCTAGTTTTAATTTTTGCTTTTATCTGAATATGGATATTTAATTAATATTTTTCCCACCCAATATCCCAATTAAAGATTTTTTATTTATTATTTAGTTGTTTTTGGTTTTACAATGCCCATTTTAGAACACCCAAAAAATTTCCACCCATTTTCTAAGATTTTACTGCCAGATTAAGCACCCAAAACAATGTTTTTAAAATTTGTGTTTCAGATTGCTTGCCCTATTTTAGATACCTTGGTATCATTCTTGATTACAATCCATTGCACACAACATTTGAGTGATTTTGTTTACATAGTGAGTTGATATTGTGTTTTGTTTTTGGATTGAGTTTTGACACACTGCGCTTGGGTGTATTTTGTCATCAATTCACATAGTAAACATATGTACACCAAAAGTCAACTCACATCATTTTGTTTGTGAATCAATGTATTTTGGATATTATTTTGAATAGTTTTGCTTGATGCGTGGGAACTTCTTTGTGTGTTGACCCATTTTGCTCATCAATGCCAAAAATACATGTTAACAGAGTGTATATTTTACCCTGATAATTGGATTTTTCTTAAATATGAAATAATTTTGTTTAAATCTGAGGTATTTTTGGTTGTTGCCATAGCTTTTAAAACTACTCTTATGAACTAGTAATATACAGTGTATAATTAATACACATTAGAATTGTCAGGGAATACTTCCCTGACTACATCACTTGTATGGGTAACTTGGAAAAAAACATCAAACCAAAGGACACCAGCAGTCAAATTTTAGACACCCAGGTTAACTCTGGGGCTGACCCAGATGGGGATCAAACCCAGAACCCTATGAACAGTGTCAATGTTAGTCAAAACTCAAACAGTTTACATAAATTACCTATTTATGTTAAGCCAATTGATTCAGTTTTTGCTTTCAAATTTGAAAACAACTTTTAAAATGTTAACAATCTATTATACAATGTCACTTACCATCTTGTATCTGATTGGCTGCGTAAACTGGCTCTGACGCTCTGGGACCCACTTAATCTATCTTTGGAGAAGGCTCCAGCCTTGTTTAACTTTAATCTTCACTACAACCACTGCTTTAATATGGTGGCTCTTGTTTCTACCTCTTTTTACCTCTGGTTTCTGAAATTGATAATCAATAGTATTAAGCTGAAGGTAGAAACCCAAATGGTAAACATAATTTCTTCAGCCATTATAGTAAGACCTCATGTTAAATCCTCTTCTATTCATTGCAGCTCTTAAATGTTCCACCCTCTATTATGGAGTATATAAGTGAGCAATCTTTATCATTATCACTTGTTCCAACAATAAAGACTTATTCTATTCTAAACCTTCCTACACTTATCTTTTGATCCTTCTTTGAAATCATGAGAGGAATTCTATTCCAGTTCTGGTGTCTAGTTCTTCTGCTTAAAGTAGTATTGGGCTTTGAAAATCACCACTCCCACCACCAACTGGCACAACTCCTCCCCCAATGATTCCCACCAGAAGGAGTCCTTGGACAATGGGTGGTTCAAGTATCCCTCAGGCCACTGGGAAAGAAAGTTCCCTTATGGTTGCACTACCAATCCTCCTCCAGTTGAGCCCTTGCTGGTTAGATCCAACACATCATTCTACCTGTTAACGTACATGGTAGGATACTATCTACTAGGTTGGTTCAGCTCTATGATGAGCAGATTTGCCTATCTGGGCCACTTTAGTCACCTTGCTATGGTCACAGTGCCCATTGGTTTGGTCATAGCAGGACTTAACATTGGGGCTTTGGCTCGTTGGATTGGGAACTTGTTCCCCCTCAAGTGGGTCCCTGACAGGAACAATGATCTGTGATAATATGACATATAATTGTTGCATCTATCATAGTAAGTTAACAATTATAAGGCATATAACTGCCATATCAGTTATAATAGACAATCAATTATACGGCGTATAATTACCACACTTAATGAAGCAGTAACCATATGATAATACAGCGTGTAACTGATAAAGATCTGTATGTGATGATTGCCTGATTATTTGTGGTCAATCAGCCTAATCTCACAACAGCCAATCAGAGTTGAAGCTGGAAATTATTGCAAAACCCTCCAACTCAATGGATCTGTCTTTGAAAAATTTCTCTCCCAGCCAATCAGACCCATTGCCTGGGTCAGGTGACCTTTCAAATTTGAAGCCTGTCCCTTAAAGCAATACAGGGGACTTTTGGTCCCCTGCTTGCTAATTCTTTCAAATTAAAGCTCCTAACTTTTCAAAATTTAAGGTTTAAATTTTTGGGCCTTTTATTAGTCCCCCTGTTACTCCTGGGCTTTATTATTATTATAATTATTGTTAGTTACCTTCCCTGCCTTTCCCTGGCTTATGGTGTTGTTTTCAGAGCCTCTAGAGTTAACATTAGTGTTGGTATATACACTTACCTTAGTTTCTCTCAAAAACCCAGTTCAAACTTTAAAATTAGTGTTATAACTCTTATAAATACTTAATTTAAGTCTGAAATCATTTCTCACTTGCTTTGACTTTTGCTTTTGCTTTTGCTTTACATACACTGAGCAGCTCCTCCCACTCAATTAAAAAGTATATAGCCTGTGGACGCCATCTCTTGGTTCTTGAGTTCTTATATAAATCCACAGCAACAAAGCTCTTTAATTTGACAAGTTGTTCTAAGAAAAATTTGGAAATGTCCTTTTTCTCTCCTTTCCTAGAAAATGCTGGCCTCCTTAATAAAGTTTGTGACATTCATCCTAGAATCTGCTCTGGTGATGATATGGACTGTCTCCAGATCTCTGAAGCTGTATTTTCTATTAATTCTACCACGTAAGAAGCAACCTCACTCAATTCATGAATGTTTGAGGACATTCCTGGGTGAGCCCAGGAAATTCTTGTTACTAGTGAGAACGTTGTGAGAAGTCTTACCTGTGACAATCTTGAGTCTTCTGCTCTCAAATCAGCCCCCTTGATGCCACCTGGTCTGGCCCCCCTACGCCTCTCCACTATGAGGACCCAGTTGTTCCAGTCTGAGAAGAAGGTTTGGACACCCAAGAGCACGCTCCCAAGCACGCCACTTGGTTGCTTGGTGGAATGATCTTGATGGGTTTGGATTCCTACTTTCCTCAACTATCTGTGGCGTCCTCCTTGTGGACGCCCCTTTGAGCGGCCATACCAGTATTGCACTGGATGGTATCCTGGTGGATCCTTCCCCCAGGATAGGAGCCAAACTTAGCTAGTTTAGCCCCTCTCTCTCACACATGGGGCCCTTCAAGATAGCTGCAGTATATGAAAACCACATCTATCAACTTGAAGATGCCCAATGAGACACCAAGAAGATTCACCATGATTGCTTGAGCCCCTGCTGTACCATCCCCACACAAAGAAATTTGTGCAGACCTTCCCAGATCTCCAGCAAACTCCAATCCTGGTGTCTGATAACAAGCAGGGGGCAAGGGGGGGGTGTTGCAATCAAGTTTTTCTCCTTATTTGCTAATGTATCTTACAATACACAGGGGGAGCTTGATGAGCTGCCCCTTGACATACCTAACAGTATAGACCAATATGATGACAATGTCAAATTGCAGGCACTATCTCCTAATTAGGAGCACTGCTAATTTGACTTCACTGATCCCTGCACAAGTTATTCCTTGGATCCAAACCTTACACGGAATATGCTACCCCCTGTGGCCCTGTGGCTTTCCCCATATAGTATATTAATCACAATATTCTACAATAAATGATACCTTATTTTATTCATTTGCGTCCTTCCTATTGGACTGTTGTCTTCCTCAATCAAATACTGAACTCTAATTGGTTTAGTTGCAATATTTTTCTATTTGCCTGGGTTCAGTTTCTATAGCATATTTATCCTTTTAATTGGTAGTAAAAAGCTTAGAATAAAAGCCATTTCAATTAGAATTCTTTTCTTGAGGTGGTGATGTGCTATTTCTTTAGGGTTTTAGGTTTTGGTAATTGAGCAACAAAGTAGCCTTTAAGATATAGATCTCTAGAATAATAATGAAAATGCAATCAAAATAAAGGTATCTATGATAAAATAATTTTAATAAGTAACATAGTTGGTTTTAAGCATTTTAAAGTTAAAAAATATTTTTAAAAAAATTTCAGTTGGATCAAAAAACCAAAAAAAGTTGCCAAAAAATTTCTTTCAACTCTATGAATTAAATAATCTAAGCATAGTACTTGCTTAATTAATTTAACAGTGCATGGGTGATAATATGAAGTTTTTTGTCATAAACCTTTACAAAGGAGTCAAAAAGTGACTCTTTAAAAACTAATAAGTGCAAAAAATAAAATAAAACCCATTGCTTAAAATTACCTATCAACTATTTTAATTATTTTATGAAGATATTACTTTTTAAGGAAAAAAGTTAAATTTGGGCTTAAAAGCTAGTTGGATCAAAAAATTGAATTAGACAACAGTTTGTTGTGGTGAAAAATCTAGTTACTCTATAAAACCCTACCCACTAACAGGCTCTGTTCCTTAAGCAGAAATCTGAAGCTTGAAATTAAGGTTAATAGTTTGGAAAAGATGACTTACCTATCCACAACCTGCTGCAGGGGAAAGATTGTGGTTTTTTAAAAGGTAAGTAAGTTATCAAAAAGCTTACCCAGTCCAAGATAGGCTTTGGGGTGAAAATATGGGAGTCCTTAATCTAGTTTAGTAAATTTAAAAAATGGCTTTCCTGACCAAAGATCTGATTTAGGGCAAAAGACTGGGTTTTTAACTCTAGATTGGAAAATAAATGAAAATGAAACTTACCAAAAACCAAGTTCTGCTGTTGACTAAGTCAATCTAAAAGGATCAAAGTTTAATAGTTTTTTTGGAAATGGTTAACTGATGAAATGAAGTTTTATTTTAAAAATATTTGAGAATCAACACATTACTTACTGTCAGGAATTTATATTGACTTTGCTCTACCTTGGAAAATCTTAGTGGCCTGTCAAGTCATTAATTATAGAAGCTTCAGATACATTACTGTCAAGCTTAATTGATCTAAAAAGCTTTCAATAAGTAGGTTCAAGCCAATTGGTGCAAGGCCAATTATGAGCGTCCTAGGCCTTCAATAGTGATTGAATCATGATTGGCTAGTGTTGTAACTGTGCTGTTTTAGCAGAGTTACAAGGGAAAAATATTTAGAAACTATATAATATTCTTTATTGAGAGATAATGATTATATAGTTGGTGTAAATCATGGGTAACATTAACATGATAGTGTTAATCACATGGTTGGATGGTGAAGGGGGTGGCTTGATCCTGGTAATGTGTTTAGCGCCAAAACAAGGTATCCACCGTAGGGGATCAGCATTTGCTCATGTTGTTGGATTTAGCAATTCAAGTTGACTTCTTAGTCTGGCTTTGAGTGGCTGGGTAATCAGATTGCAGGTCACAAACCTGTTTACTTGGAACCTTGCTGGCAGGTTGAGCCTGCTGTTTTAACACCCCCAACTAAAGGTTGGCCTCCTCTGGGGGTAGGCCATTAGGGAGGTCATCAGGAGCCCGGGCGCCATACTGAACTAGCTGTTGTTCTGTGGCGGGCAGGGCGGTTTTGCATTGTTTTTGTCTTGCTTTGCAGGGTCTTAGGCAATCATGGTGTAGGGTCTTGTCTTGTTTGCGCTTCCCAAGTCCTTGCACAAGGTAAGTGTTATTTTTTTACCTTTAGGATGATTGCTGGGCCTACTTTTTTGGGTTGTAGTTTGCTTTTAGCAACGTTCATGACCCAAACTTTGTCACCAACTTCATGTCTATCTTGGATGGGGACAAAAAATTTTTGCAGACACTTGTTTTCCTTTTCTGTTTGATTACTGTTGGCCTCTATAACTTGAGGATCTGAGAAAGGGGGGACTTTGCTTGGAATTTTCAGCTTGGGTTTTGTCAATACTTGAATGATATTGGGCTGTGTGTTGTATACCAACTCAAAAGGGCTTTTTCCAGTGGATCTGTTCACCCAGTTTTGGAACACAAGTAGTGCAGCCAATAGCTGCTTATACCAGTCTTCAGGTCTCCCAGCGGTGAGCTTGGCCAAGGCTTGCACAAGACTGCCATTTGGCCGCTCTACACATCCATTGGCCTGGGGTTGATATGACATTGTTACGGTGTGCTTGACCCCATTTTTTGCGAGGTATACATTGGTGGTTTCAGAGGTCAATTCTTTCCCTCCATCAGTTATCAGGAGTTCTGGCTTTCTAAACTTGCTGATTATTTCTCTTCCTACAAACTGCCACACCCCATTGCCAGTGTGCGCCTTTACTTCTTGGGCTACTGGCCATTGTGTAGCAAAGTCTATAGCAGTGATGACATATTTCTTATCATTGTGTTTCCCGGGCATGGGGCTGACAATGTCAAGGGCCCATACCTTGAAGGGTAGTTGTGTGCAGATGGGTAGTACTGATTTTGGTGGGGCTTTGCTTTTAGTAAATTTCTTGCATACTTGACATTGGTCTTGGACTTCTTGAACGTCATAATACAGGTTTGGCCACCAGGCCTTGTGCTTAAAGAACTTGTATAGGTTGCGGCTCTTGGTGTGTCCCAGATCTCTATGATATTGTAGGATTGTGTCCACTTGCTGGTGTGTGGGAATGTAAGGAATGGTAGTCCTGTTGGAATTTTTTTGGTGCAAGGTCCCATACACGTCAGCAAATAGGTGTTTGTTTTTGATGACTGTTTCCTTTTCTATGTCAGTTGTTCCAGGGGGGAAGCCCTTGTCTTTTGTCTGTAGTACCAAGAGGGGCCAGTCTGGTTTGAGTCCATTTTCTCCTCTTGTGGCACAGAAATACAGGCGCAAGAGGGCGTCTGCTATGGCAAGTTCTGGACCAGGTTTGTACTGTATGAGCATATTGAATCTCTCCAAGAGTTTCATCCAGCAGGCTTGACAGCAAGATAGATTTTCTTGAGTTTTGAAGTATATGAGCAACTTGTGGTCATTCAATGCCATGAATTCTTCCTGTTGTTCTAGATAACAACGTCATTTGACTAGGCAGTGTACAATGGTCAGCAGTTCTTTGTCGTGGATAGGGTATTGACACTTGCTATCTGTCAACTTTTGTGATTCATAAGCTACAGGCAGGAATTCACCATTATTTTTCTTGATTTGTAGTACAGTAGTTTTAAAAGCTATGGCAACAAGCACAAATACTTCAGATTTAAACAGACTGATTTCAGATTTAAACAGAATCCAAGTTGCGCAAGATTCAGGATTCAATTAATTTAAATTTTTTGGTTAATAAATGAACTGTCAAACCAAAAACAAAATTTCACTAGCCCATTATATAAAATTATATCAAACATCAAGCAGTGTAGTTCAAACTATAAAAAAAATGAACTGACACAACAAGTGAAATGGATGGATGCTATTCTGGAGTATATTATAATCCAAGCAGGATTCATATGAGGCACTGACAGAAGGACCAAAATGAAACAAAATTTGAGCAATCTAGAAGCAAGATTCCACAAGCACAAAACAAAATGAACTCACACAAGATGTGTAGTATGAGCAGCCTAAAATAGAAAAATAACAGTACAAAAGCCAATCAACAGCTATCTAATGTAGGAACATAGGCATTTTATCCATTTTCAATGCTCCAGATTTGTATGAAAAGGTTTTGAGAACCTTCCAAATATGGACTTGAGATTACAATAAAAATAAATCATTAAATTTTAAAATTTCTACTTTTAGTGATTTTATCCTAGGTTTTTTTACAATATGGTTTTTACTAGCAACATCTTTACCGGCACAAGCAGCCAAGCCAGCAGCAGCCAGACCAGCTTCAATGGAGGCGAGGCTCAGAACGTGGAGGCACCTGTTTACACCCAAGCCTTTGAGGCAGGTAACAAGGAAGCTGACCTGTTACTGTCCCCCGACCCATATGGCTTTGACTTTTTTGAGAGTCACTTAGTGTCTAGCTCTGCCCTTGCTCCCACACTCACCCCTGCACAAGCTGCCTGTCAACCAACTAATCAGGATAGCAACCTTGATTTGGAACAACTTCCCGCCACTGCCCAACCTGCCCCCCTCAGCCAATCAGGCTTCAGCTTCTGTTGCCCAGCGCCCCAAACACAGAATAATCACTGCCCAAATTCTTCAGGAAATTGTGGCACTCAACCTGCAGGGTCTGTCCTGGGAAGAGATTGCTGCCCAGTTGCAATTTACCCAAGCTACTGTCATGCGGGAATTCAACAACCTAATGAATAAGGGAAATCTGATTTGAACGGCCAAGAAGCCAAAGAAGGCTACAGAGTCACAGATCAATGAGGCATACCCAATAATGCTTGACCTCCTCCAGCAGGACCCCAAGCTTCCCTTGACCCAGGTCCAGAAGCAACTTGTGCACCATGGCATTTGGGTGTTTGAGCGCATGGTGCAGCTCAGGATACACAGAAAAGTGGATTCAATTAGGGTTCTTACAAATTTTGCTGGTGACCAATGGGATGACACTGAGGATTCCCCATATGACACCGCAATCAAATCAACCCTGGTCAGATACTTGACAAGTCTAACAGATGACATTATGTTTGTTTTGTATTAAAAGTTATCAATTACATTTGACAATTTCAGTGAGCAAGGAAAAGCCGCCACCAAGAATGGAAGGAAGAAGGTCAAGAAGGGGACATTCATTGGTGCATTTCTGGCTGTTTCAGCCAAGGGTTTTGTCTACTATTGGAAAAACCCTGATTTCATCAATGAGTACTCATACAGCCACATCCTCAGTGGATTGCTCAACTCCTGAGATGGCTCAAATTCCAAATACTGGGTTTTCTTGAGCCACCAGATGGAGGGAAGCTCCACCACCCTTGAGACCATCCAGGAACATGGGCACCAGGCCTCTGTATACCCAGCTGGTCATGCCAATGTCCATCTGGCAGATGTTGTGTTCTTTAATATCAGAGATACACTCCAGGAGCGCCGCCCTCAGGCTTTCAACGACCTCTATCTTGGGGTCCTTGATCACAATTTTCTCTTTGGTCACCAAATGGTGGCTGACTTGTTTGCGCAAATGGTTTTCCATGTGAGCATGGGCAACCAATCACTCAAAAATAAGCGCCTCCCACCCTGTGCCACAGCCACCTACCAGCCCATCCAGCCAATGACTGATGAGGAGTACAATGGGGGGTATATGGCAGCCATCATGCAAAATCCTCCTGCCTCCACCCCTGCCACCAACACCCCTAACCCGCAAGCCCAACTACCCAATCCCAGACCCCCCAGGCCAGCACTGCCTCTACGTCTTCCTTACCGCGTTATTATGCCTTCTAGGCATCACTCTCCCCCGCCTCAATAAACCCCCTGGTTCCAAAAAAATTCTATTTATATTATCTTAATTTTGAATTTCAATAGTTTGTGTTCTCTTTGTTTATAGTTAGATATATTCTTTATGTTCAGCTTATTTCTATAAAATCATATATTTACTATGTTGTGTATCTAGATCCTGAACACTGTTATTTTTAGCACTTAAACATAGCCCCTTGTGAAAATATTAATAACAATTTGGTGATCAACTAAATTTGAATTAGAAAATTATAGTGTTAACTGTTTTTAGATAAAGTTGTTACTGATATGAATTCAAAAACTTAATGATAAACTTTAAGCCAATCAAGAGCTGAGTGATAAAGTGATTGTTGTGACATAAAGGGTCATTCAATAATTCTTTGGTGCATGTGCACTAATTAATATGATTGGCTGGATGTTTTGCCATTGTACGCCATTGCCTCTGTGGCAAGTTGTTGATGGACTAGTGCTAACCCAGCAGCTGATTGGGCACTAGTCCATCAACAACTTGCCACAGCAGCAATTGCATACAATGGTAAAACATCCAGCCAATCATATTAATTAGAGCACATGCATCAAAGAATTATTGAATGACCCTTTATGTCACAACAATCACTTTATCACTCAGCTCCTGATTGGCTTAAAGTTTATCATTAAGGTTTTGAATTCAGATCAGTAACCACTTTATCTAAAAACAGTTAACACTATAATTTTCTAATTCAAATTTAGCTGATCACCAGATTGTTGTTAATATTTTCACAAGGGGCTATGACAAGCGCCAAAAATAATATGGTAATCAAGGAAACAATCCCAACACAAAGCAAACAACACATATCAAGATGATTGTAAAGCATATACACAATGGGTAAAAAGATGGAATAATGTAGTAAATGGGAAAACAAAAAGTAATAAACAAAGAAGCAACAGTATCAAAATAATACAGAATTTATTGGGGTAAAAGCTATAAAAACATATGGAAAGGTTAGTAATAAATCAATGAGAGAATTGGAAAAGCTTCTGAAGGACCTTGACTTGGCAATTGCCAAAATAAAGGACATTGGCCGTAAGGTCAAAGCCAAAGTGAAGTCCGCCGTCCTTACTGGGGACAAAATTGACAAGGTGTCCGCAAAGGCACTAATGTCAAAAATGCCAGACACCCCAGAGAAGACAATTGAGCGCTTACTAAATATTTAAAAAACTGTGGTTGAGGGCCTCCAGTTCAAGGCATACAATCTTTCTGTGCTGTCTGTCTGGGTTGATGACCCGGAGATGTATGCCCATCTCAAACCCACCAAGCGTGCCAGGGCAGAGGATACCAAATTGCCTGCAAAATTGATTGCGCCAAGAATGGCAAAGCCAGCTGAAGCTGCCAGCAAGGAATAAACCCAAGAAGGTAGCCTAAAAAATTATAATTAATAAAAATTCTTAAATACTTACCTTTTTTTAGAAGATGTTGATGGTGAACTCTGCTGGGTCCTGGTCCCTTTTGTCCCCCACCTTCTATGCCAACTATGCTAATCATGTGGCAAGGCAGCTTTTCCTGTCCCCCCTTGTCTTGCAGGAGCTTGAAGACAGGATCCATGGTACATTCCCAATGTCCAGGGAGGCATTGGCTGGGCTTTTGCATGGTGAGGGGGCATCTGAGTGGACAGTTACTGCCTACAAGGATGCCCAACTGGTCCGCCTGGACCCAGTTAACCTCAGTGGAGTTTACTGTGTAAACTCCATTGATCTTGTTTGGGACGTCCTGGCAACGCTCCCATTCAAGAATGTACCAGAGATGGTCCAGGCTCATGCGGCTGCTTGCTTCTGCTTCCCGGTGGAGCATACCATCTCTTATCTGTTGGAGAACTTTGGGCGTGCAGTGTCAAAATTGACTGTTGCAGACGCAACAGCCGTAAAGAAGACAAAAATCCTCCTGGCGGACTTCAGGCTGGCCTGGAGTGCCAAAAAGACATGGATCCCTGCAGGTATGGAGCTGACTTTTGCCAAAACCAAGCACAAGAAGAAGATTAGCGCTGTATACAACAAATTGTGCGAGTTCATGGAAGCCTTTGCTGGGCAAAGGCTTCATCTGGTTGTTTACCTGGGGTTCCTATTCTACTTTTGGATGGGCGCGTCTGTAGAGGACCTAGACAGGGTCCTTCTTGGGGTCAACAAGGCCAGGCTCTCACTGGACGGGAAGAAGGTCCCCCTGGGTATGACTTGGTGGATCATGTCATACAGTACGCCTTGGTCCTGGCTGGCATCTTCGGGTTTGCAGCCCCGCCAGAAAAGCTGCTCCTCCATTCCCACCTTGCCATCCTTCCTTTTACCAGCAGGCGCAAATACTTTAATACGGGTGTATCCACCGTCCACAGTGTGGCAGTGGAGGTTGTGCGCCACCTCCATTGCGGGGTGGGTACGTACCAAAGAACCCATTATAGGCGCACTTAATTTTATCTCTATATCAATAAATATATTTATACTCTACTATATTTTTATATTATAAATAATTTTTTAAATAATATTTTAGCAAACAAGATTTGCAAAATATATTGCGGAAATGGGTTTCATAAAAGTATTAAATAATACGGTAATAAAATAAATTTCAACTTTACAATTTAAGTTTAATTTTTATAAGACTATTTTATATTTATTTGACAAAAGTGATATAAATATATTTGTGTAATCCAGTATCAAGCATTTGGGATAGCCTCAGATGACATATTAAATAATATATTATAAAATAAATAAATTACTTACATCTATTGATGGATCTTCTGAATGTGATTGCAGGTGTGGAACCATCTAAATATAAAATGATGATCAATAAATCTTGAATAGTAAAATAGTGAATATAAAAAAAGTTGGACACACTAAGCCTTTAATTAATTGGCTGTTTGGCTAGGCACATGGGGATGAACAAATCAGCGTGGCCAAATTCTATGGCCACGGTCCCAGCTGGGAGGGTGTGGATCCCAGCCTGCAGCAAATTAAAGAGGTCCTCGGTCCCAGTTGGGGTTCCTCACTTGACAACTTGCTTGAGCCACCCAAAGACTTCCTCAATGGGATTTAGGAAGGGCAAATAAGCTGGGAGGAAGAGAAGGCGTAAATTTGCTGTGGCCAATTGCTGGGGGCCCACTGCAATGCTTGTGTTGATCATTGGGAATTCCTCAAGAATGTCAGCCACCTTATGGAAACCAACATTGTCCAATAAAATTACATTGGTGAATCCCGGGCTCGTGCGCCTCAGGTGCTCCTGGACCAATTGGAGGAATGACAAGAAGATACAGCTGTTGTGTGAGGCCAATATCATTTGATAAAGCTCAACCCCCATTGGACCAAGGAGAGCCACCATTGAGTATGCTGTGGTGCGGCTTGCAGCACGCCAAGCCATCCCATCATTGGAGCCTTTGGGGACATACCCTTTGCGCATTGACGAGGCAAATGCTGATTTGTTGATATAATAGAATTTCACTTTTCCCTTGGCTTTGAGGGCAGTGTACACCTCAGCGTAGTTTTTCTGGGCCTCAATATTGGCTGGGCTGTTCTGATTGTAGGGGGAACCCCAAGCTTTTTCCAGGAAAAGCACATTCCCTTGACCAAATGATAATAGAAGGAAATTGAGGCCTCAACCCCAAAAGCCAACTTGAACATGGCCTGTATATTTGCCAGTTCAAGATGGCAATCTTGGGTTATCCACTAGCAGATTGCCCATTTGTGCTCCTTGGTGAGCATGGAAGAAACACACAAGAATTTCTCCGCGGCAAGGACTCAGCCAGTATCAATGAACTTGGTGAAGGTCTTTGAGGCGTACTTGGGATCCACCCCAACAAGAGCCACAGCCATCTTGTAATCACCAGATTCCTGCATGAGCTGGAGAAGGATGATGCGCTTAATGTCAGGAATGCGCTTGTGAGCGGGCTTTTTAGCGGTGGGGATTGACTTGTTAGCATTGGGCACAACACAGGGCATGGGCACCTTGGTGTAAAACGCAGCAACTTTCTTTAGTACTAACTGTCCCTCATTGGTTTGGTAGAGCTCAGGCTCCTTGTCCTCCTCCTGATTGCCATCACTGACGTAGGGCTTGTAGCTAGTATCAAGTACAGGCTTCACCTTCTCCAGCACGGCTGACGGGACTGACTCTTGCCGGTACACAACGTCAAACACATACAAAGTAAGTTCTACCTCCTTGTCTCTAAATTTCTTGGTGAAGGTAACCTTGGTGGGCTTCCAGGTCAGCTTTGGGACCCAAGGGTTTATGCTCTGCACCCTAGCAGCTTGTGCTCCTTGAACCGGCTGTGTCAGTGCAGCGTCACTATGGAACTCTCCTCTCCCGCCTCCCTCCTGAGTAGGCACTTGTGTTGCACTAAGTCTATTCTTTGACCCGCAGGGCAACCGCAACCGCGGCGCACAACAAGTGCAATGGTAGTATGTTGCTGTGTTCCTTCCATTTTGAGAATTTAATAAAATGTTAAATAAAACTTAATTAAGTTACTCCTTATTTTTAATTTTTCTTTTATCTGTTTATGAATATTCAATTAATATTTTTTCCCACCCAATATCCCAATTATAGATTTTTTTTATTTCTTAGTTGTTTTTGTTTTACCACACCCATTTTATAATACCCAAAATAATTTCCACCCATTTTCCCATATTTTACGCCAAATTAAGCACCCAACACAATATTTTTAAAAAATTTGTTTCAGATTTTGTGTCTTATTTTAGATACCTTGGTATCATTCTTGATTACAACCCATTGCACAAACTGATTGAGTGATTTTGTTTACATAGTGAGTTGCTATTGTGTTTCATTTTCGGATTGAGTTCTGACACACCACGCTTGGGTGTATTTTGTCACCAATTCACAGTAAACATATGTACACAAAAGTCAACTCACACCATTTTGTTTGTGAATCAATGTATTTCAGATTGTATTTTGAATGGTTTTGCTTTGCATATGAGCCCTTTGTTGCTGTGTTGACCCATTTTGCCCATTGACGCCAATAAACCCTGTTAACAGAGTGTATATTTTAACCTGTGAGTTGGATTTTGTTTAAATCTGAAGTATTTTTGCTTGTCACAATAGCTTTTAAAACTTTGGTACTCCCCCAATGGACGCGTCTGAGGCGTTGGTTTCCTTTTTGTATTCCCTGTCATGTTTGAGGCATTGCAGGATAGGAGCCGTCATGAGTCTCTCTTTGAGACGTCTAAAACAGAGGTCACACTGGGGGGTGCACACAAACTTGGATTTGGCGCCATTTATGGCAGATAAGGGGGCAGTCAAGACACCACAAAAGGTATGAAGCAGCGTACATAGGCTACCATCCCCAGGAAGGTGTGGAGTTCCAACTTATCCTTGGGTGGTGGCATCTTGCAGATGGTCTGTATCTTTTGACTGTCAGGTTTGATGCTATCTTTTGAGACTATGTGTCCCGGGGAAGGCAGTTGCTTGCGGAAGAACTGGCACTTGGAGAGCTTGGCCAACAGTTTGTGTTGTGCCAGGGTAGCAAAGACTGCCTCTAGGTCTTTGTGGTGCTGCTCTACCAAGGGAATATAGACAATGATGTTGTCTAGGTAGACTAAGGAATGTTTGCCTATGTGCAGGGCAAACACCTCATTCATGAAGGTCACAAAGGTTGAGGGGGCGTTTGTCATACAAAAGTTGTGTAACACACACTTGTATGAGCCATATTTAGTGCAGAAGGCTGTTTTGGGAATTTCTTCCTCCTTAATACAAATCTGATTGTAGCCTGCTTTAGGTCAACCTTGGAGAAGATTGTGGCTCCACAAAAGTGTGAAAGAAGTTGTCAATAAGCGGTAGTGGGTAACAATTCTTGATGGTAACTTTGTTTAGGGCTTGGTAGTCTGTGACCAAAAATAAGGTACTGTCCTTCTTGGCCACAAAGAATACAGCAGCCCCAAAGGGAGATTGTGAAGGACGGATAAGTCCTTTCTCCAAAGCTTCCTTAAGGTAGGCACATAGGGTGTTGTCTTTGTTTGGGGTCAGCCTGTAGATAGGGAGTGCTTTGGGTACAGCTCCTTTGAGTTAGATGGAGTGTTGAATGTGTTTCTCTGGGGGCAACCTGGGTAGAGCTTCCTTGAAGATTTCTGGATGGCAGGCCACAATTTTGCAATCCTGAGGTGTGAAGGTATCCTGGTGATCCTTGAAGTGTATGGTCTTGTACTGGAAGGAGTCCCAGTTGATTGTCTTCAGGTTTTCTTTTTGTCCAGGGTCTCTGTAATGTGCACACAGATGTGGTTGTGTAGGAGTTGATCCACTGAATCAGAGTAGATCTGGTGGTTGACACCTTCACGCTTGATGGTCAATACTGAGGTTGCCCAGTCTTCGTGAGGATTGTTCTTTTGCAACCAATCCAAACCCAGTACAATGTCAAACTTTAGAAAGTCAATGACAGGATCTTGGATGGTGGAGTGTAGATTCTTGAGTATGATAGAGAAGGGGGCGGTTTCTCTTGTCACAGCAATGTGGTGTTCATCAGCCAAGACAAAAATTTTAATCTGCAAAGGATTAGTGGCTAGCTTGAACTTATCTTCAAAGCTGCTTTTGACTAGGGTTTGATCTGCACCCAAATCCAGGAGTGCTGAGCCTGTGTAACTGCAAAAACGGAAAGGATAGGACATCAGTTTATTGGAATGTCTGGCAATGGTGTACAGTACCAGGTCCTGCAAGGGTACTTGGACCATTGGACATTGGTCCACGTCCTCAGGTTAGTACTCATCATTGGCAAGTCAGGAGTTGTGTGGGGAGAGCTTGGCTTGCTTAATACTCTCCCTGGGCTTTTCCCTTGTCTTGATTGTCTTGCGTGGCAGTGATACAGAAATGGGTACAATTTGACTGGCCATTGTTCCCACTTCCATGTCAATTTGAGCTTGTGGGTTTATGATTGGTGTTGTTCCTGTTGTTTCCAGGGGGTGTTCAAGTGGAACACCCGCCTGTGTGAGAATCCTTTGGTTTTTCTTGTTTTCGAGTTTGTGCCTTATGAAAAGCGTTGGATGTTTGTTCTGCTTTTTTTGCCTTGCAATACAGGCTCTGTAGGTTGGTCACCTGGTCCAGGTTCAAGTGCCTCATTATATGCAATTTGAGGGCGTCATAGTACATGAGGTATGTGGCTGGGGTGTCAAAGGCCATGTCAGAGGGTGCGCGTAGTTGGAGTTCCTTGTAGGTGCTGGTGAGTTCCTTCACGGTGCCCATCTGGGTTAAGTTTTTTACTTGACATATGATCATGAGTGCAGTGTTCTTAAGCACAAACCTTGCCAAGAAGTCTTATGTGAAGGTTTTTAGTTCTTCTTGGTGTGTTCTTCATGCCACTTGTTGCACCAGGTGCCAGCGTTGTGAGTTAGTCATATGAAGATTTCCAAAATCCAAAATTGCTGCAGGCATTCCATCTAGGCCAGCTTGCTCTGAGCGGACTGAATCCATGCGGCAGTGTTGTTGTTGTTGGCCACAGCAAAAGGTTCCAATGAAGCGCTTCAGAGTCTTTGGGCTACGTAAGTGGGCATGGTGCTTTCATCAGTTGGTCGCAGGATGGTGGCGGCTGTCTGGAAGAAACCTTGTGCAGACATGGTGTTGAAGGCAGGTAGTGGGATCACCGTGTTCTGGTACAGGACAAAACCATCAGGTATCTTGGTACCAAGAGTGTACAGAGTCCAGTCCAGCGGGAGACCAGACATGATTCTGTCAAGGATTTGCTGCCCATGGCAAGTACGGGCAACAGGCGGAATTTTACAAGATGCAGTAGGATGGAGAACCTACCTGTACTACCAATGTTGTAACTGTGATGTTTTAGCAGAGTTACAAGGGGAAAAATATTTAAAAACTAGATGATAATCTTTATTGTGATAAAGGTATTATATAGTCATTGTGAATCATGGATAACAGGAACATGATAGCATTGATCCCATGGTTGGATGGTGAAGGGGGTGGCTTGATCCTGGTAATGAGTCAAGCGCCAAAACAAGGTATACACCGTAGGGGATCAGCATTTGTTTATGTTGTTAGATTTGGAAATTTGATTTGACTTCTTAGTCTGGCTTTGAGTGGCCAGGTAATCAGATTGCAGGTCACAAACCCTCTTACTTGGAACCTTGCTGGCGGGTCAAGCCTGCTGTTTTGACACTAGATTTATTCTGGAATACTCTAGCAAACTGCCAAATTGGCAGCAAAATAGATTCAATAATGAGGCACCTGGAAGATGATGAGATTACCCAAGAATATTGAGGATTAGGATCAATTTGCGCTAACAACCTGCCAGTGCCACTGTAAATTCTTGCTGTAAAAGGTCAATAGATGACCTGATTAATAATGAGCTAAAAATAGAGCCATTAATTGGCGCCGTTACCGCTGGTGCACCAATGGATTATACAGGGCTATGAAGTAAATAGTACCCAGAACATGGTACTATGATATCAAATTCCATGCCATTGTATGGATGCTTGACTTTAGGAGTTGATGCCAGCACTCTGGGGATGGAAAGACTGACCAAGCAAGAGTTAGAAGTGCCAGATAATATTATCCTGGCAAGAGAGCACAAGCTCTGTAAAAGCCCTTCCATTGGACCAATGGAAGGCAGACAAATTTAATAATATCCTACTGTATAAATTTTTTGCACTAGAAGAAATCTGAGTTTGAAGACCTTAGTTAGTTCTCAAAGACCATAGCAAGCTGCCAGCTTTAGAGCTGCTTGAAAGTTGCCTCCCTTGGACATTGCCAGCCATTGCCCTGCCAAGAAATCCACAGACGTTGCAGATAACGCTTGTCTTCATACAAGCAACCATTCTACAGAATAACCCAAATATCCCATATACTTAATAAAGCAACTAATACTTGGACTGCCAGATCCAATAGCAGAACCAAAAGTTCTGACACTCACCCAAGGGGTTAGTTTGAGCTTTCAGGGCAAAAATCTGGTTTTTTAAATCTAGGTTAGTTTTTTTGATTTGATAAAAGTGACTTACCCACCCCAAGATCTGCTGAAGACTAAGCCCACTACAGAGGATTTGAAGGTTAGTAGTTTGAGTGAAATACTTACCTGATTTTCAGCTTCCATGTGAATATTAATTGATTTAGTTGTTTAAAATTTTTATTTATCTTTCTAAAGTATGATTAGCTTCTAAAATTTAAAACTAAACTTACCTTTAAAATCCTTGATCTACTAAAAACAGTTAAAGTTATGTATATTTTGAAGCTTACCTTCAGTTTAAAGCAAATCTATAGTATTTTGAAGTTAAAAGGTTAGTATTAAAGCTAGGTGAGGCTTACCTTTCCTATTGAATGTAATCAAATCTTCTTTGGTAGGTATCTGATTGGTTATTCTTTACTTTATTGTTAATGATTGGTTACTGAATTTGAAATTGAAATTTTCAACAATCAAATAAAGCTCAGAGGCTTCTTATATGAGACCAGAACACTTTACATATGAAAGGTTTAGAAAGACTCAGCAGCTCCGCCGGTCAGACAGGTAGCCTGAAAGGCTGCATGAGAAAAAGATTCCCCAGTGACTTGTGTGGTTAAGTAATATATCTTCTATCTCAATGAGAAGCCAAGTATACATCTAATCAGCACATTAAAAGAGGATTGTAACCTTTAAAGTTAATTTAAGGGGTCAATTTATTGTATTTATAATCAACTTAAGAATACAAGAATAATCTATCATTTAGAACTAAAAACACATTAAAATATTCATGTCCTTATTATTCAGGATTTTAAAAAGAATAATATTAGAGTCTTTAACCAGCAGTCTTTTAACCAAAAAAGGGTTGAAGAAAGCCTACCAAAAAATGCTCCGGCTAAGATGTCCAGACAAAGGGTTTAAATTTTGAATTCTTCAACCCTGTAAAAAAATATTTGAAACAATCACCTTTACCCTAGCACCCTACATCAAAATCAAATGAGACAAAGTATAAAATATTCTTTGAAGCATTTTCTCTATATCTACTTTTTAAGGATTATATTCTATCTTACTGGTGTAAATTTATAATAAATACAATTGAAATATTATGGTTTGTGTGCCCCAAACCTTTTTTCTATTTTGAGAATATATTATGATAGCAGGTAGCTATAATGGTAGCCAAGTATTTTTCTTCATTTAAAACATTAGCATTTAAAGTTACAGCCTTATTCTGTGGGATCTGATAAAATTCCTTGCCAATAATGGTAAATCCTTACTTTTTTGGGTTTGGATCTCCTGCCATCAGAGCCCTTAGAAAGTTAGGATGTGAGGAGAGATTTTACTTCATCTATTAGCTTTGGTTAAAAGTACTCTCTTAAAGTGGATAATAATCTACAAATTGAGCTTAATTTATTAATAGTTTCCAAGTAATCTACTTAAAATTTAAAACATTTTGAAAATATTTATTAGGCTATTAAAATAGGATAAACTTTGGGGCAAACAGTATATCTTTATAAGGGACTGTTATGTGAAGAAATCAATGTTTTCAGTTTAAAGCTATATCAGATAATTGATAGCAATAGAGTTTTTAACCTGCTTGGCTGAAGTCTTTTGTATACTGGCCCTTAGATGGGTAAAAATAAGGGCTCAAAAGAGCAGGATACTTAGTGTTTGATAGCTTCAGCACCTAAATACTTATTTTTACTATTATATAAAGCTAATCAGTTAAAGTTACGTTGGCACTTTGTTATTGGCTCAAGTCAGTAATAAAAAGCACATGTATTACATATAGAACTTAAATTTATCTTTAAATCAGTTATAAAATATAACACTTTGCTATTTTTTTGAAGAGTTATAAAAAGAACCCTATGATTAAACCAGTGCAGGTTTTTTATTTAAAGCTTATTTATGAAAAATCAATATAGTGTTTTTTTGTTTAAAACTACTTGGCATTCTTTAAATTATAAATTTATTTATTTTAAAAAATATGATTAATATATTTTTATTGTACCTTTTCTAACACTAGTAACATGAACTTTAAATTTAAATTTAAAGGATTTTGATATGGATAATGAAAGGGTAAAAAATTTTACAATAAGTTAAAATCTTAAAATTTTATTTTATAAAGGCGCTACCTATAAAATTAAATAAAAATATGTGTATCACAAAACCTAGTGATAAAAAACAGAGCTATTCTAGCCAAGTTTGGCTTTTAAATATAAAGAATACAACCTTAACATATTTCAATTTTAAATTTTAACTTAATCATGTTGTTAATTGGTGACATGATATATTAATTGATAGAAGAGAATGTAAAGTTGTGGCTTTTTTGAACTTTTAGATTTTAATAGTGCTTTTTACTACTGTTTAGAGCAAATTTAAAAGGGGATAAAATGGTAAAACTAGATAGTAATTTAATTAAAACAAAGATATTATATAGTTTGGTATGCTTCTTCAAGGAGAGAATTTATATTGTATTTTAGGTCAAATTTATAAAGGTAAATTAATTAAGCTACTTATTTTAAAACTAGTTGCTGTGATATATCAGGTGGCAGACTCAGAACCAGTACCCTGACTTCTGGCTCATGGGGTCAGTTCAAGTTAAAGATATATTAATTTGGATATATGATGTGTCAGGGGATCCACCCTGCTTTTTCAACAATAGAAAAGGGAGAGATATATTATTGTGTCAAAAAAGTGTATAAGCTATCATGTTTCAGGAATTTCTTAGTGGCTGAAATAAGAAGATATTTTTAAAAGGTAGGGTTTTAAGATGATGGAAGAAGAGTATATTTGTTTGATAAAGTCTATTTTTATTTTAGTTAGTAACCAAGATTAAAGTGTATAAGAATACAATTGGGTTCCCTTCAAGTGCAGTAAGCTAAACATATTGATGTTTCTGATTGTCTCTGTTTTCTTAGAAGGCGATTGTAATAGTTAAGCTTAACAATAAAAATTAAAAGTTGTCATTGTCATTTTTGGGGTAATGTAATTATCTGATCCAGGTGGATATTATGCAATATGCGCAAAGTCTAAAATAATAATTACAATTTGTTGGCCCCCACTTTTATAGTAAGTTATACAAAAGTCTAAAAAGATAAAAGAAAATATATCATAAAAGATAAAATATCTATTTATCCAATTATTTTTTATTTTTAGCATTTAAAATCTGTAATTTTTTACTAGATTTCTGATAATTGAGTTTTGATAAGCTTGCTATACACTAAATAATATATGGTAGAGCCTATTATTTTTTGAACCCAGTATAATTCATAAGCACTAAAATTAATTAATTTTGATAAAATGTAGCATATTACTTTTTGCTTGACTTAGATTTCTTTACATACATTAAAAAACCAGTATAGCATAACTAAATTACAATTAAATGTTATTTTAAGGTAATTTGTGTTTATATATTTAAATATGTATACTATACATAATCTAAATTCATCAATAAATTAATTAGTGTGCAAAATAATTTTTAATTAAAATATTTATTGGCATGTAAAATTTTAATGTGTACTTTAAATCAAATTTCACAAGAAAAAATCCTCTGGAAAATAGGATTTTTACTGTGTCATGAAATAGATAGCTTGGGTAAATCTATAAAGCAGAAGGCTCTGGTGAGGTGAGAAGGGATGTCTATAATTTGCATCTGGGTTTCTAAATTTTATTTGCCAAGTATGCTAATTGGAGCCTTATCTTTTTGGAGCACTTCGGGAACTTGATTGGCTATAATTTATCATCGCGCCTTAATAAAAATATGAGAAGTATGTGCTATATATATTACTTTTATGCTGATCTCGATAAGATATTAACATGTTTGATCAACTAGAGATTTGGTAATAAGTATGAACTCTAGGAGCTATTTTGGATTTTATTATATTTAATTATGTAGCCAATTTTTACACTTTTAATTGTGATATTTTATATTTACAGTGAATTGTGTTATTTCCAACTTAAGCTCAATTTTTAATCGCATTGATATATACAGTGGTTTTTAATTTAGTATTTATATATGATGGGATAAGAAATAGTCAACCTTAATACAAGTGATGTTCCAATCTTTTATAGCCCTTGCTAAAAGGTTATCACGCTATATTATTTATCAAATAGTTTCAAACCTATTTAGTAAACAATTCAACCCCCTTAAACTTGGGGTTCAAAGGGTTTGGTTTTGTTCCAGTGTTGAAATTTCAGCTGGGAATGTTTTTAAGAACAATTGACTTTTTTTAATCAACTGTTAAATATTTGGAGATTATTAAAATGATATTTTCATTATTTAAGACATCATTTATAAGAATATTTTAGTATTTTCTATTTCTGTCTTACTTTCACACAAGCTAAAGTATTTTTTTGGTATTTGGATTTGTAGTGTGGATAAGTGTATAAATTCAAGTTTGGGTTGAAAAGGGTTTGATGGTCTTGAACCACATGAGGGAGTTATGAATGCGATGATTGTTAAACCAGACATCTACATGATATAGGCTGATGTTGCAGGCCGATGACAACCGCACCTTCTCCTGCATACATGGATAGCTGCAATCACAGTAGGATCTCTCCAGCACCCCCTCTACTGCCTCAGGGAACTTCCTACATAGGCATTCACAATTGCCATACTCAAACGCAGCACTGGTTTCGGGGTCAGGTACGAGATAGTAGTGTTGTTGGCACAAGTTTAGGAAGCTGCTCATCTGTTCCACGGTAGCGTTATCTACACAAAGGCCACTTTGCTCAACAAAATCATTATAGCTTTCACAATCATCTTCGGAATCAATAAACCCGCTCATGCCGACAAACCTACAACCTCCCTACTGAAATAGATGCCAAGCCGTATATGAGCCTGCTTAGACATACAAGCCTATTGTATTCATCTCACATGCTTAGCAGTACAAGGACTAAGCCAAAGTTGACTCGATTTACCTTCTCAGCTAATAATACACCAAATAAATAACTAAACCAAACAATGTTGAACAGTCATCATTTACTTGTCATAGCTAGGATGGATTTGAGACTCAGTAGCTTCAAAATATATTAGTGAAAGTATAAAGACCTAAATAAAAATGGATTTATTATAACTCGATAAATCAAGGTTAACCCAGTCAATAAACCCTTTAAAAAGGACATCCCATTGATCCAAACTTGATCTTCCAAGCCAGCCATTGATAACATAATTAAAAAAATCTTCAGGGAAAAACTACCAATCGACTTTTCTATGACACCAATCGCATTCAATTATTTGGTCATCACTCTTGCGAAAGTTGATAAAACCCAAGAACATTCAAAAAAGGTTCAACCGACACAGGCTCCACATTTTGCCACTTCAAATATAAATGCTAAATAAAAACTCGCGTTTTTGGATCAATAAATTAAATTAAAAAATTAGAGTAATCAATTAATTACTAAATTAAACTCCACGACTCTGATAAACCACACTAAACGTACTCCTGGATAGAAAGCAACGTGTGATCAAAGCTTGTTTATCCTACATTGTTTAGTTTTTGTATCCTCCTTTTAACTGTAATTATATATTCATTCGAGCCCAAACTAAGAATGGTGTGTGTATTGTCTACTTCGAACTTCCACATATACCTTGAAATCTTTTTTAAGCTCTTGAAATAACCTATTAAAACGTGAATAAGTGGAACATTGAACTTTCATAGCAAAAGGACAGGTTATATTTCCCAATAACTATTTATATCCTGGTTGCTTGAATAGAGCTGAACTACAGCTTCTAATGTGCTGCCTAATATCAATCCTAGTTTGGACTTTCCAAAGAGATCATAAATATGCCTGAAGCAGGTACAAAGAGCTACATGCTAATCCTACAATCTTTCTGAAAATGGATTATAAGCCATCATAAAATTAAATTTACAAATATGTGGCCTCGATTGCAGGTAACCCAGGAAATTATGCAGGGCTTCTGTCATCAAAATTTAGATTCTGTGAAAGAAATTGGTTGGGTTTGTGTGGTTTTTTATCGGTTTCTGTGAAACAATTCAACTTTATGTTTTACCCTAATTTCCGCAGGCAAGTTTTACTCAGCATATTTTTCATAGGCTTATTTTCTGCCAATTAAAATACAAATAAACAATTCCATTTACAAACACTTATTAAAACACTTTTCAATAAAGAGTAAGCCTATATTTGACCAATTAATGTTAAACTTATCTATTATATATACACAAAAAATACAAATTTCTAACATCTGTTTTTGCTTTTAAAGAAAAATAAACCAAAGTAATTATTTAAGTGCTATTAAAGAAAATTCATTCTACTAATGTCAGGGATTCCTTTCCTGACTCTATTTATTTTATGGATAAATTGTGTAAAGAGACCAAGATACAGACACACAACATTCTTGACACCAGTTGATACCCTAACCTTGGTTGCAACGGGAATCGAACCTGGGACCCTAGTAATGAACCTAGAGTTAGTACTGAAGCAACCATTCGATTTACTTTACCAATTCATTACCATCCGATTGATTTGATTTTTGCTTTCAAATTTCAATTTGCTTTTGAAAAGGTTAATAGTATAAGGGATCACGTCACTTACCGCTCAGCCTCTGATTGGCTGCGTAAAGCCAGCTTGACGCTCTGGGACCCGCTTTTTCTAGCTTTAGTCAAGGCTCTGTACTTGAATTCCAGAGATCTGCTTCCTTACCACCACTTAATTATGATTAACATTGTGGCATATTCTTGGCTCCTCTACATACATCACATAACTATTAAGATTATTAAGCATCAACTTGATCAACACATGAAACAGGTATCATTTCAATCATAAATCTCATGCAAATTTCCTTCATTTCCCAAATACCACTTAAATATTTCAGGCTTCATTTTGAGGCTATTTAAGTATACAATCATTATCCATTCTATTTGTTCCAACAATAAAGAATTATTTCTATCCTATCTCTGTCCACACCTATCTCTTTGATTCTTATTTTGAAACCATGAAAGGAATTTCATTCCTGTTCTGGCTTCTAGTTTCCTTCTAGCCTGTGGTGCTAGCCTTGGAGAACCCCACTCCGACTACAGACTGGCACAATTCATCCCCAGACAATACTCACCAGAAGGAGTCTCTTGCCCATGGGTGGTTTAAATACCCCTCTGGTCACTGGGGACACAAATTCCACTATGGCTGTTCTTCCACTCCTCTTCCAACTGAACCTTTGCTGGTTAGACCCAATGCTTCATTCTACCTGTTAACCTATGTGGTGAGATACTACCTGCTAGGTCGCTTCAGCTCTATGATAGGAAGATTTGCCTATCTGGGCCACTTAGACCATCTCACCATGATTACAGTACCTATTGGATCTGTAATAGCCGGGCTCAACTTTGGGGCTTTGGCCCACCAGGTAGGGAAATTGTTTCTTATCAAGTGGGTCCCTGACAACTAAAGAAAAATAACTATCTTAATTTAATACCATTATATGATATAGTAGATACATCAGTGTCAGAAAACTGTGGGCCAGGGTATTATAACATTCATCAGGGGGAAATCCTAAGTAACTTAACATTAAGAAAATACAGGAAGAACCTGCAATCTTGGCACAGGCAAAAACTGTGAGGATCTACAGGGCAAGAATTTTGAATCATATGTTGCCCAGAATGTGAGGGAAATATTTGGTTAAATTTATTATAATTAACAGAAAGAGGGAAAAGAATTCAAATGATAATTGCCTTAAAGAGAAGTAGAAATTTTAAAGTGAGAATTTGAAGAATAACCTACAAAAAATCAAAAAGTGTAAATTAACAAGCCCAGATACTCAAGAAACAAAATAGTTCAAAAATCTGCACTGGAAAGATAACTTCTGAATTGGAAAGTTGCCAAAAACAAAACAAAGTGAAACTAGAAAATATAAGCATTAGCAAAAACATAGGTTTTTTAAGAAAAATCAAAGCCTTTATGTTTTAATTTAAATTATGCAATATGTATACTGTAAGCTATACAACAACTAAACTTAACAAATAGAATTTGTAGTTACTGTTGAGCAACTTGTGTTATTGCTGGTATGTTCAAAGCTACAGATAGATGCTAGCCTTGCCAATGTACTCCACCTAATCCTATGCAAGAGCACTACAAACTACAATAGAATAGAACTTTGAAGATAATTACATTTATTGAAAACTGGAGTACAATCTAGCCAGCGGCTGTAATCTATCCAGGTGTAACTAAGAACTTGCTATTATCCTTTCAGGCGTCTATATCATTATATACTGCAAAAACCCTTGTTCTTGTCCTTTCAGACAGTTTTAAGTGGCTACCTTTGCAATAGGCCTATTCTTGCTGGCTACGTCTATCCTGATTGGCTGTTCTTGACACATGTGTAACTACTGGCCTTCTCAAAGTATACATGTCAATTCAGCTATGGCCTACACTCTTTTTAAGCTAGCCTATTGTCATTTATTGGTTAGCTGTATCTTATAAGCCTACTATTGCGGTGTGAAACTTTGCCGTATTTAGTTGATGCTTAGAAATTGTCCCTGTTCAGCCCTCTCACATTGGAAGGTGGAATTCCAGTATTTCATTTGTAGGGCTTAATAAGTGATTCTTTTCTGGTTGGCAAGCCTTCTGCTTATTAATGCAACAGTTTAATTTGGGGATTATACGCCATATAATAGCAGACTCAATCTAATATTGACCTGTGGGTTATCTGCCGTGTAATGCTGACCCAAACCAATAGGAATCTTGATTATATGCTGTATAATGCTGACCCAAACTCTGTATTTCCTTGACATATGTGCATAACTTGTTTGATATTTTCATAGACACCATCAGGCTGGGTGAGGCTGAGTTGATACAACGTCCAGCAGGATGGTATGTGCAATATACAGTTGATGATTTAGTGATTACACGCCGTGTAATCAATGATAATCACTATATTGACTAACGTTTATACAGCGTATAATAGCATATCAACTAGTAATTATAAGGTGTATGTTACAAAAGTAACAGCTTTGAAGTACCGTGCAGGAATCAAACCCGCTCTTAGCTACCAGGCAGAGCTAGCGGGCAGGAGAGATTCACCCGCACCTGGATTTTTGCTTTTTGAAGCAAATCCAGGTGCAGGAACCATTCCTGCCCTGGTGGTAGCTGAGGGCCCCGCTTTGGGCCCCAAAAGCTATGACCAAGCCTTGGTGGGTTTGGCTGGGCCTGGGCAGGCTATTTTTAGCTGCCCAGTAAACCCAGATCAAGCCCACCCTTCATTAAGTAATTTGGGGTCCCCAATTGGGGACCCCTTTTTTAATCAAGTTCTTTGGGCTCAAGAGAGCCTGTCAAGCTAGTCCAAAAATGGTGATCAAATTGAAAAAAACCCCGAAACCCCAGAAGCCAAACCTGTCAAAATCAATGACCAGCCAAGCCAAGATGTGCCATCAAAAAGCCAAACAACTGTTCCTGAAAACCCCAAAAATAACCATGAAGCAGCCAACCAAACAGCAGAACCTGAGATGCCAATCCTTGCCACACA
>QTSX02001577.1:0-204812 GCA_014839935.2 Entomophthora muscae | reverse complement strand
TTGTGTCTACAACCGTGTAAGAGTGCGCCTAGCATGGTGCGGACCTCTTCTAGGGAATACTGGCGAGGTTGGTGTGGTCCTGGGACATTGGTGGGGTCCAAGTGGAGGCAGTCATCTTGAAGCTCAACAGCTCTGTAGCGTAATCAACAGGCGGAGTCTAGTGTCCCTTTTGGTGTCACTAGTGTCCATGCATCCCCCCATACTTATCAACAAAGCTGGGGCGGAAAAGAGGCAGCACCTTGACTTGACTCCAATGGTAGCTCGTTTTTATAGTTTGCACCACTGTCAAGATTTTGTGGTCTTGAGGAATTGTATTTATTAAAGGACATTGTAATATGAGTGTTGATAGGGGACTGTATGACAACATTCTGTAGCTATCAATTGGGTCTTGTGGTACAACTACGGCTTGATAGAGTCCTGTGGGTTGTAGGAGAAGATACACAGGTCTGCAAGTAGACGGCGGCACACTCTACTTGGATACTTCTGACTACTAGGCGTTGGCTAGTAGTGATACAATAGATAGAGATACTTAATCTCTAATCCAATGGTAAATATTCTGCTCAATCTCTAATCAGTAGAGCACCTTATATAGGGTGGATAAGCCCTCTTGCCAGGTTATAATCTGACGCTTCCAACTCTTACTAGTCAGTCTATCTGTTCCCCAGACTGCTAGTTTCAGCCCCCAGAGTTAGGCAGCCATGCTGGTCTGGCATGGGATTTCAATAGATTATCAGACCTCAGCTTAACTCATCAGTGTATTGGCGGCATCTGGTTTGTGGTTTATACATATGCAAGTTTGGTTACCCTGTCAACTGGGTTTTTGCATCATACATTATTCTTATTAAGTGACCTTCTATATTGGTCATAGGATTTGAGGTGTCTCTAAGCGCAAATGTTTGGCGGAAACCATCTTGCATTATTTTTTTTGGGCATTCCATCTTATTGGCTGAGAGGTGTTCTGTGCTTAAGATCAGGTATCATCAAGCTTATCCAATCAGGGTCAATCCAATGGGAGAATCAGGATCAATCTTCGGAGTAATACTCAATGTACTGATTAGCCGAGGGGTGGGGCGGTGTTGTGGTGAACAACAAATATGTAAAATTGGTAATAATTAATCAACCAAGAGATGAAACTTTATTTGCTTGATTCAACTATTTAAAGGGAATTTTGGGGATTTGCGGATTTCGAATAACGGTCGTTCGAATGCGTTCACCACAACAGCGGGATCAGCTGATGCTTTCCTTAATCTTTCCAGCTGTATGGCGATTGGCTGTCTAACCAATCAGCCAAGGGAATAATGGTCAAGTCTACCATATTATTCTGGAGTCTTGACAGTTATCAAAAACCAACATAATTCAGAAAAAAATTGGTTGATTTCAAACCGCTGGTGGAGTGGAATAGGCGAATTGCTAGACGTTCGTTGTTATTGCTGATTAATTGGGAAGCTGATTAGAGTTGTAATCAACAGGGGGCCAATTATGTAACAAGCACCCATTAAATGTGCGGTGGATTGGAACGGACATTTAACCTGCTGTTCCGTAGCGTGAGCATCTTGCAAGTGACGTTTGATACTTAACAAAATCGTTCCTGGCGGTTATCCACCGTGTTTCTTCTTGTTTTATTAGTCATTCATGGTAAAATAAAGTATGCTACTTAGTTTTTAACCGCTTCTTGAAGAATCAATCAGGCTTTAGGCAGCGAGCTTCATCAGGTGATATTTCCAAGGTTGCTTCGACTACTGAAGCTTCCGTCATCGAGAACTCTCTTAAAAACCCTGATAAAGTAGATGAGACAACCCCAATGCTTAATAGAGATAAACGAGTTTGTACTTTTGAGGAGCTTCCTGCCTGGGCCCAAGACAATGTTTACATTTTGACTGGGTATAGAATCCCAACCAACTCCTATTCTTTGTGTTTTGAATCCCTTTTCTACCTCCACAACGAGACGGGAAATGTCTACTCGCATCTGATCGGATTCCTAGGGTTTGCGGCTTTAGCCTTCACCACAAACTTCTACTTTTTAAAGGACTCTTCAGCTTCGTGGTCAGATATTATTGTAATATATATTTTTATTGTCGCAGCCATGCTGTGTCTCGGCTGTTCATCTCTTTTCCACCTTGTATGCTGCCACTCTCACGAGGTACTATTTAAATCAATTTAATATTTATTTTCCCAGGTGTCAAGGGCCTGGAATAAGTGTGATTATGCCGGAATTGTTTTTCTGATAGTGTAAGTTTATTTTAACTTTTGCGACTAACTATCGCTTCAAAGTGGTTCATTTTTTCCCCGCAGTCTTTTATGGTAGCTCTTTGCTTTATAAACAGGCTAAACGTTGTAGGATTTTATTGTGATAACTTCTGGAAGAATATGTATCTGGGAGCAATAGGATTATCTGGGCTTGTTACGGTAAATACTTTTTTTCTCTAAGCGTGTACCAATTCTGATAGATTAACTTAAACCTCTTAGCTCCTATTCACGGTTTCAAAAACATATTCGCAGCCCAAGTATAGAATTCATCGCACCGCCATGTTTCTTGGCCTTGGTCTTTCAGGGCTTTTCCCTATTGGACATGCCATCGTTGTAGAGGGGGTATTCTGCTCTAGTTTTTCCAAGCTAATTATCCTAGCTTGAAAAGCTTGTGGGGGTGGGGTCCATCTTTTGGTTTATCTCCATGGGAGCTCTTTACACCATTGGAGCTGTTATTTATGGGCTTAGGTGACTGAAAAGCTGGCGAAGTACTAATGTGTTTTAGAGTTCCTGAAAAGTGGTATCCTGGGAAGTTTGACCATTGGGTACGCAAATATTTTTTAAATCAACTCATCTTTAGTTTCATTCCCATCAAATCTTTCATGTCCTGGTTGTTACAGCCGCTGTCCTTCACTACGTAGGGGTCATCATATCTTTCCGATACTATCACTTCGGGGAGGGCCATTGTCCAATTTCAGACCTGCTGGAGGAATAATTCAATCTCCAGTAATATAAAGTTGAAAAAGCACAAGCCTTTTAACTTTCCTTCAATCTAGTCTTATGTGAATCAAATCCTTGTTCCGTGCATCAACATTAAAGAGCAATATTATCTGGCAACTGACTCCCGTCCAAGCCAATTGCATCAATTTAAGGATTTATTCTACATGTAAGTAGATTACATTGATATCTGGTTCATTTATTGATGTATTTAATATTCAATAACCATGTAATTATGGATTTATCGTCTGTACAAACCAAGCATGTAGATGCAAACTGATTTAACGCATTTAAAGGCTTCCGCTTTACAGTGAGCCTTTTCCAACTATAAAAATTAGATTTTAAAAGTCTTCAATCTGTTGTGGGATAGCTTCAGGATCAATTCGCTGTGTGCCAGCTCGGGTTAGTGCTTCTCATTTATATTATTTACAAAGCACGTTGACAGCCAAAGGAGAAACCTGATTTATTGTTGACATGGTCACTTTAACCCCATTGGCTCATGCTAGAGCCTTATTCGATAAACTAATCTGACACTGTCACACATTATCCTGGGTGCTCCCCAAGAGGGTTTACACTCAGCATTTCTGCAAGTGTCATTATGTACTTCTGGGAAGTACATATATGGGAAAAGGGGGATTTGGAAGAGATTACTCAGAGAACAGTCCGCCTGTTGCAACTGAACTGTTTATAGTTCAGTATTTGAAGCGGGAAGACAACAGTCCAAAAGGTAAGGTTAGAGCTTTGAGATAAGATGAGACCTATATTGGCAGCTGCAAAACGTGTAGGCACATCAAACCTGTAAGACCTGCGACTTTTTCAACAACAGCTGCAGTTGTATCAAGGCCTGCGCTCAACCATCACCAATAGATAACTATTTCCCAAGGATGAAAAAGATTCAGCTAGGATCGAGACAATAGGTTTATTGATGAGCCTAAACAGGAGGAGATGGGATTGCTTGAGGTAACAGAGCTATGATGGCTTTTATACTCAATTCTACGAAAAAGAGATGATACAGGAATTATGTTTAAGAATGATCAACTCATAATTTCAAACCAGAAATATATTGTCAGGCATACAATTCTGAAAGCTGCAATTAAGGGCTTTTGGCTGACACCAGTTTGGACTGAGATGGTTCAGTATTTGTGGAAATATAGGCGACCAAAGATGGTAAAGGAGAAACAATCAATCAAACAGAAGTCTTGGCATAAATATCAACAAAATAGGATATATCAGTTGAGAATAAAATCCTCACTCCTGACATTCAAAGACAAATTTATGTATCATGGCTTTTTGAGACTCTGAAAGAAAAGAATTTTCCAAGGGGAAAGCATCATCCCAGTAATTACCCAACACCTAGAGCAATAGGCAACTGTGGTGAAGCCAACTGCCGCATATTTGAATCCAATAGTATTTTTGGCTTAACCAATTTTAGGCCAATTTTTACTAGTAATTTAGGGGGCTGAAGCCAAAATCTGATATTAAATTCACTCGAATTTGAATCCGTTTAATAAATTAGTTAACTCTAAGACCAATTTAAGGGGCAATTTATAAGTAAATTTATTAATGAAAATTAAAATCACTTGTGTTTGACACTCTAAAAGAAAAAGTGACCAGTTTGACACTTTTTAAGCCAAATCCTAATTTTATTAATAAAACACATGTGCTTATTTAAATTTTATTATTTACTATTATATTTTTATTATTAGTGTTCATAGTCATTGATCAAGCTTCCAAGTACCACTATACTGAATTTAGTGGTCTAAACATTAATCAAATACCCCACTTGTTTTACATTATGTCATTTCTGGGTTTTTAGATTAAGTGGTGCCACATAAATCAAGCCTGATTTATTAATAGATTTCATATGTAATTTATAAAAAACAGAAGCTTGACTCCCCCTCCGTTTGACACTATCCACTTGCCACATGATCAATTTCGGATTTAACTAATCAAAGGCTCAGAATTAAGGCTAAATTAATAAGTGACGCACTATGAGCGCCACTTGACACCCATCCACTTGACACTTTAACTTGGGGATTAGTACAGAGAGCTTATTAATGTTTTAACACACATAATGGTAAATAACCTACTCCCAGCTCCTTTCCAGCATAATATTATCACTAATAAACATCTTTCCACACATTTACTTTTTTAACTTATGTTGTATTTTTTAATTTTTGAGCATATGAAACTGCCTTGCTTTTGGGTTAAGTTTCAAACCCGTTTTTAAATTATGCAAGTTTTATATGTAAAAAACAGTAAATTTGATTTTTCTGCTCAACTCTGAGAAACTCAACAGTGAGAATTCAGCTTTTTTTCACTCAACAGTGAGAATTGGGAACAGTTGGCATTCAAACTGTCTGCATGTTGACTGTCAAAATTAATTTTATACCCAGGTCAGCACATTAGAAAAATCTAGATAAAGTTTTTATCATGTAGCCTACTGGAAGTTGACACTTTTTTAACAAGCAAAACCTGTTTCCTGAACATTTCACTTAATAAAAATTAAGCTTCAAAATACTTTTTAGGGGAGTATGATCATGTAAAATCCAAAAATATAATAAAAAATAATGCAAAGCTATCTAAAAATATTTGAAGAATCCACTTCAAAAATAATTTGCTATGCAATTAACTGTTTTTACTATAAAACTATTTTATTTACCATATAAAAAGTTCTTAAATTATTATTCAAAAAAGCTTGATAAAAAATATATTAAATAAAGAAAATAAATATAAACACTTATTTTAAGAATAGTTGATATAACAGCAACCCAAAATTATATATACTTTGGTATTAAAACACCTATTTAAGCTAGATAACCCAGGCTCTAGCATAAATATCTTTTATAAAAACTGTCAGAAAATTTGAAGACTGTGGTATTTTATCATCCGCTAGATGATATCCTAAGCTTTCTAACATTAGGAAAGCACAGAGAACCTGTGCCTTTGGCGTAACCTGCAGCCTGGAATACTTTGTTGTCTGCAGAAGTAGCAGGTCTGACTGGGCTCAAAGCTAAAGAATTGGGAAAGTTTGTCCTACTTCTGCATACTTTTTGTAGTTTGTTGTTTCTATATTTTACTATAGATAATTATACTGTATGAAAAAAGTATCATCTTTTGCTCTCCATCAGTAAAACCTAAGAGTGGATCATATTAAGGAAATAGGACTTGGATCAATCATCAAGTCAATACAGAGTCATCATTCTTTTATTCTAATGGACTGGCTTTAAGACAGCCCTCCTGCTTGTGTTTTATCTGAGTTAGCTCACAACACTAGGAAATGACTGAAGTAGCATTAGGTCCGCATGGCAGGAGGCTCAGTTTTTTCTGGGTGGATTTTGTGGAAGCTTGTTTGATGACTTCCTCAGCTTACTGTGTTTGTTCTAGACATGCCACACAGCTGAATTCCTTAACCAGCTTAATCAGTTGTTTGCCTGGGCCGCTATCAGGGCTAGCTAGCTAGTGGTTGGCTACTAGTTCACAAGATGATTGTTAAACTAATCAGAGCTGCCCTAATGCAATATACTCAGGGCCTTTTTATCTTATAGTGTTTGGCCTGGTGGCCCAGTCCATGTTGGACTCTGCTAGACATAATGCAGATGACGGTTCTTATGACAGCCCTCTTGTTCTAGGATACAATTAAGGTTTAGAATAGTAATTATTATGAAGTGCATATTGAGGTGCTTGATGAAGGGAGCTAATTAATAAGTAGCAATTACATGTTTCATTCATTAATTGCAAATGCATGAAATTTTTAATGACAGGATATGATTTGGTCGTCAATTCATTGACCTGCAGCCCACAGCCCACATTATTCTGGCGAAACCATTCCTAAGAGTGATTGACAGCTGGCCCGTGTTAATTGGTTGAATCTGTCAATTAGTCAATATCCCAAAATCTTGACAAAAACTATGAATTATTTCTACCATTTTAATTTAAAGTATCTTAATAAATAATATTATTGGTTTTTAGATAAAAATTATATAATAAAATATCATAAAGAGCCAAAAAAATTTATTATAAACTAACTTGGAGGTTTGTTGCAAAAGAGTACAGTGGCAATCTTGCTTATCTGCTCTCCAAGTTCAGATAGCTTGTACTTATTCTTGACAGCTGACTTGATCTGCTCTTTATAAATGCTATTTTTGCACTGTTTTCTCCTCTTTGGAGCCCTTACTTCCCTATCCTAAAGGGAGGATAAAGTCTTCCCCTGTTCATCCTTAAGGTGCTCAAAGAAGGTGTTGTATCTGGGATTCACCCCAAAGGAGGACTTAAGATTTTTATGGCAGTTTTCCAGGCACAATGTTGTTTTCATTTCATCTTTGAAAACAGCCTGATAGCAATTCCAGCTTGACTTTGCTGTTGGCTTGCCCCTGCAGCTGACCACCTTGCGCCCCACCCATTGTGGCTCATAGTAGTCAAAAAAAGGTTGGAACACAGCTCCATGGCTTAAGGAATAAGGGTCATTACATAGAAATCAAATCCTTGGCCAACATTCTCAGGCTTAATAAATGCAAGTGAAACAAACTTTTGGATCAGAAACTTGTATTTACTAGTTGTAACTTGTTGTGTGACAGAGCTGAGGAGGGTCATTACATAGAAGTTCAAATCCTTGGCCAGCATTCTCAGGCTTAATAAATGCAAGTGCAACAAAATTTTGGATCAGAAACTTGCATTTACCAGTTGTAACTTGTTGTATGGCAGAGCTGAGGAGGGTCTTGCCCTTAAGGTGTCTATTAATAGCTTGTTGGTAATGAAATAAACACCCTTGGACCTTGCCATTGAAGGTTTTTAAAAAGGTATTGTATTGGGCTGTCTCATAATACATGATAATTATTTTGGGGCCAAGGGCTCTATTATGTTCCTTCTCTTTAGCAGCTAGGGTGACTTCATCTTTATCAGTGTCATCAGGATTGGCCCTTGTTGGCAGACCAGGATTCTTTACAGTTTCAGTTGGAATAGCTTTAAGGCCCTCCTGTAGAATCTTGAATGCTCTTAGGTATATCTCCTCTGAGGCTCCAGGAAGAAGAAAATATGCAAAGGGGAGGACTTTATCATCAAGGTGAGCATGCACTACCCATAGCTGATAGAATAACTTAGGACATGTTGCAAATGTTCCATCACAGAGCCAAGTCCCAGTGGCACACATTTGCTCTAGATTTTTATAGGTATCATAACATATTATCCTTTTTTTGCACCAGGTCCATCATCATGAAGAAGGAACTGTTCATTGTCTTGGGTCATCTGCAACTCAGGAGTAAGGACCAGGTCTTTTAGTTGGGTTGCATTTTTCCAATTGGGGTTAGCTCTTGGTGTCTATAACAGATATACTTAACAAGCTGTTCACAGTCAGGGACAAATTTAAGATTCTCTTTGCTCAAGTGTTTTGTAGCCTTTAGTGCCAGATGAGTTGCTTTGATGTCTTTTGATACTAGGATCATTTGGAATAGGTACCATTTGAGCAGCTTCTCAATCAAAGTGGTGGGAGGCATGCAGGTATGTTCCCCCTTTTCCAAGGTATCTTTGTCTCAACCTTGGGTGTTTAGGTGTTCTGGACAGCTTCTGTCTTCACATGTGTAATGTTTGTTTTTGCTTCCTTGCTTTTGATTATTACAGTTAAACACGTAGCCATCACTGACCATGCTTGGGCCACCTTTGACTGACATTAATGGAAAGTATCTTTTAAATCTCTTTGGGATCCTGAAGGAGCCCATACAGTAGTTTTAAAAGCTATGGCAACAAGCAAAAATTCTTCAGATTTAAACAAAATGATTTCAGATTTAAACAGAATCCAAGTCACGTGAGATTCAGGATTCAATTAATTTAAATATCTTTGGTTAATAAATGAACTGTCAAACCAAAAACAAAATTTCACTGACCCATCATAAAAATTTATATCAAACATCAAGCGGTGTAGTTCAAACCACAAATGAAATGAACTGACACAACAAGTGAAATGAGTGGATGCTATTCCAGAGTATATTATAATCCAATTAGGATTAATATGAGGCACCGGCAGAAGGACTAAAGTGAAAAAAAAACTTGAGCAATCTAGAAGCAAGATTACACAAGCACAAAACAAAATAAACTCACACAAGATGTGTAGTATGAGCAGCCTAAAATAGAAAGCTATCAATTTAATAGCCAATCAACAGCTATCCAATTTAGGAACAGAGGCATTTTATTCATTTTCATGGCTCCTAATTTGTGTAAAATGGTTTTGAGGACCTTTAAAATATGGAATGGTGATTACAATAAAAATAAATCATAAAATTTTAAACTTCTACTTTTAGTGATTTTATCCTAGGTTTTGTTTCAATATGGTTTTTACTAGCAACAACATTTTCAACAGCGCCAGCAGCCAAGCCAGATTCAATGGAGGCAAGGCTCAGAACGTGGAGGCACCCATTTACACCCAAGCCTTTGAGGCGGGTAATGAGGAAGCTGACCTGTTACTGTCCCCTGACCCATATGGCTTTGACTTGTTTGAGAGTCACTTAGCATCTAGCTCTGCCCTTGCTCCCACACCCACCCCTGCACAAGCTGCCTGTCAACCAACCAATCAGGATGGCAACCTCAATCCAGAACAACTTCCTGCCACCAGCCAACCTGCCCCCCTACAGCCAATCAGGCTTCAGCTCCCGCCGCCCAGCGCCCCAAACGCAGAATAATCACTGCCCAAATTCTTCAGGAAATTGTGGCACTAAACCTACAGGGTCTGTCGTGGGACCAGATTGCCGCCCAGTTGCAATTTACCCGAGCCACCATAATGTGGGAGTTCAACAACCTAATGAACAAGGGAAATCTGATTGGGACAGCCAAGAAGCCAAAGAAGGCCACAGAGACCCAGATAACCAAGGCCTACCTAATAATGCTTGACCTCCTCCAGCGGGACCCCAAGCTTCCCTTGACCCAGGTCCAGAAGCAACTTGCACACCATGGTATTTGGGTGTCTGAGCGCATGGTGCAGCTCTAGATGCACAGAAAGGTGGCTTCAATTAGGGTTCTTACAAATTTTGCTGGCAACTAATGAGATGGTGCTGAGGATTCCCCATATGACACCACAATTGAATCAACCCTGGTCAGATGCTTGACAAGTCTAACAGATGACATCATGTTTGTCTTGTACTACAAGTTATCAATTGCATTTGACAATTTTGGTGTGCAAGGAAAAGCCGCCACCAAGAATGGAAGGAAGAAGGTCAAGAAGGGGACTTTCATTGGTGCATTTCTGGCTGTTTCAGTCAAGAGTTTTGTCTACTATCAGACAAACCCTGATTTCATCAATGGGTACTCATACAGCCACATCCTCAGTGGATTGCTTGACTCCTGTGATGGCTCAAATTCCAATTACCGGGTTTTCTTGAGCCACCAGGTGGAGGGAAGCTCCACCACCCTTGAGGCCATCCAGGGACGCAGGCACCAGGCCTCAGTCTACCCCGCCAGCCATGCAGACGTCCATCTGGCTGATGTTGTCTTCTTCAACATTGAAGATACACTACAGGAGCGCCGCCCTCAGGCTTTCAACAACCTCTATCTTGGGGTCCTTGACCACAATTTTCTCTTTGGTCACCAAGAGGTGGCTGACTTGTTTGCGCAAATGGTTTTCCATGTGAACATGGGCAACCAATCACGCAAGGATAAGCGCCTCCCACCCCATGCCACAGCCACCTACCAGCCCATCTAGCCAATGACTGATGAGGAGTACAATGAGCAGTATATGGTGGCCATCACGCGCAATCCTCCTGCCTCCACCCCCGCCACCAACACCCCCCACCCGCAAACCCAACCCATCCAATCCCAGACCCCCCAGGCCAGCACTGCCTCTACGTCCTCCTTCCCGCGCCATTCTGCCTACTAGGCATTACGCTTCCCCGCCTCAAAAAACCCCTGGTCCCAGAAAGTTTCTATTTATATTATCTTTATTTTGAATTTCAATTGTTTGTGTTCTCTTTGTTTATAGTTGGTTTTATTCTTTATGTTCAGCTTATTTCTATAAAATCATGTATTTACTATGGCGTGTATCTAGATCCTGAACACAGTTATTTTTAGCACCCAACCATAGCCCCTTGTGAAAACATTAATAACAATTTGGTGATCAGCTAAATTTGAATTAGAAAATTATAGTTTTAACTGTTTTTAGATAAAGTTGTTACTGATCTGAATTCAAAACTTTAATGATAAACTTTAAGCCAATCAGGAGCCAAGTGATAAAGTGATTGTTGTGACATAAAGGGTCATTCAATAATTCTTTGATGCATGTGCATTAATTAATATGATTGGCTGGATGTTTTGCCATTGTATGACATTGCCGCTGTGGCAAGTTGCTGGTGGACTAGTGCCCAATCAGCTGCTGGGTTAGCACTAGTCCACCAACAACTCTCCAAAGCGACAATGGCGTATAATGGCAAAACATCCAACCAATCATATTAATTAGCGCACATGCATCAAAGAATTATTGAATGACCCTTTATGTCACAACAATCACTTTATCACTTGGCTCCTGATTGGCTTAAAGTTTATCATTAAGGTTTTGAATTCAGATCAGTAACAACTTTATCTAAAAACAGTTAACACTATAATTTTCTAATTCAAATTTAGCTGATCACCAAATTGTTGTTAATATTTTCACAAGGGGTGTGTTTAAGTGCTAAAAATAATATGGTAATCAAGGAAACAATGCCAACACAAAGCAAATAACACACATATTGAGATGAGCGTAAAACATATACACAATGGGTAAAAAGATGGGATAATGTAGTAGATGGGAAAACAAAAAGGAATAAACAAAGAGGCAACAGTATCAAAATAATACAGAATTTATTGGGGAAAAAGCTATAAAAACATATGGAAAGGTTAGTAAAAAAATAAAATGAGAGAACTTGAAAAGCTTCTAAAGGACATCAACTTGGCAATTGCCAAAATCAAAGACATTGACTGTAAGGTCAAAGCAAAGGTGAAGTCTGCTGTCCTTGAAGGCAAGAAACTTGACAGGGTGACATCCAAGGCATTAATGATCAAAATGCCTGACACATCAGAAACAACAAACAAGTGCTTACTTAATATCCAGAAGCACGTTGTGGAAGGACTTCAATTCAAGGCCATCAATATTTCCTCACTGTCCGTCTGGGTTGATGACCCGGAGATGTATGCACATCTCAAGCCAGCAAAGTGCGCCAGGGAGGAAGACATTGAATTGCCAGCGCAATTGATTGCGCCAAGAATGGCCAAGCTGGCTGAAGCCGCCGGCAAAGAAGAAACACAAGAAGGTAACCTAAAAAATAAAGTTAATAAATTTTCAAAAAACTTACCTTTTTTCTTAGAAAACGTAGATGGTGAACTCCGCCGGGTCCTGGTCCCTTTTGTCCTGGCCACCTTTTATGCTAATTATGCCACTCACATGACTAAGCAGCTCTATCTGTCCCCCCCTGTCGTGCGGGAGCTTGAAGACAGAATTCACAGGTCCTTCCCAATGACAAGGGACATGCTAGCTGGGCTGACGCATGCCAAGGGGGCATCCAAGTGGGCAGTTACTGCCTACAAGGAAGCCCAACTGATCTGCCTGGACTCAGTATCCCTCAGTGAGTTTACTGTGTAAACTCCATTGAGCTTGTTTGGGACGTCCTGGTGACGCTCCCATTCAAGAATGTACCGGAGATGGGCCGGGCTCACACGGCTGCTTGCTCCTTCTTCCCAGTGGATCACACCCTGTCTTACCTGCTTGAGAACTTTGGGTGCACAGTGAGAAAATTAGCTTTTGCAGATGCAAAAGCCTTAAAGAAGACCAAGATTCTCCTGGCGGACTTCAGGCTGGCCTGGAGTGCCAACGAGACAGGGGTCCCAGCAGCTATGGAGCTCACGTTTGCCAAGACAAAGCATGACAAGAAGATAAGCACAGTCTATAATAAAATGTGTGAGTTCACAGAGCCTTTGCAGGGCAAAGGCTTCATCTGGTTGTTTACCTGGGGTTCTTATTCTTCTTTGGGATGTGTACGTCTGTTGAGGACCTGGACAGGGTCCTTCTGGGGATCAACAAGGCCTGGCTTGCACTCAACGGGAAGAAGGTCCCCCCTGGATACGACTGTTAGGGACCCACCTTGTGGGGAATAAACTTCCCAGTTGATGGGCCAAGGCCCCTACATTCAAGTCTACTATAACCAAGCCAATAGGAACTGTAATCATTGCAAGATGTCCAAGTTGTCTTAGATAGGCAAATCTTCTGAACATGGAACTGAATTGCCCAAGTAGATAGTAGCCCACCAAATATGCCAAGAGGTAAAATGAGGTGTAAAGTCTAACCAGAGTAGGTTCAGTGGGTGGGGAAGCAAACAAACAGCCATAGTTGAATTTACGTCCCCAATGTCCAGAAGGATATTTGAACCATCCATTGGCAAGGGATTCCTTCTGGTGAGCGTCATCTGGGGAGGAATTTTACCAGT
This sequence comes from Entomophthora muscae, assembly GCA_014839935.2. Classification (NCBI taxonomy): domain Eukaryota; kingdom Fungi; phylum Entomophthoromycota; class Entomophthoromycetes; order Entomophthorales; family Entomophthoraceae; genus Entomophthora; species Entomophthora muscae. Next base: position 191,409 of record QTSX02001577.1, on the reverse strand, counting down.
CTGTTGTTGGAGTTGGGTTTTCCAAGGCGTACACCTTGGTCAAGAAGTAGGCTAGAAACCAAGATAGGAAAAGAATTCCCCTCATGGCTTCAGAAAAGGAGCGTTATCAAAAATGGAGGAGTAGCTAGAAGAGTAATAATCTTTATTGTTGGAACATTTGAATTGAAGAAAAGTTGGGAGCTTATATAGCTTTAAAAACCTGGCTGAATCTTTGAGAGGAGTTTTGGAAATGAAGATGATTTACCTGAAACCATCATTAAAAAGACATGTTTAAATATAACTTAAATAATTGCTTCATCATTTTCTCACTAGCCTGGTGTAGTAAGAGGAACCAGAAAGATCTCACAATGATTATGCTAATTAAGCGGTATGAAGGCAGAAGATCAAGTATTGAAGGGTCCAGAGCTTGACCTAAAAGCAGAGAGAGTGGGTCACCGGTCAATTGAAATTCTGGAAGTAGCCAATCAGAAGCAAAGCGGTAAGTGACGTTTCCCAGCTTATTATTAACACTTTTGAATTTGAAAGACGTTTTAAAGCAAAAACCAACTGAATAACAAGGTAATAAAAAGGTAAATTAAAGGTTGATGTTGATCTGAAGCTAACAATACACTCCTTAGAAGCATCCCGGGTTTGAATCCGGTTCCACAAGGCTTCCCAATACCAATTATTAAGGTTAAGACTGTTGTGTTGTGTTTTTGACTGTATGCCTTTTAAATCTTTGTTCAGGTGTTGATTTGAGACTGTGTTTTTTCCAAGGTTATCAACAAGATTCAAGTAGTCAGGGAAAGAATCCCTGACAACAACTTGGTTGATCATGTGATCCAGGACACCCTGGTCCTTTCTGGTATCTACGGGTTTGCAGCCCTGCCTGAAAAGCTGCTGCTTCACTCCCACCTGACCCTACTCCCCTTCATCAGCAGGAGGGAGTATTTCAATACAGGTGTACCCACTGTCCACGGTGTGGCGGTGGAGGTTGTGTGCTACCTTCATTGTGGGGTGGGTACATACTGCCGAACTCACTACAGGTGTTCTTAATAAATTCTCTTCTAATAAACATCTTTATACTCTACAATATTTTTATTATAATTAATTTTTCAAATAATATTTTAGCAAACAAGAATTGCAAAATATATTGCGGAAATGGGTTTCATAAAAGTATAAAATTATACGTTAACTAAATAAATTCTAACTTGTACATTTTATGTTTATTTTTTTAAATTAATTTTTACATTTATTTGACCAAAGTGTATTAAATATTTTTGTGTAATCCAATACTGAGCGTTTGGGATTACCTCAGATGGCATAATAAAATAATATACAATAAAATAAATAAATTACTTACATCTATTGATGGATCTTCTGAATGTGATTGCGGGTGTGGAAACATCTAAGTATAAAATGATAATTAATAAATGCTGAATAATAAATTAGAGAATATAAAAAAAGTTGGACACACTAAGCCTTTAATTGATTGGCTGTTTGGCTAGGCACGTGGGGATGAACGAATCAGCGTGGCCATAGAATTTGGCCACAGTCTCAGCAGGGAGGGTATGGACTCTGGACTGCAGCAAATCAAACAGGCCCTCAGTCCCAGCTGGGGTTCCTTGCTTGACAACTTGCTTGAGCCACCCAAAGACTTCCTCAATGGGATTTAGGAAGGGCAAATAGGCAGGGAGGAAGAGAAGGCGCATATTTGCCATGGCCAATTGCTGGGGGCCCACTGCAATGCTTGTGTCAATCATTGGGAATTCCTCAAGAATGTGAGCCACCTTGTGAAGACCAACGTTGTCCAACACAATTACGTTGATGAAGCCCGGGCTTGTGCCCTCAGGTGCTCCTGGACCAATTGGAGAAATGATAGGAAGGTCCGGCTATTGTGGGAGCCTAGTATCATTTGATAGAGCTTGATCCCCTTTGGACCAAAGAGAGACACTATTGAATAGGCTGTTGCGCAGATTGCAGCACGCCAAGTTACCCTGTCATTAAGCCTTTTGGGACATACCCATATGCATTGTGCATAGAAGAGGTGAATGCCAATTTGTTGATATAATAGAATTTCACTGTCCCCTTGGCTTTGAGGGCAGTGTACGCCTCCGCGTAATTTTTCCGGACATCAATGTTGGCTGGGCTGTTCCAATTGTATGGGGATACCCCAAGTTTTTTCCAGGAAAATTGCACTCCCTTGACCAAATGATAATAGAAGGAAATTGAGGCCTCAATCCCAAAAGCAGACTTGACCATGGCCTGTGCATTTGCCAGTTCAAGATGGTGATCTCGGTTTATCCACTGGCAGATTGCCCATTTGTGCTCCTTGGTGAGCATGGTTGACACGCGCAAGGATTTCTCCACAGCAAGGACACAACCAGCATTAATGAATTTATAGAAGGTCTTGCTGGCGTACTTGGGATCCACTCCAACAATGGCTGCAGCCACCTTGTAGTCACCTGATTCCTGCATTAGCTTAAGCAGGATGATTTGTTTGATGTTGGGGATGCGCTTCTGGGCAGGCTTTGTGGGTTCAGAAAAGCCAGGATCCTGATTGATGACAGGCTTGCAAGGCATGGGCACCTTGTTGTAGAAGGCTGCAACCTTTTTGAGCACTAGCTGTCCCTCATTGGTTTGGTAGAACTGAGGCTCCTTGTCAACCTCCTGATTGTCATCACTGACGTAGGGCTCGTAGCTAGTATCAAGTACAGGCTTCACCTTCTCCAGCATGGCTGACGGGACCAACTCTTGCCGGTACACAACGTCAAACACAAACAAAGTATGTTCTACCTCCTTGTTTCTAACCATTTTGGTAGTGGTGACCTTGGTTGGCTTCCGAGTCAGCTTTGGGACCCAAGGATTTATGCTCTGCACCCTAGCAGCTTGTGCTCCTTGAACCGGCTGTGTCAGTGCAGTGTCACTATGGAACTCTCCTCTCACGCCTCCCTCCTGAGTAGGCACTTGTGTTGTACTAAGTCTATTCTTTGACCCGCAGGGGCAACTGCAACCACAGCACACAACGGGTGCAATGGTAGTCTGTTGTTGTGTTCCTTCCATTTTAAAATTTAATAAAATATTAAATAAAACTTAATTAAGTTACTCTCTATTTTCAATTTTTGCTTTTATCTGTTTATGGATATTCAATTAATATTTTTCCCACCCAGTATCCCAATTATAGATTTTTTATTTCTTAGTTAGTTGTTTTTGGTTTTACAACGCCCATTTTAGAATACTCAAAAAAATCCACCCATTTTCCTAGATTTTACTGCCAAATTCAAACACCCAACACAATATTTTTAAAATTTATGTTTCAGATATTGTGTCTTATTTTAGATACCTTGGTATCATTCATAATTATAATCCATTGCACACATTGTGTGAGTGATTTTGTTTACATTGTGAGTTGCTATCATGTTTTGTTTTTGGATTGAGTTTTGACACACCTTGCTTGGGTGTATTTTGTCACCAATTCACATAGTAAACATACTTACACTGAAAGTCAACTCACATCATTTTGTTTGTTAATCAATGTATTTTTGATTATATTTTGAATGGTTTTGCTTTGCATGTGAGCCTTTTGTTGCTGTGTTGACCCATTTTGCCCATTAACGCCAATAAACCCTGTTAAAAGAGTATATATTTTAACCTGAGAGTTGGATTTTGTTTAAATCTGAAGAATTTTTGCTTGTTGCCATAGCTTTTAAAACTACTGTAACATTACAAATATTGTGGGCTTTTAGTGCATCCCATGAGCCAGGAGGGTCGTGTTGAAAACCAGGAAAGTACTCATGTTGCTCATCATCTTCATGTTCACCAGGGGAGGGTTCAGGAGAGGGTTCATGGGAGGGCTAAGGAGAGGAATTAAAACTTGCCTTTCTTTTCCTCTTGTTGATGGGATCTTTATCTTTCTCAGACTCATACCAGCTATGGGAGGTGAAACCATTATAAGAGTCCTTCTCAGAAGCTGAAAGTGTAGGGTTTTTCTTTTTTGGTTAATCTTTTTTAAGCTGTTTCTTAAGCACTTTTTTGTAGAAGAAGAATCCTTAGTCTTAACAGTGTCCTTGGCAGTTTTATTGAGCTTTTTCTTATTAGGCTGGGGTTTCTTTGATTTATCCTATAAAGAAAAAGTGGTTAGAGAAATAACTGTGAGTAAAGTATAGAAAAATGAAAATTAAAGCTGAAAATATATCAAGTTGTGGAGAATTATTATATAGAATATGCAAAAAAAAACCTTCAATGTTATTGATATAAGCAGTATTGAGGCTTTTTATCAATAAAAAAAGTTGGACAAAACTACATTTAAATATTTAGTGTTGACATTTTAAGTGTTGACATGTATTAAAATTTTCATTCTAGACAGTTGGCCTAAAGTATTGTCTTAATTCTGACAGTTGACTTGTATACAGTCAGCATTATTAGGGTAAATCATTATTTAAAAAACATATAAATCTTAATTAAATTAAGATTGGGTTCAAAATCTAGACTGAAAATAGGCTATTTGGTGTTTGGGCTATAATAAAGTTATAATAATATAACTTTTAAAAACTAAGTACTACATATTGTAATAAGTAGTTTTATTATTATTATGTAAAGTTTTGAGGCTCTAAACTTACCATTATGTAAGTTGAAATTGTTAAGCCACTCTTTTTCTTATTAGATTAGTGAAGGCAACAACTTTGACAGAGTCAGCCTTCTTTTATAGTAGAGCTGCTATTAAATATTGCTTAAATTATGTCATTGTGGTTGCTTAACTTATTCCCCTTGTCCCACTTTTGCTTTTGTGCCAGATTTCCTTTGTGTTGACTTAAAATTACACTATATAAATCCTAGTTTTAACCTATAAAACTTAGCTTAATCCAATGTTTAATGGTTAACTGGAACAAATCCAGTGGTTTCAAAGCTATAGTAAACCACTAATATAATATACAACAAAGCTTGAAATTTTTACCTACTATATCTAAAAGAACAATAAAACAAAGGGCCAAACAAAAATATAAATAGCTTATTATAACTGAAGATATTCTGGATTCCATGGATTTTTATTAAAAAATATTATAAAACTGTTATTTTATGTCAACATTGTGGAGATTCATTGTTGAAGTTGGTCTTAAATTAAAATTATTATAATTTGGTATTTTTACTAGTGATTTTCAACTTATTTTGTAAAAAATAAGCATATTCTTAGTTAGTGTTGACATTGACTTTGTTTTACCATTGATTATCAATTCCAACTATGTAATGCAATATAAAAAATTAGTTTATTTAGAACACAGCTTGTAGGCTTTGGCTTAAGTGCCAAATTAGAGTTGACTGTCTGGTAGGACACACCATTTCAAAAACAGCATCTTGAAAAACACCATCTCAAATTTAATTCAAGATGGCGTTTTTGCGTTAGTGATTTCAAATCACAAAAGATAAAATAAACAATAAAATAGTTAAAATTTACATATACCTTTATAATACAGCATCTCAAATTTATGCCATCTTAATTCTGTCACTTTGAGTCAGATTAATTAAATCTTATTTCACTAACTTTATTTACATATGAAAACACTTAGTGTGGGGCGTGTTTACGCCATCTCAACTTTACGTTATTTTGAATTATACCATCTATCTTAAACTAAAATAAGTTTATACCTGAACTAAAATAAAGCCTGTGGTATAGTGCCAGAAGATGTTCCTATAGTATTAATCTAAGACACTTATAAAAGGAACAACCTAAAAAGACGCCACTATGATAGTCCTTCTAGTGATTGTCATTGCTGGGTAAAAAAACCAGTTTTGTTATATGTAATTTATAACTTTATTATACATTGATACATTGATAAGGGTTTCATCAATAAAATATTTTAATAGTGATTTTAATATAGAAGAGGGTTATTACGCCATTTTGATTTACATCACTTTGAATTCCACTGAGTTTCACATCACCCAATTGATTTGATGCGCACAATGGATAAGGGAAAATAAGGGTAAATTACCTATGACGCAAGGCTACGCTATATTGATTCCCCCATTGCAATTCTTGCTTTCTACTTTTCAGAAGTATAGTTTCACGTCAAAACCAACATTAATAAAAAATGTAAGAAAACATATGAAATTTTGCAAATATATATTTTTTCATCTCCTCTAAACAACTGGGTACTTTTTAACCCCAGTTGTATAAGCTAGTTTTTGATAATTTCAAGCTTTACTCTTTGGCCTGGTTGAGGTAGCTCCACCGTAAATTTGTTAATTTAATATAAAAAATGGTCAAAAACACTATGTTTTTGAGCTACAGCACCTCAATTACGTCACTTCAAAAACGCCATCTTGAGAGCAAGTTTTTAGTCAAAACTCAAAGTTTTGCCTACTTGCGTTAGTAATAAAAAAATTATTATTCCAAAAAAAACATTGAAATTTTGATAGTATATATTATTTAATCTCCTCTACAATTCTATTTAAAAAAATTGATACTTTTATATTAAAAACATTCTTGCTTTTCTCTTTAAAAACAACCCCCAAATTGCTCATATTTTGATACTAATTCACTTTTAGATGCCTCCCAAGTCCATCAACAAAGCTGCATCCAAGGCCTCCAAAGGCAAGACCACTCCTCCCAAGGCCAAGAAGGCCAAAACCACCCCTAAAAAGCAGCCTGCTAAGGGTAAAGCTCCTCCTAAGACACCTACGCCCTCACCAGAGCCTGAGGAAACAAGCCCAGCCCCTCCCCATTCTCCATTTGTTTACTCCCTGTCAGACCCTCAAGAGAAGTTGTTCAACTTTAACTGCCACTCTGACCCCACTTCAGAGCCTGAGGATGAAGAAGAGCATGAGCCTGAGCCTGGTGCTCCTGCAGATGAGCCAATTGAGCTCTAGGATCTTAATACCATCCATAATGTATGCAACAGAAATGGCACATTTGCTGTGCCCACCACATACCCTGTCAGCTATCCAATTATGACAAAGAAAGGGGATGCTGGCTTTGTCCACAAGGGCTACAGCTTCAGCTGCAACAACAAGAAGAAGCCCATCTGTCAGCATCATTTCAAATGTGATAATGTTGGCTGTCCAGCTAGACTTACCACCTATGAGTTCACTTGTTTTAAAGCCCTGACTATTGGGCATGACTGTGCCAAGCCCTTTGATCCACTGTATCAACTGATCCGCTGGTTTCTTTGCCAGGTCATACCAACTACCAAAGACCAAACTGCAACTGAGGCTGTAAATGATGCACTCATTAATATAAATGATACCCAACTGGCAACTGTTGATGGCACCTCAAAACTTCAGAGATATCTCACTGACCAGAGATATGCTCTGAGCACTGAAGGTGTCAGTGCTACATCAATTGAACAGTTGATTTTAACTGAAGAGCAAAAGCTTTCACAGAATGAAGAGAGATTTCTCCTTCACAATGATGGGCAACATGCCCCAGAGCGGATCATCTGCTTTGCTACCTCCCAGGATCTTTGCAACCTTTAAAATGCAAGACCTGGCTTGCAGATGGAAAATTCTCAACCTGCCCAAAGCTCTTTAGCCAGCTTTGGAATATCCATGGGCAGGTTGGCAATCTTGTTCTTCCCCTGGTCTTCTTTTTCCTCCCAAATAAGAAGCAGGAAACTTATGTCTGGGCTCTAACAATATTAAAGGCCAAGTTGGATGAGATCCTCCCAACTATTGAAGAGAAGCCAAAGGAGACTAGAGGGCGCAAGAAAAAGGCCCAGTCAGAGGAAGCCACCCCAATCAAGAAAAAGCCCAAAAGCCTTCCATACCATGAATACCTGGTAGTAGATTTTGAGCAGGCTCAGGCCAATGCTTTTTTTAGAGTCTTCAAGAGCTCCCCTTGGGGATGCTACTTTCATTTTTGGCAGGCACTCTGCCGCCGCCTTCAAAAGTGCTCTGCACTTCATGAGCTGGTCTACACCGAAGGCACAAAGGAAGCAAAGGACGTGTTCAACTGCTTTGCTGCCCTTGCCCTTGTGCGGAAGGAGGAGACAAATGCCTTCTACAACGCCATCCTCTGCTAAACCTACATTATTGCCAACCAGGCAGCCTTTGCTCCATTCATAGAGTATTTTGAAACTCAATGGGTTGGAGTGTTTCAAGGAGCACGCCGCATCAGAAAGGGTGGTGACTCAATCCAGTGGAACTGCTTTAAGCAGGTAAAGGATGGCCTAATCAAGACCACCTCTTCTCTTGAAGGATGGCATAGTCAATTTGCCACAAGGGTCTGGGTTCAGAAGCCCAAGTTCAATAAAATCATGGTGCATCTCAAGACTCAACAAGCCATCTCTGCCTGCCTCTTTAAAACAGGCATCAAGACCAAGGATGATCCCCCCAAGCAAACCAAAGCAGTGAAAAGTATACAGAGATTAGCAAGGTGGTCCTTGCCTACTATCCCAAGGATAGCAAGCTTGAGCATCTCCAAGCTATCTCAGTTGCTCTTTCAACCAATGTATGATCCTTTCTCAATAAACACCACTCTATCTTCTCTATTGTTTCCTCTAATTTTATCATTATTTTAATTTTATTTGGTATTTGGTACAAATATATGTTTATTTTAAAGCATAGTTTATAGTTAAGATATATGAAAATGGTTGTTTTTGGGATTATTTTAACTTTTAAACTTTACACAACCTTGTTGCTACTAATATACCCCATTTTTTATTACAGATTTGGAATCCTGATGCTTTTTCAAGCCATGAAATGTTTTTTGAATTTTTATTTTTGGGAATTTTTTGGGTAGTTTTTGGAGTTCAAAAAATCTAAAATTTTAAAACCTTTTTTTCCTAGTCAAAATGCTGTAAATCAAAATGGCGTTTTTACTAGTAAATTGAGATAGTAGAAATTCAAGATGCCGTATTTTGAGATGGCGTTTTTTGAGATGCCGTTTTCAAAATGGCGTGTCCTACCAACTGTCTGCATGTCAAAAAAGTGTCAACATGCAACAGTCAACTGTTCCCTGAGAATTAGGGGTTTTCAGCTGATAAACAGTGAAAACTTGACACTTTATCAAGTTTTGAATGTTATACTCTCAATAAAAAAATTCCACATAAATTTTTTTTTGCAATTAAGTTCTACTACTCTCCCTGCTACTCCCCATATAATTTTTATATGTTTTATTTTATTTTTAATTATACTTTTTCATTGCTTTAGCCCTAAGATGTTATGCTGATCCTAACATCTTTGATGCTTCATCAAATATCACTTATTTTCTATGTTTTAACCTTTAGATCTATACTTTGAGTTTCTATTTTGCTTCTATTTACTTTTTTATGTTTTTTCTTGATAAATGAAAATTTTATTTGCATAATTTTTACAAATATTTTGCTTTGCTTTACCTCTTTGTGTTTAATATATCTTTTTAATTATTTATTTTTAATTTTAAACTTTTCTTTAGCCAAGATCAAACAAGAAAAACAAGTCTTCCAAGCATCAAGCCTCAAAGAGCTCCAAGGACCCTGCAACCACCCCCAAGAGTGTCAAGAAGCCTGCAAAGGCAAAGTCTCCCACACTCTCTCCCCCCACTCCATCTCCTCCCACTCCTCCCCCCTCATCTTCCCCTTCAACTTCCCCTCATCACCCAATAAATCTGACAATGATATAACTGACCACTCCTTCTATCAGCCAGAGGCTGACTCTGAGCCCATGAAGGAGTGCTGCACCAAGAAAAGAAAGGCTTCCAAGGAGCCCACCTCCTCTTCTGATAAAAAAGAGGCATTTAAGCAGGCCTCAAAGAACCCTTTTCCTCACCCCTGATGGCTTTTCCCCTTCCTTCATCTGACCCCCAAGATGAGCCTGAGAATTATTCCAAGAAGTTCAAAGCTTCTGGTCACATGGTGTTAGGGACCTACTTGGCAGGGAACAAGTCCCCTAATTGGTGGACCAAGCCCCCAAAGTTAAATCCTTCTATTGCTGAGCTGATAGGAACAGTGACCATTGCAAGGTGTCCTAGGTATCCCAGGTACGCAAATCTTCCAAACATAGAACTGAACCAACCAAGTAAGTAGTACCCCACCACGTACACCAAGAGATGGAAGAAGGCATAAGGTCTAACCAGAGCAGGTTCAACAGGAGGCAGAGTGAACAAACAACCATATTGGAATTTACGTCCCCAGTGGCCAGAGGGGTACTTGAACCATCTGTGGGCAAGGGATTCCTTTTGATGGGCGTCATCTGGAGAGGAGTTGTACCAGTCAGTTGTAGGTGTTGGGTTTTCCAAGGCTGGTACCACTGGCAAGAAGGAAGCTAGAAACCAGAACAGGAAATAAATTCCTCTTGTGGCTTTAAAAATAGTTATCAGAAGGTGAATGAGGAGCAGGTATAGGATAAAGTCTTTATTGTTGGAACAAAGAGAAATGATGAGAATAACTCACTTAAATACCCTCAAACTGAAGGCTGGGACATTTAAGTGGTATTTTAGAGAATAAGAGGGATTTTCATGAACTTGTGATCAAAGTAATACCTTTTTTCAAACACTGATGAAAGTGGAGCTTAATAATATGGATGGTTAAAAGTTTGAAACAGTAGATCCAAGGATAAGCCATAATGCTGTACATAATTAAGCGGAGTGTGGCAAGGTAATCACTTAAAACTAAGTACAGAGCTTTGCTCAAATATAGGCTCATTTGATTCAAGAGCGGCAAGGAAGACAGCTAGAGCCAATCAGGACGCGAGCAGTAAGTGACGTTGTTAAGTGTATTATTGACCTTTTCAAAGCCTGATTCAAAGGCCAAAGCAAAAGTTGAATGAATAGGATCAACATAAATAGGTAAAATAATTTGAATAGTTGATTATGTATTAACGCTTGGCCCTTCTTTAGGGTTCTTAGTTCAATTCCCGTTAAACTCCTTGTCCAAATACAAACTGGCCCCAAATACCTTGTTGTTGTGTTGTTTTGAGAAGAAATTCTTTCAAAGGTTGTCAATAAGATTAATGTAGTCAGGGAAAGAATCCCTGACACGTGGCTTGGGATCCACTGGCCATCCACAATATCTGCAATGTGGACAGAGAGTTCAAAGTCCCCAAGTGCTTCCCCCGTTTTTCCCCATCATGTCAGTAAAGGGCAGCCCTGGCTACATTGCTGATAATTACATTTTCAATTGTAATAATCAAAAGCGCTCCACCAAGAGCAATCACTTTGTTTGTGAGATAAGTCTTGTGGGGGCTTCCTGAAAACCAAAGGCTGGGAACAGGTCATAGCTGAGAAGGGGGAACACACCTGTGAGCCCCCTAATCACTTAATCACAAGAATGCTTAAATGGTACCTTGTTCAGGTCATTCCCACCTCCTCTAACCTCCACACTTTTAATCTGGCTATCAAGGCCCTCCAGCACCTTAAGCCCAATAATATCAAGTTGGTGCCCACAAAGGAGCAACTGGTTAAGTTTATAAGCAATAAACAAATCATTGCCAATACCCCTCCACCCAAAGCCTCAGACGTCCTCATGGAGCTCACACTCACCCATGAGCTTAAGCAGCTTTCAAATGGGAAGTGCTTCATTATTCACAACAAGGTCCCAGGCATCAAGGACTTCATTATCTGCTACTCAACTCAGCAGAACCTGATGGAGTTGAAAAGGGCGCCAACATGGATAGTTGACAGTACCTTTGTCACTTGCCCCTGGATGTCCTACCAGCTCTGGATGATCCATGCCCAGATAGAAATCCAGGTGATTCCACTCATGTTCTTCCTTCTTCCTGGGGCCACCAAGGTCATCTACACCCACATTTTCTTCATCCTCCACCAAGAGCTTTCCCTTTCCCCCCAATGACAATGCCAAGAAGACCCCTTGCTGCACCTGCACCAACCCTCCTGACGCTACAAAGACCAGGCCACCCTGGACTTGGAGGAAAGGGTAAGGCTGAGAGCTCTGGGGCCTCACATATGAATTATGGACTTTGAGCCTGCTCAGCTCGATGCATTTGAGCAGCTGTTTGGCAGGAAGGTGCAGGGGTGCCACTTTCAAGTCCTCCAAGCAGTTACTTGCAATGTGCAGGCCCATGCCAAGCTTAGTAGGTTGAGCCAGAGGGATAACTCAGACACGTGAAAATTTGTGCTGGAAAAATTTAGTGCCTTGGCTTTTTTAAGACAGAGCACACTGTTCAGGGGTTTTTGGTTCTCTCAAAAAATCCCTACATAGCAAAGCATCCAGAGTTAAAGCCTTTCCTTGAGTACTTTAATCCCCAGTGGATTGGGAAGGCTGTCACTCAGAGGCAAGGTAAGGCCTGAGCCAAGGCCAGCTGGAACATGTACTGGGCTGCTGTCAACAGGGAGCTGAAGGCCACTTTGGCTCTTGAGGCTTACCATAAGCATCTGAAGGCCAACTTTGGGCTTCACTTAAAGTTCAAAAAGTTTTTTCCCTTCTTCAACATGAGCAGGAAAAGACCATCTCCAAGCTCAGAGATCTGGCCAACTGCACCCCCACCAAGCCCACCACCAAATCTTCCCTCTTCACCAAGGCCATCCAGGGTGCAGCCAAGCACAAGTATAAGGCCTCTGAGATTAAGCATCAGATTGTGCTTATTGCCACTGCCCTCCTGGAAGGGGCTAAAATGAAGAAGGGGGAGTAATAAACTTGCTTGCTTATATGGTTTTAACTTTTAACTTTTTAGCTTTAATCTTTACTTTTTAGTTTTAATTTTTCTATTTTTTTGATTTAATTAGATAGTAATGATTATTTTATGTATATATGATAAGTTTGAGATGAATAGTTATATTTGAAAGTGAATGAAATATCTTAATTTTTGTTAATTCACTAGTAAAACATAAGATATTCACAGTTGTGCTTATATAAAGTATATCAAATAAATATATTTATTTCTTCATCTTTTGCACAAATTACATTATTGTGTTTTTGTACATTTTTTCACATTAGAATTTTAATTTTTATGGTAATAAAAAAATATTTTTATAATAAAGAGTTTAAATTACATAGTAAAATGAGAAATAATTGCTTATTTCTCCTTATTCTTATTAATTAAGATACAGTTTTTATTGCATTTTTGTAATTTCTGGGATACTTTAGTATACTATAGGTGTATAGCTTAATTTTTTATATTAAAAGCTTTCAGTACATCAAGATTTTTTAATTAAAAAAGTGTCAATTTCCAGTTGTCAATCAGGAAAAAAGCTGAATTATCACTTTTCTTAATAGTTGATCACCAGGGAGTCAAGCACCATGGAGTCAATTTTACCACAGTTGCCAAGCAATATGGTAAACACACCCAGCAATATACTTTCAGAATTTCTAGATAAAGATAACCTCCCAGAATACCAAGGATGAAGGTGTCACAAAAAGTACAACTTATTACTCATAAGCCATGAACTTGGCTCAAACTGTTGTCTAATTAGGGCAATTATTAATATAAGCTCCTTAGTAATGACACTTCACATTGTTATCAGTATTGTTCTACTAATGCTATATTAGTGAGAACATATTATTTTCATGTAAACCAAAAAACTTTATTTTCAGGGCCACCAACAGGTATCCTGTCATAATGGTAGAAAAACACTTTTCTTTTTTTCAATAAAACTGGTCTTCCTTGATTTTTTCACTTTATATGTAAGTATTGTATAAAAAACAGTAAAAAATATATAAGAAATGGCCTTAGATATATAGAGAAACACAGAGACTGGCAGAAATGACATTTTTCATCTTTCAAAACTCAAGGTTTGGAATGGGATTCAAACCCGGGCCAAAATGGACCATGGGCTGCCAGCCCTGAGGACCCGGAAGCTGTCTGCAGGTGTCTTTTGGGATCAAATCCTCACAAATTTGACTGGCATATGTCTTTGATGATAAAGAACTTGGAAGAAATGTAACAATGGTGGCACTTAGCTAAAATCACAACCTATTGCCTAATGAAGACAAAGGGGCTCCCAACATTGGCCTGATAAGCCTGATGTCTGCATTGGTAGCCAATCAGATACTTGTCACTGAGGAAGGCGCTGGCCAACAAGCCACCCCCAATGATACTGCTCTAGAACAGAAGGCTTGTGAAACTCTTCTGAAGGATCCAGTCAATGAAAACCTGTTCTGTACTTGTGTCATTTTGCTGCCCTCAAACCCAGGTGTCCCACCTGTCTGAATTTTCATTTCCTGACCATTAGAATTAAAGTCTGGTAATGAGATACTATATGAACCCCTAGATGCTGCACCAGAATTTATCACCATTTTAAAATAAAGTTTATGAGATATTAGTTTTGCAATTATTACTGTATTTTATCTTAGTAATCTGTCAGTTCAACACTAATTCTTCTAACCATCTGCCCCACCACCTGCAGTTTTCTGTCAACAAGGTGCTCCCTACGGTATCATTTACTTCACTGAGTATCCGTTAAAACTAGAGTACCAAGGAGTATACTACTGCACAAATATTAGCAAGCAACACTCTGTCCCACACCAAGGAACTTACCAGATTCAACAGGAAGGTTTCTTGGTACATCACTGAGCCCTGCCTGTTCTGAGAAAAATACAACTTCTTCATGCCTATCAACTAAGCATAAAACCCTCTCTCACCCCAAAACTCATTTCTACATCCACTGCTGATGTTGTAACTGTGCTGTTTTAGCAGAGTTATAAGGGGAAAATATTTAGAAGCTAGATAATAATCTTTATTGTGAGATAGTGATTATATAGTCATGGTGAATCAATGGATAGCAGGAACATGATTGTTGATCACACGGTTGGATGGAGGAAGGGGGTGGCTTGATCCTGGTAATGAGTCAAGCGCCAAAACAAGGTATCTACCGTAGGGGATCATCATCTGTTCATATTGTTGGATTTGGTAATTTGAGTTGACTTCCTAGTCTGGCTTTGAGTGACTAGATAATCAGATTGCGGGTCACAAACCTGCTTGTTTGGAACCTTGCTGGCGGGTCAAGCCTGCGGTTTTGACACTGATCTCCTCATAAACAACACTAACAAGTCATTTGGAGTAGCTTATATTACACTCTTGGGGTAATAGACACTATAGTTTCTGCTGCTGGCCTCTGGTCCTGGTTTAGAAGATTGTTGTTGCACCTCTTCAAGTTAGTGCCAATCCTATAGTGGGCTCTGCTTTCCTGGCCTGCAGCCTGTCCTATCCCTGATTCTGACAGGCTGGCTGGCTATCAGGGTTGGTTCCCTGACAGAAGCAGCAGGTACTGAAAGCTGTAAAGCTTTCTATAATAAAGCTTCTATATCCTGTGCACCAATTGTACAGAAAAAATTGCAGTGTGGCTTGATTAAAAAAGTCATGCAGACTTCTGTACCCAAAATAAAGCACCTTATTCTTTCCAAATTGATGCAGGATATTGTGACTATAAGAAATCCATGAAGGTTATTAGATTAACAGTGAGATCACTAATAATATTAACAATAGATACATTGCCACCAGAAAATTCTCATAATGGATAAGATCATCTGCCTCTCTACACTGCTCATTTGAAGCACAAGTGAAAGTTTGCAATCAGATCAGCAAAACCTGCCTCCTTGAACCAGAAAGTGTGCCCACAATCTCAAATTCCCTTCTAGTTTTGATAACTCAGATTTTTTCTACTGCAAGATTTTTGAGCTTCAATTCTCCCAAATAAAGCTCATATTATCTTTATACAGCTCTAATAGCCCAGATAATATTGGGGATGGAAAATTACACAAATACCAACTTGGTACTTAGGACTAAAGATACAGTTTAATTCTAATAAATCAATCAATAATAATTTGCTTTTCCAATAAAATGCTCATGAATACATATTTCAGATCCCAAGAGTGGGATAATTATTATGGCAACAATGGCCATGTTGACACTATAGTAAAGTATGAATTTGGTTTTTTATAATGTTATCTTCTGGATTTTGACACTTTTTTTAATTAACATAACACTTTGTGCTGAAAATTTTTAATATCAAAATAATTAAAACTAATATATTATACTAACGTGGCCCCAAAAATTTTATAAATGCAATAAAAACATATTGTAATTAATAAAAATAAGGAGATATAAGCAATTATTATTCAATTTACTATGTAAATTACACTCTATACCATATAAATATTTTTTATTTCCATAGAAATTAAAATTCTAATGAACCAGAAATAAATACAAATAAAAATTTATAGCAACTACAAAATATGAAAAATTATAAATTTTTATTTATTATACTTTTTATAAGCACAACTGAAAAATCTCATACTTTACAGATAAATTAACAAAATATAACATATTTCTTATACCACCACCTTGAAACTATACCTGAAACTTACTGTCAAGAATTCATAATAATATGGTAGACTTGACTATCATTTTTCTGACTCATTGGCTACCAACATCTAAGCGCCACCCCACTGCCAAGCTCAATAAAGTATTGATGTGGTCCCACTGATAGATTTGGATAATCAGATTATTTAAAATTACTCCATATCTTGATCCTTATACAAGCACAGACCCTTAATTGGCTGATACACAAGCCAGTTAGATTGAAGGATTAGGAACATGACAAAATATTCCCAAGGGATGCACCTCCCCAAACCTTCTAGCATCTGGGTTTAATTGTCAGGATTGACAATTATTCCTCTCTGGAAACCCAGGCACAGGAGCAGGAATTGAACCCTGACCCTGGACCCCTCCTGGGCCGCTGGGCCTGTAAACTGCAGGACCGCCCGCCTGCGCCTTTCTGGGATCAAGCCCCCACAAGCTGATACCAATAATATTGGCCCATGAAGTAAAACAAGTCAAACCAAGGAAATTATTTCACCAAATGGAAGACTAATCACAGTGCCTAATGAAGGTACTGATTTGGCAACTATTAGCTTCATGAACTTGAATTCTACACCAGCAACCAATTAGAAGCCAACCCAGGAAAGAGGCACGGGCCTGCAGCCCAGTTCCATGACCACAACACTAAAGCAAGATAATCAGGTAGCCAAATTGAGATTCTTGACCAATGAAAGAACTCCCGGGCCAAGTGCCATTTTGCTGCCTCTGGACCCAAGCACCCAGTTCCCCCGGCCCTGCCTTTCCCAATGCCCTGATGAACCCCCCATGAAAAATGTTAAGTTTGGAGGTAGGGTACTATATAGACCAAAGGACCCTGCGCTTCAATCTTATTGCCATTTTTGAAAAAAGATTATGCTAATTTGGCTTACACAGCTATTGCCTTATTCTGTATTTGCTGTCTACCAATTCAGTTTGAGATCTCCTGGCCTGCCACCCACTATTTTTTGTCCTCCTGGTGTATCCTTTGGACCCGTTCATTTTAACAACCACCCTCTGAAATCTGAATACAAGGAATACACCCCAGAAAAGATACTCAAACTCAATCCTTTGGCCCGCATACAATCTGCAATTAGATACAACCAACAAGGCTCGTGGATATTTTCAACACCCAAGTTGTTCAGAGGGAAATTCAAATATCTCCCTGCCTACAACCTATCCATGGAACCACCTGTGACCCCAAAACCCATACCCGCTGCTGCACCCAACCTCCCAACCAACTATCCTGGCAAGCTGTTTGGGATTGTGTACATCACCCTCACAGGGGTGATTGACACTATATTCCCGGCTGCTAGCCCATGGTCCTGGGTGGGAAGTCTTCCTCCTACCTTTTAAAGTTAGCTCCCCTCTTGTGGTGGGCATTGCCCGCAAAAAACCTGGCCTGAGTTACCCCTGAATACAACGGGCCGGCTGCTCAAGACTGGATCCCTGAAATTAATCCCAAAAATTTAACCTTTACAGAAGGTCAATTAACCACCAATACTAGATGTGAATTACCTGTTCAAAGAGTAACCAATATTTGAAGCTGCATGAATAGTAGGCAAGATGCTGCCAGGACCCTGTTGCACATACATGAGGTCCAGCAATTGATTGTGATCACATGCTGTGCCAGCATAGATGCCTAACTTTGGGGGCTGGAATTGGCAGTCTGGGGAGCAGTAGACTGGCCAATAAAAGTTAGAAGCGCCAGAAGATAATCCTGGCAAGAGTTCTAGATGCCCTATAAAAGAATCTCCACTACTAATGAAATGAGCAGAACATTCACCCTTGGTAGATAGAGAATTGACAACTCTATCTTAATGTATCACTACTGGCCGCCTATTAGTCAGAAGTATCTGAGTGAGAGCATGCCACCATCCACTTGCAGTATCTTGAAATTCTCCTTTGGGATAACAAGGAATTGCCTGCCCACAGAACCCCAAGACCCAACTGGTAGCTACAGATTGTTTCCATACAATCTCCTATCAACAACCCTAAAAACAAAAAATAATAAAGAGAATACATTCAAGACCAGAAATCTTGACACTTATCATTTAAAAAAAGATTAGTACTGTTTAAATAAAGTAAAAATGTACAGGCAAAGCAAAGCAATGTCTATTGGGCTAATTGAAGCCATCAGAAAGAGCAGTAACCACATCCTTAAGATATTTCTTTATCTTCACCACCTTGTACTTCTTTCTTACAACTTTCTGTACTGCCTCCTGGTACTCCTGATCCTTTGACTTCTTCTTCTTCTTCTTCTTTGAAACCACCTGGTTGGACAGGTCCCATAAATAGGAGAAATTCTAAGCTTGCTCCTCCTGAAGCTTGGCAAAGAACTTGTTGAACTTGGGGTTGGCACCAAACTTGGCCAGGTACTTGTGACACACCTAAAGGCTGGAAGTTTTCTTCATCTCCCCATTCAAGCAGGCACTTTGGAAGTTCCAGGGCGCAGTAGCACCACTCTCCACTCTCCTGGAAGTCACCTTATTGCCTACTCACTGCTTCTCAAAGCACTCAAGGTAAACCTTGAAATGGCGGAGCACTTTTCAACATAGGCATTCTCCTGGATAGCTTCAAAGTCAAGCCCAGTATGTGCAGGCTTCACAAAAGCAAAGGCAGCAAGCAGGGTCATGACAAAGCAGCACTTTCCTTTGCCATCACTAAGGTAATTGTTGACAAGTAGGGAGCTTAGAGCATCCTAACCAATTTTAAAGGCTCTGGTGTGGAATTTGGTCTTAGCACCAGTCAGGAGGAAAAAGACGAGAGGAATGACCTTGGCGTCAAAATGCCCATGCAGTACCCAAAGCTGATTAAAGATGGTTATGCAGTTAGCAGTTTTCAGCTGCTCCAGATTTTTCTTTGTGGCATAGTCTATGATTCTATCCTTCACTTCCTGCCCATTGTCATGAAGCAGGAACATCTCACCATCCTCAGTTTTTTGAGGGCATCTGTGAGGACCAGGTCTTCAATTCTGGTGGCACTCTTGGCCAGGGGGGTTGAGGTTTGGCGCCTATCACTAACAAACTTAACCAACTGGGTGTGGGTTGGCACCCTCTTCAAGTTGGTAGGGGTCAGGTACTTGCAAGAAAGCACAGCCAGCTGGGTGGGGGAAAGGTCCTTGGAGGTTGGCATGATCTGCACAAGGTATCATTTCAGGAGACAGGCAATGGTTGTATTGGGCATGATGCAGGTATGCTTACTCTTAATGGTTTGTACCAAGTCCCAGCGTTCAGTATTGAGCCACAATGGGCAGAAGCAGTCCTCACAGGTATAGTGCCGGCTCTTGAAGCCCCAGTTGGCATTATTGCAGCTGAAGATGTAACCGTTGGCCACCATGGCTGGCCCACCTTTGACACTCATGATGGGAAAAACTTTGGGTAAGGAGGAAGGATCTTAAACTTGCCATCAACATTGCAAATATTGTGGGCCAACAGAGGTTCCCATGGGCCAGCAGGAGCATTTCAAAATCCAGGAAAGTAGTCTGGCTGGGGCTTTGAATCATCCCCTGATGAGCTTGCACCAGGAGATCTTGGTGGGGGAAAGGGGCTAATATGGGGCTCCTCATGTGGAGGAGACTTATCTTTTGGGGGTCTTTTGGGCCTGGCGCTGCTTCTTTGAGGACTCCTCATCTGAAGCCAAGTTATAAGAAATGTGGTCAGTAAGCAAACCATCATATTTATCTCCCCCAGTGGAGTGATATGGGATCTGCTCAGGGAAGGGCTCGGGGGAAGGCTTGGGTGAGGGTTTGAGGGAAGCCTTCTTCTTGATGGCTTGGCGGGCTTGGAGGGACGCTTGGTGCCCTTCTGTTTCTTGGAAGTATTCTTGTCCTAAAATAATTAATAAAAGGCTCTAAAATAAAGCAATGTGTTTAAAAAAATCAAGAAAGCTATAAAACCATAATAAATAAACTTTTAACTTATGGGACTTTTATTGAAATTTAAAAAGATAAAACTGGTGCAGAAGTTTTTATTTTATTAAAGTTTAAAACAACAAGTTATAAGTTAAAATAATATTTAAAAGTAGGAGTAATAGATATAAACTTTATTTTAAAAAACTAAAAAATATGAAAGAGAAAAGTTGGAAAACAACAAATCAAAAATTCAGGTTTTTTATCATATAAAACTTAAAGTTTTATATGTGAGAAGTGAAAAGTGTTGACATTATGAAAGGCAATTAGCAAAAATATGCTAAATTCCTGCTGTCAATTAGGAAAAACTTAGGCATTAAAAAAGACACCATTGGCATTGTTGACATTTTTTAAAAATTCACTATATTTTTTCATAGTACACATAATTAAATTTAAGTAAACTGGCAAATATTAACTGCTTTTGGTGTGTTTTTGTTCATATAATAAAATAAAAATAAAAACATAAAAAATAAGTTATAAAATCATCAAAGCTCTTTATTTACTAATTAAAAATAATATTTTGGGGGTGGGAATATGATATTTTACCATTGCGCTTATGTAAACTTGTTACTGTAAATTCAGAACCTAAAGATAAAAATGTGGGATTGTCAAATTCTTTTGCATGAACTCATCAGCTTAATGGAGTAATTTTCATCCCAGAACAACTTATTTTTTATATAAAAGGATGAAAAATATCCCAGTAAGCTGGTGAGTTTATGCAAAAGAATATAGAAATCCTGCATTTTTACCTTTAGGTTCTGAATCTACAGTAAGAAGTTGTTGTTAGATATTAAAAAGGTAAAGTGTTGACTTCACCACTGACAACATCCTCAATAGGCAGTGGCATATCAATTTAGGCTTATCTACACCACTTCCATTTGCTTAAATTCACCCTGACAGTTAATCACAAGCAAATAATTGGCATTCCTGATTGTAAATATTATTTCCAATAATAAATTCTATAGTAAATTGCATAGTAAACCTGGCTTAAATTATGGAATTGCTGTTAGTCACCAGTCCATTTATGATATTAGAGATGGAATAAGTGCCACGTATAAACTTATAAGATGAACCTTTCAACAATCTGCTATAGGTGCCATACATATTTCAATATATTAATTTAATAATAAATTAAGTGCACTAATATTATTTTTATTTTAGATGTTTCAGTTTTGTTGTTAAACATAAGTTAGGCTTAAAAAGTGTCAAAATTGACACTTTTACGTTGTGAAAACAACTTGATAAAAATAGGCTTTTATTAGTAAAAGCAAAGAGAAAATTGGGTTAAATAAAGCTTTTTATTAAGCTTAATATTACAGTAGTTTTAAAAGCTATTGAGATAATCAAAAATACCTCAGATTTAAACAAAATGATTTCAGATTTGAACAAAATCCAAGTTGCACAAGATTCAGGATTCAAATATAAATATTTTTGGTTAATAAAGGAACTGTCAAACAAAAAATGAAATTTCACTAGCCTGTTATACAAAATTATATCAACATCAAGCAGTGTAGTTCAAACCACAAACAAAATGAACTGACACAACAAGTGAGATGGATGGATGCTATTCCGTAGTATATTATAATCTAATTAGGATTCATATGAGGCACCAACAGAAGGACTAAAATGAAACAAAATTTGGGCAATCTAGAAGCAAGATTCAACAAGCATGAAACAAAATTAGGTCACACAAGATGTGTATTGTGAGCAGCCTAAAATAGAAGAATAATAGTTTAACAGCCAATCAACAGCTATCCAATTTAGGAACAGAGGCATTTTATTCATTTTCATGGCTCCTGATTTGTGTAAAATGGTTTTGAGAACCTTTAAAATATGGAATGGTGATTACAATAAAAATAAATCATAAAATTTTAAACTTCTAATTTTAGTGATTTTATCCTAGGTTTTGTTTCAAGATGGTTTTTACTAGCAACAACATTTTCAACAGCGCCAGCAGCCAAGCCAGATTCAATGGAGGCAAGGCTCAGAATGTAGAGGTACCTGTTTACACCCAAGCCTTTGAGGTGGGTAACAAGGAAGCTGACCTGTACCTGATCCCTGAACCATATGGCTTTGACTTGTTCAACAGTCACTTAGTATCTAGCTCTGCCCTCACTCTCATACCCACCCCTGCACAAGCTGCTCATCAACCTACCAATCAGGATGGCAACCTTGATTTGGAATAACTTCCTGCCATCAGCCAACTAGCCCCCCATCAGCCAATCAGGTTTCAGCTCCTGTAGCCCAGCACCCCAAGCAAAAAATCATCACTGCCCAAATTCTTCAGAAAATTGTGGCACTGAACCTGCAGAGTCTGTACTGGGATCAGATAGCCAGTCAATTACAATTTACCTGAGCCACAATAATGCAGGAATTTAATAACTTAATGAATAAGGGGAATCTGATCTGGACGGCCAAGAAGCCAAAGAAGCAGGTCAACTCCCAGATCAGCAAGGCCTAACCAGTTATGCTTGGCCTCCTTCAGTGTGACCCCAAGCTTCCCTTGACCCAGGTCTGGAAGCAACTTGCTCACCATGGCATTTGGGTTTATGAGCGCATGGTGCAGCTCTGGATGCATGGAAAGGTGGCTTCAATACAAATTCTTACCAATTTTGCCGGAAACCAATGGGATGGTGCTGAGGATTCCCCATATTATCAGGCAATTAAATCCACCCTGGTTCAATGTCTGAAAAGTTTGTCCAATGATGTCATTTACATCTCTTACTATAAGCTATCAATAGCTTTTGACAATTTTGGCAAGCAAAGAAGAGCCGCTACCCAAAAAGGAAGGAAGAAGGTCAATAAGAGGATGTTCATTGATGTGTTTCTGGCTGTTTCAGCCAAGGATTCTGTCTATTATCAGACAAAACCAGATTTTACCAATGGCTACAAGTACAGCCACATCATTGGTGGATTACTTGACTTCTGGGATGGCTCAATTCCAAGCACCAGGTTTTCTTGAGCCACTAGATGGAGGTAGCTCCACCGCCCTTGAGGATATCCAGGGACGTAGGCACCAGGCCTCAGTCTACCCTGCAGCCACGCTGACATTAATCTGGAGATGTTGTGTTCTTCAACATTTGAGACACAGTCCAGGAGTGCCGTTCTCAGGCTTTCAATGACCTCTATCTTGGGGTCCTTGACCATGATTCTCTCTTTGGTTGCCAAATGATGGCCAGCTTATTTACCCAAAATGTCTTTCATGTGAATATGGGCAACCAATCACAGAAAGACAAGTGCTCCCACCCTGTGCCACAGCCACCTATTGACCCATCCAGCCAATGATAGACAAGGAATATAATGAGTGTTATATGGTGGCCATCATGCGCAATCCTCCTACCCCTACCCCCGTCACCACTACCCCCTACCTGCCAGCCCCACCCACCTAATCACAGACCCCTTGTGCCAGCACTGGCTCTACGCCTTCCTTCCTGCACTATTCTGCCTACTAGGCATCTCTCTTCCCCATTCCCAATAAACTACCTGTCGCCAAACATTTTATATTTGTATTATCTTTATTTTGAATTTAGATTGTTTATTTTCTCTTTGTTTATAGTTGGTCTTATTCTTTATGTTCAGTTTATTTCTATAAAATCATATATTTACTATGCTGTGTATCTAGATCCAGAACACACTTATTTTTAGTACCCAAACACAGCCTCTTGTGAAAATGTTAACAACAATTTGGTGATCATTAAAATTTGAATTAGAAAATTATAGGTAAATTGTGTTTAGATAAAGTGATTACTGATCCAAATTCAAAACCTTAATGATAAACTTTATGTCACAACAATCACTTTATTACTCAGCTTCTGATTGGCTTAAAGTTTATCATTAAGATTTTAAATTTGGATCAGCAGCAACTTTATCTAAACACAATTACCCTATAATTTTGTCAAGTTTATACTTCTGGGAAGTATAATAAAGGAAATAAAGGGGAAGATTAAGAAGAGAATGATACTTTATTGGATATGAATATGTAATATTATATAGTATCATGACAAGCCACATGTTGTCCATGTACGTCATGGAGATCATGGGGCTTATCTGAGTAGTGTTTCTCTTGAGTCACAAGGCTTAATCAAGTTGTGCTCCATTTAGGACCTGGATTGAGTTATCCCCGTCATAGATGGTTAACTGATAATGGTGCCACCAGTTTATTGACTGGGCAGTGAACCACTCAGTGAGCTGCTTGGTGATTTACTTGGGGCGTTAATTCCCCAAGAGGGAGAAATCAAAGATGTTGCAACAATTTTCTAATTAAAATTTCAATGATCACCAAATTGTTGTTAATATTTTTATAAGGGGCTATGTAAAGTGCCAAAAATAATGTGACAACTAAGGAAACAATACCAACACAAAACAAACAACACATATTGAGTTAATTGTAAAACATATACACAATGGGTAAAAAGATGGTATAATGTAGTAAATGGGAAAACAAACAGGAATAAACAAAGAGGAAATAGTAACATAATAACACAGAGTTTATTGGGATGAAAGCTATAAAAACATATGGAAAGGTTAGTAAAAAAATCAATGAGAGAATTGGAGAAGCTTTTGAAGGATCTCAACTCAGCAACCGCAAAAATCAAAGACATTGATTGCAAGTTCAAGGCAAAATTCAAGGCTGCTGTGCTTACTGGGGACAAAATTGACAAGGTGTCTGCAAAGGCCCTAATGACCAAAATACCAGACACCCCTGAGAAGACAATTGAGCATCTTCTTAACATACAGAAGATGATGGTTGAGGGCCTGCAATTTAAGGTGTACAATCTTTCTGTACCAACTGTCTGGGTTGACAACCCCAAGATTTATTCACATCTCAAGCCAGTAAAGCACGTCAGGAAAGAGGATACTGAATTGCCAGCGCAATTGCTTGCGCCAAGTATGGCTAAGCCTGCTGAAGCTGCTAGCAAGGAAACACACAAGAAGGTAACCTAAGAAACAATATTAATAAAAATTCAAAATTATTACAGTAGTTTAAAAAGCTATGGCAACAAGCAAAAAAATCCAGGTTTAAACAAAATGAACTCGGATTTAAACAAAATTAAAAATAAATGAATTTATATTGATTTACAATAGATTTGGGCTCATTTCAATTTTGCTTAAATCTGAATTCATTTTGTTTAAATCTGAGTTCATTTTGTTTGTTGCCATAGATTTTAAAACAACTGTACCTGCTTTTTAGAAAACATAGACAGCAAAATCTGCCAGGTCATGGTCCCCTTTGTCCCTGCCACGCGCTACGCCAACTACACCAATCATATGGCAAGGAAGCTGTTTCTGTCCCCCTGTCTTGCAGGAGCTAGAGGACTGCATCTATAGGTCCTTTATAATGTTGCAGGAGGTATTGACTGAGCTTACGCATGCCAAGGGGGCATCTGAGTGGGCATTTACTGCCTACAAGGATGCCCAACTGGTCTGCCTGGACTCAGTATTCCTCAGTAGAGTTTACTGTGTAAAGTTGATTAAGCTTTTTGGGACGTCCTGGAGACGCTCCCATTTAAGAAGATACCAGAGATAGGCCAGGGCCATGCAGCTGCTTGCTTCTGCTTCCTGGTGGAGCACATGCTCTCTTACCTGCTGAAAACTTTGGGCGCACAGTGGGAAAATTGGCTGTTGCAGACACAACAGCCATCAAGCAAACCAAAATCCTCCCTGCCAACTTCAGGCTGGCCTGGAGCGCTGACAAGATGGGGGTCCCTGCAACCATGGAGCTGACCTTTGCAAAGACAAATCATGAGAAAAAGATCAGCACAGTATACAACAAACTTTGCAAGTTTACTGAAGCCTTTGCTGGGCAAAGTCTTCACCTTGTGGTTTACCTGGGATATCTTTTCTTCTTTGGGATGGGTGCAAACTTTGAGGACCTGGAAAGGGTGCTTCTTGGTATTAACAAGGCCAGGCTCTCCCTGGATGGGAAGAAGTTCCCCCAGGATACAACTCGGTGGACCATGTTATCCAGTACACCCTGGTCCTGGCTGGTATTTACGGGTTTGAGGTCCCACCTGAAAAGCTGCTGATTCACTCTCACCTGACCCTACTGCCTTTGGCCAGCAGGCGGGAGTATTTTAATCAGAGTGTATCCACTATCTACAGTATGGCGGTGGAGGTTGTGCACCACCTCCATTGCCAAGTGGGTACATACCAAAGAACCCATTACAGGCGCCCTTAAAACCCTCTTTTCCAATAAATATATTTACATTTTAGATTATTTTTGTTTATAATAATTTTTATAATTTTTGCTTTAGCAAACAAGTTTTGTGAAATAAATCCTGGAGAAGATTTTCATAAAAGCATAATAATATATGTTAATAAAGTATAATTCTAATTTGTACATTATACATTTATTTTTTAATTTCATTCTTATATTTATTTGACAAAAGTGATATAAATATATTTGTGTAATCCAGTATCAAGTGTTTGCAATAACCTCAGATGCCATAATAGAAAAAAATTAATATAAACCAAATAAATTACGGCCCTTCATTGATGTTCCCGCTAAATGTGATTGTGGCCAGAAGCTTTTAAATAAAAAAGATAATTAATAAATCTTAAATAGTAAATTATATAAAATAAAAAAGTCAGACAAGCTAAACCTTTAATTGATTGGCTGTTTGGCAAAGCAGGCGGGGATGAAAAAATCGGCGTAGCCATAGAATTTGGCCATAGTCTCAGCTGGGAGGGTGTGGATCCTGGCCTGCAGCAAATCAAAGAGGTCCTTGGTCCCAGTTGGGGTCTCTTGCTTGACAACTTGCTTGAGCCACCCAAAGTCTTCCTCAATGGGGTTTAGGAAGGGCAAATAGGCTGGGAGGAAGAGAAGGCGCAAATTTGCTATGGCTAATTGCTGGGGGCTTACTGCAATGCTGGTGTCAATTGATGGAAATTCTTCAAGAATATTGGTCACCTTATGAAGACCAATGTTATCCAGAACAATAACATTGGCAAAGCCCGGGCTTGTGCACCTCAGGTGCTCCTAGACCAATCAGAGGAATGATAGAAGGGTACAGCTATTGTGAGAACCCAATATCATTTGATAGAGCTTGATCCCCTTTGGACCAAAGAGAGACACTATTGAATAGGCTGTTGCGCAGATTGCAGCACACCAAGTTACCCTGTCATTAAGCCTTTTGGGACATACCCATATGCATTGTGCATAGAAGAGGTGAATGCCAATTTGTTGATATAATAGAATTTCACCATCCCCTTGGCTTTGAGGGCAGTGTACGCCTCCGCATAATTTTTCCAGATGTCAATGTTGGCTGGGCTATTTCTGTTGTAGGGGGATACCCTGAGCTTTTTCCAAGAAAATTGCATTCCCTTCACCAGATGGTAGTAAAAGGAAATCAAGGCCTCAATCCCAAAAGCAGACTTGATCATGGTCTGTATATTTGCCAGTTCAAGATGGCAGTCCCGGATGATCCACTGGCAGATTGCCCATTTGTGCTCCTTGGTGAGCATGGTTGACACGCGCAAGGATTTCCCTGCAGCAAGGACATGGCCAGTATTGGTAGGACACGCCATTTTGAAAACAGCACTTTAATTTACGCCATCTCAAATTTAATTTGAGATGGTTTTTTTTGTGTTAGTGATTTCAAATCACAAAAGATAAAATAAACAATAAAATAGTTAAAATTTACATATACCTTTATAATGCAGCATCTCAAATTTACGCCATCTTAATTCCATCACTTTGAGTCAGATTAATTAAATCTTATTTTGCTAACTTTATTTACATATAAAATTACTTAGTGTGGGGTGGGTTTACGCCATCTTGACTTTACATCATTTTGAATCACGCTATTTATCTTTAACTAAAATAATCTTATACCTGAACTAAAATAAAGCCTATTGTATAGTGCCAGAATATGTTCCTATAGTATTAATCTAAGACACTTATAATAAGAATAACCTAAAAAGACGTCACTATGATAGTCCTTCTAGTGAATATCATTGCTGGGTAAAAAAAACAGTTTTTCTATATTCAATTTATAAATTTATTATAAATGGATACATTAATAAGGGTTCTTTTAATAAAACATTTTAATAGTGATTTTAATATGGAAGGAGGTGATTACGCTATTTTGATTTACGTCACTTCAAATTCTACCAAGTTTCATATCACCCAATTGATTCAATGCGCACAATGGATAGGGGAAAATAAGGGGAAATTACCTATGACACAAGGCTACGCTATATCAATTTCCCCACCACAATTCTTGCTTTCCACTTTTCAGAAGTATAGTTTCACATCAAAACCAACATTAATAAAAAATGTAAGAAAACATATGAAAATTTGCAAATATATATTTTTTTATCTCCTCTAAACAACTGGGTACTTTTTAACCCCAGTTGTATAAGCTAGTTTTTGAGAATTTCAAGCTTTACTCTTTGGCCTGGTTGAGGTAGCTCTACCGGAAATTTGTTAATTTAATATAAAAAATGGTCAAAAACACTATGGTTTTGAGCTAAAGCTCCTTGATTATGTCACTTCAAAAACGCCATTTTGACTGCAAGTTTTCAGTCAAAACTCAAAGTTTTGCATACTTGCGTTACTAATAAATTTTTTATTTTTAAAAAATAAAAAACATTGAAATTTTTGATATTATATATTTTAAGACTTTCTCTACAATTCTATGTAAAAAAACTACTTTTATATTAAAAACATTCTCATTTTTCTCTTTAAAAAAACCCCCAAATTGCCCATATTTTATACTAATTCACTTTTAGATGCCTCCCAAGCCTACCACTAAAGCTGCGCCCAAGGCCTCAAAGTCCAAGATCACACCTCCTAAGGCCAATACTACCCCAAAGAAGCAGCCTTCTAAGGCCAAAGCTCCCCCAAGACCCCAATTCTATCACTAGAGCCTGAGGAAACAAGCCTAACCCCTCCCCCACTCTCCTTTTGTTTACTCACCTTCTGATCCATAAGAGAAGTTGTTTAACTTCAACTGCCACTCTGATTCCACCTCAGAGCCTGAAGAGGAGCAGGATCCTGAGCCTGATGCTCTTACAGATGAGCAAATTGAGCTCTGGGGTATTTACACCGTCCACAATATATATAATTGAAATGGCACCTTTGCTGTGCCTGCCACATATCCAGCCAGCTACCCCATCATGACTAAGAAAGGGGGTGCTGGCTTTGTTTACAAGGGCTACAGCTTCAGCTGTATGACAAGAAGAATCCCATCTGCCAAAATAATTACAAATGTGATAACACTGGGTGCTGTCACAAGTGACAAACCCTTATCAACTATGCTTATTGAAAAGCCTCAACTACAGGATTTGAACCCTGGCTCCCCACGGGCCGCCATCCCGCAGGGCCAGCTGCCCGGCCGCCCTCAGTTTTTTGGGCTCAAACCAGAGCAGGATTTGACTTTGGAAAATCCTTTAAAGCTTGATGAATCAAATTCACCTACATCAATACTTCCCACGCTAAAGGTTCCTGTTAACTTGACCAATCAGTGGGCAGGTCCAGCCACAGATCCCGAAATAACTCAGGCCCGCACAGAAGGGGAAACAGAGAATTTTCCCATAGAACGTGGGCCACCCAGAGACAACCAATCCCTCAACCTGACTAGGGAATTTGAGCTTCCTCAGTTCAAACCAGCCAATGGAATAACCCCCGCAATTGATGCCACCAAAGACTAGGAAGACCTGGTAAACAGGAAAACCCAGGCCAAGGGAATTTGTGAAAGTTTTACCATAACAGATGGGCATACTTATACCCTGGACCGCCAGGAAGATGCCTGTGGTGATCCACATGTGTGCTGTTTTGCAGGCAAGGGTTGACTTGGCTTCAAATAAAGACAATATGCTGAAGAGTGACAATGTGTGGTTAGCTGGCAACGCTGTATACTAGTAGGTAACATAGGGCTGCTAGGGGTAAGTAAAGGGAGCCTATTAGGTAACATGGTCTACTAGGGGAAGTGAGGTGAGCCTAGTAGGTAACATGGTCTACTAGGGTAAGCAAGGCCTGGCTGGTAGGTAACCAAGGACTACCAGAGGCAGATGTTGCCTCCACCCAGCAGAAGATGTTGGCTGCTTTGGGCTATAGTGCTTCACCTAGCAGGGAACCGTGACTGGGGGAGGGTGAAGATTGAAATAGCAAGCAGGGAACTTTGTCTGTCTGGGGGGAGTAGGTTTTGGACCCCTGGCGGGTAACGCAGGCTGCCAGAGAGGGGAAGAGCTCTGAGGTCTCAACGTACCCTGATATGCTTACAGGAGGTCTTTGAGCAAGCTCCCTACCTAACAGACTGATAGGGTGTCCTTGTTTATGCCCCTATGGGAGCTTTGGGGAAACCCAAGGTGAGCATTGGAGGATATAGACTTGCTCAGAGGTGCCACCAAGGTGGCTTGCTTGGGGAAACAAGCTGCAGAACTTGGTGTGATCAGGCCTCTGAGAAGTAGAGCTGATTACTCTGCAACTGAAAGCCCAGATTTAATCACCTGGGTGAGTAAAGACAACGCATAGACATTGATCTATGGTTGAATGGCCTAAGTAGACTGCCACTTGCAAGGGCCCAGTCAAACGCCAGTTCAATGTAGGCTCATACCTGGGTCTACAAGTTCTGGTAATGGGGGCTGAGATAAAGAACCAAGGTGGTTCATGGAATTAACAGAGAAAACTAGCAAGAGGGACTGTTTGGTCACAGTGAAGGCTAGTTGATGGATGGTTAATTCATATTGAATGGAATGGACCAATATGGTTCAGTGTGTTAAAGGAACAAAGGAGGTTCCTAGTGAGGATTTGGTGAGGAACTGGTTAAGGATAAGCAGAAGGACAAGAAGACATGATGAAGGACTAGCAGATCATAATACAGGATGGCCAAAGGACCATAAGTTGGTGCTGAAGAACTGAAGAGCTGAGAGTATGAACTAGCTGGACTGGATGCAGAGGCTGGAAGAGCTGGTTTAGTGACTTTTGAGAGGAAATTTGAATATAAAGAAGCAGTTAAAGAATAATTAAATACTGCCTGATTATGATTAAAAAAGGATTAAAAATCATATAAAAAAAGGAAGAGAAGGAAAAATAACCTATAGTTTGTTAGAACTATATGTTGTTTTTGGAAAAGGGATTTAAGAGGAAATGGACCAGAAAGAAGCTGGAAGAAGAACAGAGAAACTGTGAGGGCAAAAGAGCAAATTTTGCCAAGAACAACTAGGAAAGGCAAAAGGACGAGCAACAGGCAGGCTCAAAGGTGCAAAACGTTGAAAGAAACACAGAGAAACACAGAGAAATGTTGAAAAATTGAAGGGGCAAAAATTGCCTAAGTAAAACATATGTGGAAGCGCTCAAGATTTGCCGGGGAAACGTGGCGGGAATTACGGCAAAACTGTTTGAAACGCGGAGCAGTTGTTTACCCGGAGCAAGACAGCTTCGGGTTCAAACCAGGGTCAAGGACGGGTCATCCGGGTAAACTGTTTTGGCAAAAACATTGAAGCAAGGTGTATGATTGGCTGCAAACTGGAGTCTACTTAATCAGTTTTTTAAGGGCTTTAACTTAAGAGTTACAGCCTAAAAAATGAGGAGCAGAAGCAGAAAATTCAAGGCTTTTATTTGCTGAAGAAAGTTTAAAGGTTTAATATATTATAGAAGGAGGAAAAAAGGATAGTTTAAGCTTTGAAGAACCAGAGTTCTAAGAGAGGTTTTTGGTCTGAAACAAGGGGCTATAAAAGGGAGATCTATCTGAGACTCTAGGAGAGGATGGATGATTAAAAGGAGTGGATTACAAAGGCCACAAGAGAGACTAAAAGAGACTAGACTGGATGAAGTGAATTACAGAGGCCACAAGGACTACCAAAGAAGCAAAAGACCAAGAATAGGAAGCCAAAGTGGGGACAGACTGCAGGAGCCTAAGATTAAGACGCCAGAGCCCACAACTAAAGTGCAGGAGCCCAAGACCAAGGAGCAGGAGTCAAAGACCAAGTACAAGGAATCCAAGAGATTGTTGAAGGACTCCAAGTATTGACACAAACCCTTTATTATTCCCTACCCCAAGGCCATATCTCAGAAGGTTTCTAAGGGGATCTTCCTTCTGACAGTGAATAAAGCGCCTATTATGACCCCTATCTGAATTTTCCGTGTAAAAAGAGAATATAAGTCTCATGAGTCAATTGCCCCATATTTTCTATCCTAGCCCAGGAGATGAGAAATCCTATTGCCTAGGGTGCAGGAAGTTTGCCTCTAGTAAATCTTCCCAGGAGGAGTGGGAGAAGGTGATGAGGCATTTGGAGATGATAAATGGAGGAAGAGAGTTCATTGGAGGAGAGTTTGTGAGACTATTACAGGATTGGTATTGGCCTACAGAAGGGCTGGCGCCTGCTGAAGTACAAGTGTACAGTGGAGATGCTTGCTTGGTGATTGGGAAGGTACTGGAGAAGTTTGCCCTTATACAAGCCAAGTATAAGCTTCTCACCAACCCTTCACCCCTGTTGGATAATGATGAATTCTCCAAGCCGGTCCCTGGCTACAACCCAGGACACACTATGGGGACTGGTGACCAGGAACCCCACAATGCCCATTGTTATTCTTGCAATAAAGTGACATGAACCTTTGGTTCAACCAGATCATACCTTACTTGTTATTAGTTCTACTTCATTTACAGCCTATGTCTTGCGGTTCCGCACCCCATACTCACCTGCCCCAAGAAACTGCAGACCAGCCGCCTGACCTTTACTGTCCACCAGGAGCTCCCTTTGGCACAGTACATTTCACCAAGTACCCACCCAACCCGGCGTATTAGGAGTTTACTCTGGAGGAAATCCTAATCCACGACCCTGAAGCTATAACTAGAGAGACGGAAGTCCTTTACAGAGAAGGCACCAAAATTATCTGGCCCCCTCTGCTATTCTGAGACAAGTATAATTTCCTGCCTGTATATTTGGTTCCAATGACACCGCCCCTCACCCTGTGGCCTGACTGCCCGCAAGAATCTGTTGCCACTAATGAATCCACTTCCACCCAGGTATTTGGGGTGATGTATATCACCCTCACCAGATTGATTGATTCTATGGTACCTGTAAGCAGACCTTGGGCAGTCCTTGGAAAATTGTTATCTTATATTGTAAAGTTAGCCCCAATCTTGTGGTGGGCTCTCCCTGCTGGGCCCACGGGCCATCTGCCCGCAAGTTCTCAGAAACCCCCCACACGTTGGGTCCCTGACAGGTGTCCATCAAGGCTCACCACTTATGGGTTTACTAGGTTCAAGGCCATGACTACTGACCATGAGTGCGCCAAGCCTTTTGACCCTCTTTATCAACTGATCTGCTGGTTTCTTTGCCAGGTGATCCCAATCACCAAGAATCAAACCGCCACTGAGGTTGTCAATGATTCCCTCCTTAATTTAAATGATACCCAACTTGCCACTGTTGGTGGCACCTCAAAATTACAGTGATATCTCATTGATCAGAGATATGCTCTGAGGAGCAGAAACTATCTTGTCATGAAGAGATATTCCTTCTCCACAATAACGGCTAACATGCACCTGAGCGCATCAATTGCTTTGCCACCTCACAGGATCTGCACAACTTGTTGAAATGCAAAGCATGGCTTGCAGATGGCACTTTCTCCACCTGCCCAAAGCTATTTAGCCAGCTTTGGAACATTCACAGGCAGGTGGGAAATCTAGTTCTTACCCTGGTCTTCTTTTTCCTCCCAAATAAGAATCAGGAAACTTATGTCCATGCTCTTACAATTTTAAAGGCCAAGTTAGATGAAATCCTCTTCACCATTGAAGAGGAGCCCAAGGAGACCAGAGGGTGCAAGAAGAAAGCCATCTCCCAATCAGAGGAAGCCACCCCAATCAAGAAAAAGCCCAAAAGCCTTCCCTACCATGAATATCTGGTAGTGGATTTTGAACAGGCTCAGGCAAATGCCTTTATTTGAGTCTTCAAGAGCTCCCCTCAGGGATGCTACTTCCACTTCTGGAAGGCACTCTGCTGCCACCTCCAAAAGCGCTCTGCACTTCATGAGCTGGTCTACACTGAAGGCACAAAGGAAGCAAAGGACGTGTTCAAATGCTTTGCTGCCCTTGCCCTTGTGAGAAAGGAGGAACCCAATGCCTTTTACAACACCCTCCTCTGCCAACACTATATTCTTGCCAACCAGGCAGCCTTTGCTCCATTCATAGAGTATTTTGAAACTCAATGGGTTGGAGTGTTTCAAGGAGCACGCCACATCAGAAAGGGTGGTGACTCAATCCAGTGGAACTGCTTTAAGCAGGTAAAGGATGGCCTAATCAAGACCACCTCTTTCCTTGAAGGGTGGTATAGCTGTTTGCTACAAGGGTCAGGGTTCATAAGCCCAAATTTAACAAGATATTGGTGCATCTCAAACCCCAGCAGGCCATCTCTACCCGGCTCTTTAAGACTGGCATGAAGTCCAAGGGCAACCCCCTAAGCAGACAAAAGCGGTGAAAAAGTATACAGAAATTGGCAAGGTGGTCCTTGCCTAATATCCCAAGGATAGCAAGCTTGAACATCTTCAGGCCATCTCAGTTGCACTGTCAACCAATGTTTGAGCTCTTTCCCAATAAACTCTTCTTTATCTTCTCTCTTCTTTCCTTTAATTTTATTATTTTTGACTTTTCTTTAGTATTTGATACAATCATTTGCTTATTTTAAAGTATAGATCATAGTTATATTAGATGAAAATAGTTTTTTTTGGGTATATTTTAACTTTTGGGCTTTATGCAACTATATTGCTACTAATCAACCCCATTTTTTGCAGATTTGGAATTCAGAGGCTCTTCTGAACCTAGAAACGTTTTTTGAATTCTATTTTTTGAGAACTATCTGGGTTTTTTTGGAGTTCAAAAAATCTAAGAATTTAAAATTTGTTTTTCTTAGTCAAAATGCTGTAAATCAAAATGGCGTTTTTACTATAAAGTTGGGATAGCAAAAATCAAGATAGTGTAAACAGAGATGGCGTAAGTTGAGATAGCCTTTTTGAAATGGCGTGTCCTACCCAGTATTGATGAATTTGTTGAAGGTCTTGGAGGCGTACTTGGGATCCACCCCAACAAGAGCTGCAGCTGCCTTGTAGTCACCAGATTCCCGCATAAGCCTGAGCAGGATGATGCACTTTATATCAGGAATGCGCTTCTGAGCGGGCTTTGTGGGTTCAGACAAGCCAGGATCCTGATTGATGACAGGTTTGTAAGGCATGGGTACCTTGTTGTAGAAGGTTGCAACCCTTTTTAACACCATCTGTCCCTCATCAGCTCTATAGAACTCAGGCTCCTTGTCCTCTTCCTGGTTGCCATCACTGACATAAGGCTTGTAGCTAGTGTCAATCACAGGCTTAACCTTCTCCATCATGGCTGACAGGACCGACTCTTGCTGGTACACAATGTCAAACACATACAAAGTAAGTTCTACCTCCTTGCTTCTAACTGTTTTGGTAGTGGTGACCTTGATGGGCTTCCAGGTCAGCTTGGGGACCCAAAGGTTGATGCTCTGCATCCTAGCAGCTTGTGTACCTTGAACCGGCTATATCAGTGCAGCATCACTATTAAACTCTCTTCTCTTATCTCCTTCCTGAGTAGGCACTTGGGTTGCACTAACTCTGTCCTTTGACCTGCGGGGGGCAACCGCAACCGCGGTGCACAACAGGTGCAATTTCACTCTGTTGTTGTGTTCCTTCCATTTTGAGAATTTAATAAAACACTAAATAAATTTCTATTAAGCTACACACTGGTATTTAATTGTTGCTTTTTATCTGAATATGGATATTTAATTAGAGTTTTACCCACCCAATATCCCAATTATAGAATATTTATTTCTTAATTAGTTTTTTTTGGTTTTACCACACCTATTTTAGAATACCCAAAATAATTTCCACCCATTTTCTCAGATTTTACGCCAAATTAAGCACCCAACACAATATTTTTAAAATTTATGTCTTGGATTGTGTGTCTTATGTTAGATACCTTGGTATCATTCTTGATTACAATCCATTGCACACAATATTTGAGTGATTTTGTTTACTTAGTGAGTTGCTATTGTGTTTTGGTTTTGGGTTGAGTTTTGACTCACTGCATTTGGGTGTATTTTGTCATCAATTCACACAGTAAACATATTTACACCAAAAGTCAACTCACACCATTTTGTTTGTGAATCAATGTATTTCAGATAGTATTCTGAATAGTTTTGCTTTGGGCGTGAGCACTTCTTTACTGTGTTGACCTATTTTGCCCATTAACACCAAAAATTCCTGTTAACAGAGTGTATATTTTAACCTGGTAGTTGGAATTTGCTTAAATCTTAAATCATTCTGTTTAAATCTGAGGTATTTTTGGTTGTTGCCATAGCTTTTAAAACCACTGTAAATTGGGTCAAAATGGCCACAATTTTGTTGTGTTTTCTGGGGTTGCACCCAGAGTGATTTAAAAAATGGGAATTAAGCTAGCACAACTAGCAAAAATATCAGTAGAATTGAATTTTTGAGTCAACAGTGGCCATTATTATGTATAATTATATATTACTTGTTATTCTATGGTGGCACTACTTGGCCCAAATGGGATCAAGATGTATTAAATGATCAAAATATCACTTAGTGGTGATAATTTCATCAATTTTCTATTATTAGTCTATAAACATCTCAGGTGTACAAGTCCAGGATTCACCAGTTCTATATCAGTGGATAGTTTTAAGTTTCACAAGTGAGCCCATATTATTAAATTTTTTCAATGATTAAAATACCATAAAGGGTTAAAGAATTAATTTTCTACTAGCTTAATGTGGCTCTTGACTGTTTCAGATTTTTTCTAATAAAAACCAAATCAGAGAAGACTTTGGGTAGCTTGAGTGAGTTATCAAGTGCGGCATACCATCTGGGCCTGATGAGCTGATTGATTTTTCTGAGCCCTGACTTGTGCTCTTTCATCAGCCACTGCTAAAAAATTTAATGCACAGGCAGATTCATGTCTTCACTTATACTTCCGAGCAACTGATTAAAGCCCAGCTTTATTGTTCTTACCAGGTAGATGGTCTATCCAAGCATAAGGATTAAGTTGAACCCAATAGATCAATCCAATATATTTCATTGGATTTTAGGTTGGGATTGGTTAACACTGATTTAATTTAAAGGATCTTATTTGAAAAAGTGTTCCTAAAAGTCAATTTAACCTTTATTGGTTCAAAATAAAATTGCTTATTCCAGGTATAAATAAGGAATACTGATCTAAATAGGTGCACCATTCCTATCAAGTTTAGCAAAGCTAAAATATTAATCCAACTTTCTTAATACCTGACTTTCTAAACTCCATCAAAATGTTGAGCTGATCTGTAGTTTTAAAATAAGCTATTGGACATCAAAATCGGCTTAGTATTCACTGAGATACATTGATTTTAGTTTTTGTAGTGTGTATTAAAAGTAAATTTAGATAATATCAAATCGAGTCTGAGCCTTTGATTATGATGTGAACCCGATTCCAGCACTTAACTATATATCTCAGCATCTAGAGCTATCATATTTGTACTATTCTGATTGGAAATATCTGAAAACTCATCTGGATACTCTATATTTTATGGAATTTTTTATTGAGGCTTAATATTATTAATGCCAGTTTACTCTGCTAAAATCCTAATTAGGTTGCTACAACAGGATCAGCTCTGAAAAATATACTTGCACTTAGATCAGGTGATACATCTAACAGCTCTGAAACAATGTATGTCCACTTGGATCAGGTGATGCAACTGAGTTGATTCTTCTATCATGCAATTTAAAATCAATAATATTGAAATCTACAAGCCAACCATCTCTTAAATTAAACTGATATTTATTTATCTAATTTAAATTCGATCTCGTTGAACCGGCATAGCTCACTTTTCTCCAGCAAGTTTATCCTCAGCATTGAGGTTAAATATCCAATCATAAAAGTGTAGCTGATTAATCCAAATGTTTCATTCTATTTTTAAGCAATGTGTCTCTCTTCTATCAATTTTAATCCATACGTTCTAGAGCTGGATAGTCTACACAGATAGGCCTTGCTGCAAGGGTTGAAGCACTATTTTAAAAATTAAGCATTTAAATATAATTTATTAAAATCTCAGTAGCCTATATTCTTATTTCGATATAATTTAGGCTTTACTCCACTGGAATCAACCTTTGTACTTTTAAATATGCATTTAGGGGTTGTATATAAGGGCGAGCCAAATCGAGCTTTTATCTTGGCCATCGACTTTAAATATAAATAATATGGAAAGATCAGTTCAATTCAATCCCTTACGGCTTGAGTGCACTCGAGGTAACATTATAGACCGACAGATTCACATATATATGTTAATTAAATGATTGAGAAAAATAGTTACTCTCCGATTAAAAAATAGTATACCAAATCGATCAATCAAGCATTGATTGGTAAAAGCCCTGAGTGGGAGACAACCCCCATCGCATTCAGTAGGGTTGGGAAGGTCACAGTTTTTCAATTCAAATTTCCATTTGTAATAGTTTATTCCGATTTAAAAAACTGTGGCCTTCCCAACCCGAGTATTGAAGTAAAATTTGGTGTATGAGAACTTGAATCTAATCGGTTTGAAAACAATCCAAAGCTTTAGAGATGACTCTTGCTAGGAAGCCAATTAGGTCGATTAAGCCATCCTTTACTTTCTTTCAAGTTGTCGTAATATAATTTATTAATATAAATCATGGTTTTTGAATCTCTTGGCAGCCCTGAAGTACAGGTGGATTTGAGTATCATCTAGGAATAATGACGTAGATACCCTCATTCAAACCATGTTCGGAACATGCTGAGCGAAGGTTCCGTTAGCTACGGAACAAAGTTTGGAATTGGGTGTGGTTCGCTATTCTGGTAGATGGCAGGGCAAGGCTGGGACATAAGAGCCGGCCACTATGGTAGGCATGAGAACAAAAGGGTGGGAGTGGTATAGACACAAATTCTCAAAGAGGTTATCCAAGAACATTGTCAATTGCCAACTTTAAATAGTATAGGCGACAAAGTTTAGTAGAGAGACATGGCCACCACACAATCTGTTGAAGTCTACGTCAAGGTAAATACCGTTTCTATTTCCATCATTGTTGCATACAGGGTTATTCAATTGGGCTTGCTGCTAGGGGACAAAAGTTTGGATAGAGGATAAAGAACTTGGCTGGAAAAGTGCCACTGTATGCCAACGCTCGCAGGATGAAAAATGTATTAAGATTGGCATCGTTGACGAGAAGGGGAAAGAATCCGTGATAGAGACATCGGCTTCCCACCCAGACCTGCCACCCCTTAAAAACCCACTTAACCTTGATGGGATCGATGACCTGACAAATCTGAATTATCTCCATGAGCCTGCTGGTATCAAATACTTATCTTTAGCTGGCTAATATTTCCTGCAGTCCTGCACAATATTGCTGTTCGGTACGAGCAGCATGCTATTTATACATATTCGGGGATTGTTTTGATCGCCGCCAATCCCTTCCAGAAAGTTCCCCTCTATTCCCAGGAGATCATCAAATCGTATTCCGGGAAGAAGCGCGGGGACTTGGACCCCTATCTTTTCGCTATTGCGGAAGATGCGTACCGCGGCATGATCAAGCATGGGAAGAACCAGACCGTGATTGTTTCGGGTGAAAGGTAAGACGCTCCCCGCATTTCCTGGGTAACTTATCCGCAATAATTTTCAAGTGGGGCGGGAAAAACAATGAGTGCCAAGTTCATCATGCGCTATTTTGCCTCAGTCAACCTCGAGACGAACTCTCCGTCAGGAGGTAATGCGTTTCGATATCCGTTGCTAAATTGTATAACCAGGTGACTCAGGTATGAGCGAAACGGAGCGCCAGATTTTAGCCACCAACCCTATCCTGGAGTCTTTTGGTAATGCCAAAACCACCCGGAATGACAACAGTTCGCGCTTTGGAAGATATATTGAGGTATAGCTTATACATATTTTTATTTTTATAGTTTAGATCCAATTCGACACCGACATCAATATTGTTGGGGCCAGGATCCGAACTTATCTTCTTGAAAGGTCCCGTCTGATCTTCCAGCCGGAATCAGAAAGAAATTATCATATCTTCTATCAGGTGAGTGGCGATCAAAATTTATCCTAATGTTTTAGATATGTAAAGGAGCTAGTGATGCAGAAAAGAAGGATATGCATCTGACCAACATCGAGGATTACCACTACCTCAACCAAGGTGGGCAATACACGGTCCCTGGTGTCGATGATGCAGATGAGTTTAAAATCACTCGGGATGCATTAAACACAATTGGTATCGATAAAGAAACACAGATTGAGATATTTCGGCTGTGTGCTGCTCTGCTTCACATTGGGAATATCGCGGTTGCTGGGAATGAGAAATCAGGGGCTAATATCCCGGAAGCGGATGAGGCCCTTGCCCACGTGTGTGAAATACTCAAAATCAAGTCAAATGATTTCCGCAAGTGGATGGTGAAGAAACAGATTGTTACGCGCAGCGACAAGATCATCTCCAATCTAACTCCAGTCCAAGCTACTTTAGTGCGGGACTCTGCGGCCAAGTTCCTCTACTCAAATCTGTTTGACTGGCTGATTAAGCGCACCAATGAAAAGCTGGCCAATGGCAACGAGGCGCAGGTGCGGTCGTTTATCGGCGTGCTTGACATTTATGGGTTTGAACATTTCCAAAAGAACTCATTTGAGCAGTTCTGCATTAATTATGCCAACGAAAAGCTACAGCAGCAATTCAACCAGCATGTGTTTACGCTTGAACAGGAGGAATATGTCAGAGAGGAAATTGATTGGACATTTATTGAGTTCAGTGACAACAAGCCCTGCATCGAAATTATCGAAGGCAAGTTGGGTATTTTGGCTCTGCTTGACGAACAGAGTCGTTTGCCCTCCGGCTCTGATGAGGGCTTTGTCAACAAGCTGTACTCTGCCCTGGCGGTTCCTGCCAATGAAAAATACTTCTCCAAGCCGCGATTCGGAACTACTGCGTTTACCGTCTCGCACTACGCCCACGCCGTCACCTACGAGTCTGAGAATTTCTTGGACAAGAATCGCGACACTGTGCCAGATGAGATACTGGGGGTTTTCCAAAATTCAGAGGCAAGCTTTGTCAAGGAAATCCTTCCCACCCCTGAATCACAGCAGGTGGTATCGCCAAAGCTGAATGGCCGCTCGGGCGCCACCAAGCACCATACGCTGGGGTCTGCTTTCAAGCAGTCGCTTAACAATCTTATGGAGACTATTGGTAATACCAATGTCCATTATATTCGCTGTATAAAGCCTAATGAGGGAAAGGTTCCCTGGGGGTTTGAGAATAAAACAGTCTTGTCTCAGTTGCGGGCATGTGGTGTCCTGGAGACTATTCGTATCAGCTGTTCAGGCTACCCATCGCGTAAGGTTATTGAAGACTTTGTTCAGCGGTACTACATAACGCTTCCCCTCTCCAAGTGGGAGGGAGATGTGACGCAGGTTTGTAAGGAAATCCTGACCAAGGGCCTCAAGGATTCCGACAAGTATCAGATCGGCAAAACCAAAGTCTTCTTCCGGGCCGGCCAATTGTCTCTCCTAGAGAAACTCCGCAACGATAAGATCAACAGCTGTGCGGTATTCATACAGAAGAATGTCCGCCGCATGCTCTGCTGTCGTTACTATCATCGCCTACGACTAACCATCGTCGTCTGCCGTGCACAAAACGTCTACAAGTTTGTCCGGAACACTAGAGAGCTCCTCAGGCGTTCGCAAGCTGCTCGGATGTTGCAGGCGACCATTCGTGGGTACCTGGCGAAGAAGACTTACAAGACGCGCCGCGAGAGTATCCTTCGCATCCAGACTTGTAAGTGTTTGACAATGTACTTACTGACGTTATAGTTTGCCGTGGTTACCTGACACGCCAAGCTGCAAAAGATATCAAGAAGCAGCATGCTGCCACATTGCTTCAGGCATTAGCTCGTAGATAGTAAGTGTATTTTACCTATCAAGTCTAATCATTTAGCCTGGAACGCAAGAAGTACCTTCATTCTATAAAAATGATTGTGGCAGTCCAAAGCCACTGCCGCCGCAGTTTGGCCAAGAAGGAGCTGAAAACCCTTAAATCAGAAAAGAAACCCCCCGCCGACTTCAAGGAGACATCTCTCACTCTTGGAATTAAAATCATTTCTATCACGTGGAAACTCAAAACCAAGGAGAATCAAGTCAAGGAGCTGTCCCGCAAAGTGAATTCACTCGAGAACGAGTTACAGGCAATGAAGAAAAGACACGAAACTGATGCAAAAGGTACATTCTCCAAGGACGACATGCAAGAAAGGGAGCTGCAGACGCTACGACTTGAGAATGCCGAGCTTCAGAAGCGTTGTCTGGACCAAGACCAAATCATTCAGGACAGCGAGAGAGAGCTAAAAGCGCTACGTGCATCTCTCTACGAAACGGAGCAACACATTAACTCCACCCTACCCTCTGAAGCAACCCTTGTTAAAGAGCCAAGGAACTCTGCACGCGAAATGATTGAACTCGAAGATGCTTCGATGGGATTAAGTTCCAATAGCACTGCCGGTAGTGGACATCGCCGCTCCAAAACGTTTGGTTTCAATGCCGGTGTTGAAGCTACCCATAGCCCTGCTCTCTTAAAAAAGAAACATGCTTTAGCGCAGTCGGTTGATTTACAGAACAGGCGTAGCACTTGGAACCCCCTCTCTTCCCTATTCCAGCCGTCAACGACTGACTTGCCTGTTATGATGGAGGATACCACCGAAAACCTGCTGGAAATCTTGGAGAGCGATGCCTTGGTTGAAGAAATAGTGGCTGGCTTGGTTGAAAAGCTCAACGTGCCCCTTCCCAACTTCGACATGACCCGCCATGCCCACGAAATCCTGTTCCCAGCCCACATGATTGGACAGTGCATCATCCGAATGCACAGGTCTGGCCTGAGCACGCGGATCAACAAGCTCATGTCTGAAGTGCTCCCTGCGGTGCGCGACTCTGCTTTACGGGCTGAAGGCGACTTTATCTTTGCCTTTTGGTTCTCCAATGTATCGGAGCTGCTGATCATTTTATCAACAAACAATGACGAGGAAAGTAGTCCCAAACCCAAAGAGAACGAAGATCTCCCCAGGCCCAGGAATGCGATATCCAACGCAGTCAAAGGTCTAAGTATGCTGTTGGCAGAAATCATGGCGTTGTGGCTTGAAAGCCTTCAGAATCGTCTCAGCAAGATAGCCATTCCAGCCATAGTAGAGAACCAGTCCCTGCCTGGCTTTGTTTCTAGCGACACCGGATTCTTCAACAAGATTATCAAGCAAGTCCAGAACCACATTCCCATAGACCACGCCCTCAACTTCTTCGCCATCCTCACCAAGACATTAGCCTACTATTTTGTCGACAAGAAGGTCATCCAACATTTGGTTGAGTATCTGCTTAGCTTTATTGCCACCCTCTCCTTCAACCACGTCATCATCCGCAAGAACTTCTGCTCCTGGAAGCGCGGCGTGCAGATTCAATACAACATCACCCTGCTTGAGGAGTGGTGCGCAGACCAAGAGATTGAACAGAAGTCCCTCGAACTTGAGAAACTCAAGCAGGCCGCCAAGCTTCTCAAACTCCCCAAGACCAACCCCCAAGAACTACACAGCATCTACGATATATGCGATCTGCTCAACCCCGGCCAGATACAAAAGTTCCTCTCCATCTACCACACCACTGAGTATGAAAACCCCGTCCCCCCAGAAATCATCGAGAAGGTGGCCCGCCGTGCCGCCTTCACCGAAAAAGCTGATGTGATTTTCCTAGACCCCCTCCCCAACCACATCGCCCTCGACTACCACCAGCACTTCTGCCAGAAGAACGCCGAGATCGAAAGGTTTGTCCCCAGCCAATTCAACTTGCCCCGCCTGAACTTTGTCGTTCATACCCGCAACTGAATTCCTCAATAAACCCCTCCACTCCCAGCCACGTGACTAAACTATTGGTCCTTAACACTCCTTGTAAACCACCGTATTCAAGT
The DNA here is from genome assembly GCA_014839935.2 of Entomophthora muscae. Lineage (NCBI taxonomy): Eukaryota > Fungi > Entomophthoromycota > Entomophthoromycetes > Entomophthorales > Entomophthoraceae > Entomophthora > Entomophthora muscae. Next base: position 147,355 of record QTSX02001577.1, on the reverse strand, counting down.
TCAAAATACAAATCACTTTGTCTAAACTACGCTGATAACCCCATCACAAGAATCCAACCAATCAGCTACACCATCACACTGGGGTAAACACGAAATCAAAAGCACATGAATCAAACTGCATAGATGGGCATAGTATATCTCCACTTGAGAAAGGGTCCCTATAGGGATCCAGCATCAACCTGGCCTCCAAATCCAAACACCTTCCATCAAGTCTTCCTTCCGCAAAAAAGCATGCCTAGGCATCAGATGCACGATCCTAGAAACCAAGAGTATCGCTTAGCTGAAAGTTGCTCAGTGATATACTCCGTGTTGCAATATACATCCAATGGGTAGAATAGCCGACCATCTAAAAACATCTACAGGATTTATAAGAAGCTTGTCAATCCATTAGATCATACAGACCCCAATTTACATATAAAGATATCCACTGTCTTACAGGATCAAACCACCTTTACGCCGATGCAGTGGTCTGATGTAAAGGTACAGTCACTATAGACTGGGATCGTGATGAATCGGGATACCATACAGTAAATCAATAGGTACTGTAAATTCAGAACCTGAACGTAAAAATGCGGGATTGTCAAATCCTTGGTCCAAATTTCGAATCACTTTGGCAGGCAACTCAGCTGAGTGAAAAGTAAAATATTTAATAAAATCAACCATTTAATTTGACTTTTTTTGGTTTATTTAAATTAGCAAATTTCAAATCTCTTGAGCAGATAACTCAACTAACAAAAGACAAAACTCAGCAAACAAATGCGGGATACATGAATCAGAAATGCGGGATTCTATTGTATGATTTGAGATTTCCTGTATTTCAAACGAATCATAGACATCATGGAAAACTTAACGGATCTGAAATTGCAGGATTGTCAAATCCAAGAACCAAGTTTCAAATCATAATTGTGAGGAATTTGAAATAAATATAATTTATGGGTGTCTCAAAAAGGATGCCAAAGGATCTAGAGTCAACTTGTGCTGATTCTTTTAGGAATCATAGGCATTCTCAAAAATCACCCTATTTCAATTTAAGACGGCTAAAATTTAGATCCTACTATTCACAAAATTAACATATATAACAATAAAATTGACTAAAATATACATTCCTCTTCTTGAGTTTAAATTTTAATAAAATTTTTATTGTGCCTTCTTTCAATAACAATCAAGTCAACGAGCTGTTCCCTGGCCTTGACAAAATTATGCAGGGCTACACTGGGTCTCTTAACGGTGAAGCCTCTGTCTATGGCCACTCCCAACCTGCAGGCCCCTCCGCAAGCCACACCCAGGAGTCTGTTCTTTCTCCCGCATCCTCAAGCATGGCCCTGTTTGCCCATCACGCACAGGCAGCTGCTAACCCAAATCCCTTATCAGCAATGGCATCCAGAACCAGCCATTTTAGCTGTGGGGGCACCCAGAGAGCCCAGGACCCTGAAACAGCCAATCAGATGGCATTGACCAGTTCACAAGATAGACATATCCCCCCCAGCTAATCAGCATGCAAGATAGAAGAAAACTAATCACTCCGGAGATTATTCTCAAAATGGTTAAAAAGCGAGGGAAGCTTATGTCCCTCGGGGAAATTGCGGCTGCAATGGGGTTTGCAAAGTCCACTGTGGCTGCAATGCTGCGAGCCCACGCCAACTGTGGCCCCCTACCAAGAAGACCCCAACTGGCGCCCGTACTTCAACCAAAGGTGACACAGCCCATCCCCTTATGATGGCCATTATGGAATGTGACCCGCGGATGCCCCTGGTCCAGGTACGTCTCTAGTTGGGACTCAACGGCATATTCACCAACAAAAGAGCGGTGAATTTGTGGATGCACAGAATTGTGGTTGCTGCTAGAATCTTATCCAATCAAATTCTCAGTGGCCCAAGTTTGATGGACACTGACCCCTACAGTTTAACTATTATTAATTTTATCAAAGGAAGGGCAATGAGGGCCCGTAATGACATAATCTTCCTGTCATATGCTAAGATATCTGCAAGTATCCAAGACTTTGGAGAGAAGCACATCCAATCTGACGTGTACAAGCGCGGCCCAATCTTGTATCATTTTGTCGGGGTTTTATTGGAAGTTTCCCCATTGGGCGTCAATTATTACTCAGCAATATCAAACACCGCAGATGGGTATGCCTACCAGACGGAGCTCAAGGACATGCTGGAGGAGTGAGCCACACAAAACACTGTGCACACAGTTGTACTGAGTGCGGAGATGGAGCAGCGGGAATGGGATACCCAAGAAATCAGGGCTGCGGGGCATACCTGCTGGTCCTACCCCATCAACTACGCCAACATGCATCTTGCAGATGTATGTCTCTACAATTTTGGTTCCGCTCTCAGGCGCTTGAAGCCTGCCACCTACAACAAACTATGCACCCAGATTGATAAGGGGTATGAGCTTTTCCCTTCCACATCCGTCCAGGACTTATTTGATCTCATCATCTTCTATGAAAGTGATAGTGATAAGTCCAGAAAGGACCCCCATCTCCCCCCACGCCAGTCCATCCGTTTTGTCAAGCCAGTATATGTGTAATACCCTGAAATAGTGGGCACCACTTGGAGTATGTATGATAGAAAATTGGTGAACTGGGAACCTGTCAAGGTGGTGATTATGAGATACACCGTCATCAGACAACAGAATACCTTGGCGTGTATGTTGAAGCGTCCGAAGCTCCCGGCGAAGTAGGTGAGGATGTAGTAAGCAGACATATACATGGCTATGGAGAGTGTCAAATGGGGAGATACCAGAGGCGGCGGCAACTGTGATAAGTTTGACTCCCTGGTGATTGACTCCCTTAAACTCGACTCCCTGGTAGTCAACACTATAGTAAAGTGAGAATTCAGCTTTTGCCCTGATTGACAACTGGAAATTGACACTTTTTTAATTAACAGATCTTGATGTACTGAAAACTTTTAATATAAAAACTTAAGCTATACTGCTATGATATACCAAAGTGACCCCAGAGAGCTCAATAATGCAATAAAAACAGTACATTAAATAATTATAAATAAGGAGAAATAAGCAATTATTTCTCATTTTACTATGTAATTTACACTCTTCATTATAAAAATATTTTTTATTACCATAAAAATTAAAATTCCAATGAGACAAAAATAAAAAAACACAAAAAATAAAGATATGAAAAATATGAAAAATATTAATGTTTATTTGATATAGTTCATATAAGGATAACTGTGAATATCATATGTTTTATTTGGAAATTAACAAAAACTAAGATATTTCACTCACTTTCAACTATAAATATTCATCTCAAACTTACCATGCATACATAGAACAATCACTTCTATCTAATTAAGTTAAAAAAACTTAAAATTAAAACTAAAAACTAAATGATCAAAGCTAATAAGTAAAAATTAAAGTTAAAAAGTTAAAAGCTAAAAGTAAAAATCATATAACTGAGCAAGCAAGCAAGTTTATTCCTCGTCATTCTTTCCCCGTTTCATCTTGGCCCCTTCCAGGAGGGCAGTGGCAATAAGCTCAAGCTGCTGCTTAAGCTCAGAGGCCTTTTATTTGTGCTTGGCCGCACCCTGGATGGCCTTGGTGAAGAGGGTAAAGCGGGTTGTTGGCTTGGTGGGGGGCGCGGTTGGAGAGATCATGCAGCTTGGAGATGGTTTTCTCCTGCTTGTGCTGCAAGAGGGAAAAGAACTTATTGAATTTTGGGTGGATCCCAAAGTTGGCCTTGAGGTGTTTGTGGTAAGCCTCTAGCGCTGAGGTGGTCTTGAGCTCACCATTCACTGCTGCCTGGTACACATTCCATCTGACCTTGGTGTGGTCCTTGCCTCGCCTCTGTGTGACAACCTTACCAATCCACTGGGGCTCAAAGTACTTGAGGAAAGGCTTGAACTCCGGGTGCTTCACTATGTAGGGATCCTTTGAGAGCACCTCAAACCCCATTGCAGTGTGCTCTGGCTTTAAAAAAGCCAAGGCACTAAATTGTATCAGCACAAATCTGCAGGTGTCCAAAGTATCCCTCTGACTCAACCTACTAATCTCGGCGTGGGCCTACACGTTACAAGCAACTGATTGGCGGAAGTGGAAGTGGCACCCCTGCACCTCCCTTCTAAACAGCTGCTCAAATGCATTGAACTGAGCAGGCTCAAAGTCCATAATGCATATGCGAGGCCCAAGAGCTCTTAGCCTCGCCTTTTCCTCTGAGTCCAGGGTGGTCTGGTCCTTGTCAGAGGCAGGTGGGTTGGCGCGGGTGCGGGGGGAGTTTTCTTGGATTCATCATCATTGGTGGGAGAAAGGAGGGCAATTTCTTGGCGGAGGATGGAGAACACGCGGGTATAGATGGCCTCAGTAGCCCCAGGAAAAAGAAAGAACGCAAGTGGAATCACCTGGATGTCAATCTGGGCATGAACCATCCAGAGCTGCTTGAACATCAAGGGGCAAGTGGCAAAGGTACCATCAACTATCCAGGTTGACACCCTTTTCAACTCCATCAGGTTCTGCTGAGTTGAGTAGCAGATTATACGGTCCTTGGCTGCAGGCCCGTCATCATGAAGCAGGAAGCACTCCCCACTCGGAAGCTGCTTAAGCTCATGAGTGAGCGTGAGCTCAGAGAGGACGTCAGAAGCCTTGGGGGGAGGGGGATTGGCAGCAATACACTTATTGCTGATGAATTTGACCAACTGCTCCTGTGTTGGTACCAACTTGTTATTGTTGGGTTTGAGATGTTGGAGGGCCTTGATGGCCAGATCTGATGCGCAAAGATGAGAGGATGTGGGTATTACTTGCACAAGGTACCACTTTAACATCCAAGTGATTAGATGATTGGGGCTCACAAGTGTGCTCCCCCTTCTCCAATGTTACTCGCTTCCAGCCCTTGGTGTTCAACCGGGCCCCGCAAGTCTTATCCTCACAGACAAAGTGCGTGCTTTTGGTCTGCCGCTTTTGGTTGTTGCAATTAAAGATATAATTGTCAGCAACATAACCAGGGCCACCCTTTACGGACATGATTGGAAAGTACCAGGGGAAGCAATTGGGAACTTTAAACTCTCTGTCCATGTTGCAAATGTTGTGGATGGCCAGTGGATCCCAAGCCACATGACCAGAAGCTTTAAACTTCTTGGAGTAATCCTCCAGCTCATCTTGGGGGTCAGATGAAGAAGGAGGGGAAGAGCCATTGGGAGGGGGAGGGGAAGGATTCTTTGAGGCCTGCTTGGATGTCTCCTTTTTCTTACCAGAAGAAGAGGTGGGCTCCTTGGCAGCCTTTGCCTTCTTGGTCTGGCGCTCCTTGGTAAGCTCAGAGTCAGCCTCTGAGTGATGAAATGAGTGGTCAGTAAGATCACCATCAGATTTATTGGGGGAGGATTTTTGGGGGGAAGGTGAAGGGGATGTAAAAGATGATGGTGGAGGGGGAAGAGTAGGAGGAGATGGAGATGGAGTAGGAGGAGATGGGTTTGGAGACTTTGCCTTTGCAGGCTTCTTGGCACACTTGGGGGTGGAGGCAGTTTCTTTGGAGCCTTTGGAGGCTTGGCGCTTAGGCTGTTGGCTGTTCTTGCTTGATTTTGTCAAAAGAAAAGTTTAGCATTGTAAATAAAATGATTGAGAAGATATTGTAAACACAAAGAGGTAAAGCAAAGCAAAAGTTGAATGAAAAGTATGCAAATAAAGTTTTATTTATAAAAAAACATAAAAAAGTTTATAGAAGCAAAATAGAAACTCAAAGTGTAGATATAAAGGTTAAAACAGAAAATAAGTGAATTTATGATAAAGCATCAAAGATGTTAGGTTCAGCATAACATCTTAGTGTTAAATCAATGTAAAAGTTTAATTGAAAATCAAAAAAATATGAAAATTATATGGAGAGCAGCAGAAAAAGTAGTAGATTATAATAGCAAAAAAAATTATTATGTTGATTTTTTAATTGAGAGTTGAAAATTCAAAACATAGTAAAGTGTCAAGTTTGGCACTGTCAATCAGCCAGAAAAAGCTGAATTCTCACTGTCAAGTATGCTGGAGTTGAGCAGAAACATCAAATTTACTATGTTTTTTACATATAAAACTTGCTTAAATTTAAACCAGGTTCAAAAGTTAACCCAAAAGCAAGGCAGTTTTGTATACTCAAAAATAAAAAATACAACATAAGTTAAAAAAGTAAATGAATGGGAATGTGTTTATTAGTGTTTAAGTTATGCTGGGAGGAGCTGGGAGTAAATTATTTACCATAGTGTTGATTAAAACGTTAAGAAGATCTCTGTACTAATCCCCAAGTTAAATTGTCAAGTGGGTGAGTGTTGAGTGGCGCTCATAGTGCGTCACATATTAATTTAGCCTTAATTCTGAGCCTTTGATTAGTTAAATCCAAAACTGATCAGGTGTCAAGTGGATAGAGTCAAACAAAGAAAGTGTCAAGTTTCAGTTTTTTTATAAATTACATATGAAATCTCTTAATAAATTGAGCTTAATTTATGTGGCACCACTTAATCCAAAAACCTGGGAATGACATAATGTAAAACAAGTGGGGTATTTGATTAATATCTGTACCACTAAATCCAGTATAGTGGTGCTTGGGAGCCTAATCAACGACTATGTACACTAATAATAAAAATATAATAGTAAATAACAATTTTATATAAGTGCATAAGTATTTTATTAATAAAATTAAAATTTGGCTTAAAAAGTGTCAAACTGGTTACTTTTGGGTTTAGAGTGTTGAACACAGGTTTTTTCATTTCTATTAGTAAATTTACTTATAAATTGCCCCTTAAATTGGAATTTTAGCTAACTGATCTATTAAACAGAGTCAAGTTCGAGTAAATTTAACCTTGGTTTTTGGTTTCAAACCCCTAAATTACTAGTAAAAATTAGCTTAAAATTGGTTAAGCCAAAAATACTAATAGATTCAAAATGCGGCACTCGACTCCCTGGTACTCGACAAAGTGTCAAGTACCAGGGAGTCAAGTTTAAGGGAGTCAAACTTACCACAGTTGACAAGGCAGCCAGGGTTCAGTGTTTTAAGAGTTAAGTTGGCCAGGGTTGTGGTATGGGTCATAACCTAGTCCTTCTGTGGAGGGGCCAAAGAACTCTTAACTCTGTTGGTAGCATCCAATCCCAAGGCAAGCTGTGAGTACAGCTGTGAAGATGAGGTGATTCATCTTCACTGGGTTGGAGGGTTGGCAGGGGCTTGATCAGTAAGTTTTAACTGTAGTTGAAGTTGGAAATTCAACTTTATTGAGGGTATTAGTCTCAATAATAGCACAAGCTATTACTGAGAAGAGATCCTTTATTTATAGTGGGCCCCACTTGCAAAGTTTTGCAAATGGGAGTAAAAACAGGGGACTGGAGTCCCCAAAAGTTTGGTCATGGGAATTGGGAATTGGTGTTTGAAGGGATGGCCAAACCCTTGTTCCTGGGCAATCTGTTGGGCGTTTAGACAGTTCTGCTTGGGACCAATAATTTCCTCTGGATGGGTGGTCAGGTGGTGATGACAACTCTTGGTTTTAAACACTTCTATTTTTGGTTTGGGGATGCTAGTTTGGTTGGAGTCTAGGCCAAGCTGATTGTTGCCATCCACCTGGTTCCATTGGCTGTAGGTCATGTTATTTTTATCTTCTGAAGTTAATTTTGACTTTTCCTCTATATTTTTAGAATTTGGTCTGGATTTTGAAACATGAATTTGCCCTTCTTCTTGGGCCCAAGAATTATTCCTAAAATTTTCCCTTGTTTCAAGGGACTTTTCTGATTGGCTGGGTGTCATGGTGGGTTTTGGTTGGCTGGGGAGTGGGCCCTGGGACCCGGGTGGGCAACTGGCAGTTGGCTGGGACCTGGGGAGCGGGCAGGTGGCCTGGGGGCAAGCGGCGGGTCCGCTGGGGGAGGGGGTGGGCAGCTGGCTGGCAGGCGTCTGCGCGGCGGTGGCAGGCGCCTGCCCGGATGTTTAATTATTTTGGTTTCCATAAAAATCTGTTTTTTCCAAATTTTGATTTTTCTTTTCCCCTGATAGTGGGGGAAACTACCTATCAAATTTTGCCCCTCCTCTTGGGCATTTCTCTACTTGTTTCCAACATTTTTCCTCAATAGAAATCTGGTTTATGTCAGGAATATTCCTGTAATATGTGACGGAAGAAGAATTTGAGCAATTGAAGCAATCAGCTCTTGCTGTCCCTTCCCAGTCAACAAACCCTGCCTCCCCAACCCCCCATCAAGCCACCTGCCTTCCAACCCTGACTCCCAAACCACCACCCATTCCCTCCCCACTATCTCTGATGCCGCCCCTCTCACAGGTGCAGATGAAGGTGACGTTCATTCTGCCCATTCCCTCCCCTTCCCGTCCTTTGATTAGTAAATAAATCTTTTCTTTGTGATAACTTATTAAAATTGATCTCTCTCTTTCAATTTATAATACTTTATTTTTACATTATTGACATTTCCCATAATTAAAACAATGTTGTACATTTTACAAATAGCTTAAAATTATGAGCATACATATTTTTCATCATCATTAATAAATTAAAGACAATAAACGTAAATATTGGATTAAAATATTGCAATTAGATGTCAACACTTGATATTTTGATATTATGTGCATAAATCAATGCATTTTTTTAATAAAATTCATTGTAAACTTGGCCTTTTTCATTGTAATTTATCAAAATAGACTGTGTTTATATTAGGGCCATTGACACTTAGTACAAATATTGATACATAGTGCATTTTAAAGCCTGTATATTTACATATTGGTAATAATTCTGTAAACTTTTCAGTCGGATTTTACGAGGTAATAATAATGTAATGTGTTATAAATTACATTTTACTGTCATTAATTGGCTAATTTTCTTTGCTGTGGCAATTGTGCATTTTCTGATATTTCCGCATTAGTATCCAATTGGTTGGCTTCACATCCAATTGCACAGGTGATAGGAAAACAAGCTGCCACCCCAACCACATCCAGTCTTAGGGTAGCAGCTTGTTTTCTTATCGCCTTTGTGATTGGATGTGAAGCCAACCAATTGGATACTAATGCGGAAATATCAGAAAATGCACAATTGCCACAGCAAAGAAAATCAGCCAATTAATGACAGTAAAATGTAATTTATAACACATTACATTATTATTACCTCGTAAAATCCGACTGAAAAGTTTACAGAATTATTACCAATATGTAAATATACAGGCTTTAAAATGCACTATGTATCAATATTTGTACTAAGTGCCAATGGCCCTAATATAAACACAGTCTATTTTGATAAATTACAATGAAAAAGGCCAAGTTTACAATGAATTTTATTAAAAAAACGCATTGATTTATGCACATAATATCAAAATATCAAGTGTTGACATCTAATTGCAATATTTTAATCCAATATTTACGTTTATTGTCTTTAATTTATTAATGATAATGAAAAATATGTATTTGTTGAAGATAGTAGTATAAAAACCAGGTTTTTTGATGGAATTCAAACAATATGTCAACAATCTATAACTTAATCAACAAATTAGAAGCACACCTACAAAAGATTGTTGAGATAGAAAGAAATATAAGGGAAATAGTGACAGGGAAGCTGGGTAACAAGGGCCAGCCACTAATCCAGTCAAAATAAGATGCTCTGGATAAGTTGGGAAATATTATAGATGAAAAGAATAAAGAAAAATTACTTAATCTACAGGGAACAATTTTATCAAGTTTAAAGTTCAACAACACGGCCTACAATTTGTGGGAGTTCTGGCAGGGGGCCAAAGAAAACAATAAGATCAAACTAATCAAAGGAACAGAAATTCAAAAGGAAATCAATACCAATGAAGAGGAAACCAACCAAATGGAAAGAGATGAAAATGAAATACAAGCAAGAAGCAGAAGCGCCTCAAGAAATACAGAAGCTTTATCAATTGAAAACCAAGAAGAAGCACAAGTTTCAAGAAAAATAAGAAAAATTAAGCCTAGAAAAATTAATGAAGAGCATCCAACACTCATAAAGTTTGCCAAAGTGGCGCCTGTGGCTGAGGGGGCCACAGGGGAAACAATTAGTAAGTCTTTTTATGTTTTACTTATATTTATTTTAGTCATCACCAGGAATGGGGATGAGGTCGCGGAAGTGGCGGCATATACGCCAAGTTGGTTTTACGGGGGTTACCATACACTGGTGGCCCCTGTAAAGCAAATAAATAAAAACCAAATAAATAAGATAATTCAACATAATATGAATAATTTTTTAATATTGAAGCTCAAGATAGGGAATATTCACCACCTGCGGGGTGCTCACCATGGATAAGGGAAGCATACAAACTAGGATCAACTATCAAAACCAAAGAAATGAGATGAAATTTGCAGGGATATCAAACTAAACTTTGATGAATACATATACAAAAGCATTCAACAATTCTTATTTGAAAACATTAACAAATATGAAAAAACTTAATAAAACCAATTTTCAAATAGGAACTGAATATCTAAAAACTGAAATTTTTAATGAAGTATTCAAGGCATTATCAAATAAAGTTGGGGATGAAGTCCTCGTGAATAATTTGAACCTTTATTTCATTTGCAGAGGCCTGGGGGGCTGATTCAAGTCAGACGCCCCCAGAACCCTCTTCAAGTTCAACCAAACGTCCTATATTAATAGGTTAGTACAAACATTCAAAAAATTATAAATGTTCTCGGAAAAGTATACCTCACAAAGGATCCACGTCATGGTATACCTGGGAATCCTTCTCCACTGCATATTAAAAACCAACGTCAAACAGTTGGAGGATGTACCTATTCAAATGGACATTTGCCGCATAGCCCTCGACCACCAGAAAACTTCATGGGATACAGGACAGTCAAGCATGTCCTCTATGATTCATTTGCATAGGCAACACTATATGGGTACTATGTGCCCCCCAAAAACCTACTGGTCAATTTGCTCGCCCGCTTGCCTTTTATCAAACAATCGGCAACCACTGGGGTACAGGGCGCCACCCCTCTAGCAATCACATCCAGGGTTGTCCACCACGTACAGAAGAGTACATGGATTCAATTAGATGCATTAGCTGAAAATTTAATTTTGGGGTATAATTCCCAGGAATAATCACATTCTCTTTGCAATTAGCATTCCCCAAGAAATATTTTCCTCTTGCAATTTTTTTAATTTTTTATATTTTAATACTAAATTTTTTAATACTGAAATATGTACTATTAACATTTTACTATAAAATTTTAATATTACATATTTAAATATTAAAAATATTGGTAGGACACGCCATTTTGAAAACAGCATCTCAAAAAACGGCATCTCGAAATACGGCATCTCCAATTTCTGCTATCTCAATTTACTAGTTAAAACACCATTTTTGATTTACAGCATTTTGACTAAGAAAAAACAGTTTTAAAATTTTATATTTTTTGAACTCCAAAAAACCCTAAAAAATTCTCAAAAAATAAAATTCAAAAACATTTATAGGCTTAAAAAAGCCTCAGAATTCCAAATCTGCAATAAAAAATGGGGTCAATTAGTAGCAACAAGGTTGCGTAAAGTCCAAAAGTTAAAATAATTTCAAAAACAACCATTTTCATATATTTTAACTATAAACTATTCTTTAAAATAAGCAAATGATTGTATCAAATACTAAAGAAAAGTCAAAAATAATGATAAAAGTAAAGGAAATAATAGAGAAGATAGAGTGGTGTTTATTTAGGAAGGATCATACATTGGTTGAAAGAGCAACTGAGATAGCTTGGAGATGCTCAAGCTTGCTATCCTTGGGATAGTAGGAAAGGACCACCTTGCTAATATCTGTATACTTTTTCACCGCTTTGGTTTGCTTGGGGGGATCATCCTTGGTCTTGATTCCTGTTTTAAAGAGGCGGGCGGAGATGGCCTGCTGTGTTTTGAGATGCACCATGATTTTGTTGAACTTGGGCTTCTGAACCCGGACCCTTGTGGCAAATTGACTATGCCACCCTTCAAGAGAAGAGGTGGTCTTGATTAGGCCATTCTTTACCTGCTTAAAGCAGTTCCATTGGATTGAGTCACCACCCTTTCTGATGCGGCGTGCTCCTTGAAACACTCCAACCCATTGAGTTTCAAAATACTCTATGAATGGAGCAAAGGCTGCCTGGTTGGCAATAATGTAGGGATGGCAGAGGAGGGCGTTGTAGAAGGCATTTGTCTCTTCCTTCCGCACAAGGGCAAGGGCAGCAAAGCATTTGAACACGTCCTTTGCTTCCTTTGTGCCTTCAGTGTAGACCAGCTCATGAAGTGCAGAGCGCTTTTGAAGGCGGCGGCAGAGTGCCTGCCAAAAGTGAAAGTAGCATCCCTGAGGGGAGCTCTTGAAGACTCTAATAAAAGCATTGGCCTGAGCCTGCTCAAAATCTACTACCAGGTATTCATGGTATGGAAGGCTTTTGGGCTTTTTCTTGATTGGGGTGGCTTCCTCTGACTAGGCCTTTTTCTTGCACCCTCTAGTCTCCTTTGGCTCCTCTTCAATAGTTGGGAGGATCCCATCCAACTTGGCCTTTAATATTGTTAGAGCCTGGACATAAGTTTCCTGCTTCTTATTTGGGAGGAAAAAGAAGACCAGGGGAAGAACAAGATTGCCAACCTGCCCATGGATATTCCAAAGCTGGCTAAAGAGCTTTGGGCAGGTTGAGAATGTTCCATCTGCAAGCCAGGTCTTGCATTTTAAAAGGTTGCAAAGATCCTGGGAGGTAGCAAAGCAGATGATCTGCTCTGGGGCATGTTGCCCATCATTGTGAAGGAGAAATCTCTCTTCATGCCGTGAAAGCTTTTGCTCTTTAGTTAAAATTAACTGTTCAATTGATGTAGCACTGACGCCTTCAGTGCTCAGAGCATATCTCTGGTCAGTGAGATATCTCTGAAGTTTTGAGGTGCCACCAACAGTTGCCAGTTGGGTATCATTTAGATTAATGAGTGCATCATTTAAGGCCTCAGTTGCAGTTTGGTCTTTGGTGGTTAGTATGACCTGGCAAAGAAACCAGCGGATCAGTTGATACAGTGGATCAAAGGGCTTGGCACAGTCATGCCCAATAGTCAGGGCTTTAAAATGAGTGAACCCATAGGTGGTGAGTCTAGCTGGACAGCCAATGTTATCACATTTGAAGTGATGCTAACAGATGGGCTTCTTCTTGTTGTTGCAGCTGAAGCTGTAGCCCTTGTGACCAAAGCCAGCACCTCCTTTCTTCGTCATAATTAGATAGCTGACAGGGTATGTGGCGGGCACAGCAAATGTGCCATTTCTGTTGCATACATTATGGATGGTATTAAGATCCCAGAGCTCAATTGGCTCATCTGCAGGAGCACCAGGCTCAGGCTCCTGCTCTTCTTCATCCTCAGGCTCTGAAGTGGGGTCAGAGTGGCAGTTAAAGTTGAACAACTTCTCTTGAGGGTCTGACAGGGAGTAAACAAAAGGAGAATGGGGAGGGATTGGGCTTGTTTCCTCAGGCTCTGATGAGGGCGTAGGGGTCTTGGGGGGAGCTTTACCCTTAGCAGACTGCTTTTTAGGGGTTTTTTTGGCCTTTTTGGCCTTTGGAGGAGTGGTCTTGGACTTTGAGGCCTTTGAGGCCTTGGACGTAGCTTTGTTGATGGACTTGGGAGGCATCTAAAAGTGAATTAGTATCAAAATATGAGCAATTTGGGGGTTGTTTTTAAAGAGAAAAACAAGAATGTTTTTAATATAAAAGTATCAATTTTTTAAATAGAATTGTAGAGGAGATTAAATAATATATACTATCAAAATTTCAATGTTTTTTTTTGAAAAAATAACTTTTTTATTAGTAACACAAGTAGGCAAAACTTTGAGTTTTGACTGAAAACTTGCTCTCAAGATGGCGTTTTTGAAGTGACGTAATTGAGGTGCTGTAGCTCAAAAACATAGTGTTTTTGACCATTTTTTATATTAAATTAACAAATTTACAGTGGAGCTACCTCAACCAGGCCAAAGAGTAAAGCTTGAATTTCTCAAAAACTAGCTTATACAACTGGGGTTAAAAAGTACCCAGTTGTTTAGAGGAGATAAAAAAATATATATTCACAAATTTTCATATGTTTTCTTACATTTTTTATTAATGTTGGTTTTGATGTGAAACTATACTTCTGAAAAGTGGAAAGCAAGAATTGCGGTGGGGGAATTGATATAGCGTAGCCTTGTGTCATAGGTAATTTCCCCTTATTTTCCCCTATCCATTGTGCGCCTTTAATCAATTGGGTGATGTGAAACTCAGTGGAATTTGAAGTGACGTAAACCAAAATGGCGTAATCACCCTCTTCTATATTAAAATCACTATTAAAATATTTTATTGATTAAACCCTTATTAACGTATCCATGTATAATAAAGTTATAAATTACATATAACAAAACTGGTTTTTTTTACCCAGCAATGACAATCACTAGAAGGACTATCATAGTGGTGTCTTTTTAGGTTGTTCCTTTTATAAGTGTCTTAGATTAATACTATAGGAACATCTTCTGGCACTATACCACAGGCTTTATTTTAGTTTAAGATAGATGGCGTAATTTGAAATGACGTAAAGTTGAGATGGCGTAAACCCACCCCACACTAAGTAATTTCATATGTAAATAAAGTTAGCAAAATAAGATTTAATTAATCTGACTCAAAGTGATGGATTTAAGATGGCGTAAATTTGAGATGCCGTATTATAAAAGTATATGTAAATTTTAACTATTTTATTATTTATTTTATTTTTTTGTGATTCAAAATCACTTCGCAAAAAACGCCATCTCAAATTAAATTTGAGATGGCGTTTTTTGAGATGCTGTTTTTGAAATGGCGTGTTGTACCAAAATATTTAGTATCTAAAATTTAATATTAAAATTTTAATAATACATATTACAATATTAAAATTTTTAATATCAAATATTTCAATATTAGAATAAATCACAATTTAATAAAAATAGTTAAATTTTGAATATTTAAACTTTGATATTTAAATTTTAAGATTTATAATTATAATTTTACTTTTAATATTTTAATTTTTATTTTAACTTTTAGTATGTAAATTATAATATTAATATATCTAAATATATTACAAGCCATTAGTTAAAGTTGCAACCACGTCAAATATTAAAAATAAGTTAAAAATGTTTTTATTTATTAGCTCATTGAAGACAGGTTTATTTATCACATAGATAAACATCAAGAATTGAATTTATCCGCACCATGCGACCTGCTCCACTATTGTTCTAAATAAATGATTGTTTAGAACTCAAATTACCTTTCCCTTGTAATGTGATTTGTTAAACATAATTGATATGCTTGACCCGCGTCCTACGTACTAATTAGTAAGCAATACATGAAAATCATTGGTTTCTGTGTCATGTGGCTATAGTGGCACTGAAATAAAAAGGATCAGATGATGACATGCAAGGTCTGATTTGTGGCTTAAAAAAGCCAAAGTACCATCAACAATTAACAATTATTTAAATAAAAGAATTCTATTTCTATCTTTTTTAATTTATTCATTTTTTAGTGCAACAGTCAATATAATATTCAATGCATTATAATAAAAATATATTCTTTATACCTAGTATAATTAATTTTACTTGCCTTTTCTATGTATTCTTATATTCTATAATACAATCAAAAGTCACATTATTATATATAAATAATAATTTTTGAGACCTAATAAAAACAAAATAGATAAAAATAAAAACAAATAAAACCCAGAGAGCCCATTTATCTGATTGGCTCAGAGGCCAGGGCTTTTGGAAGGAAGGATTCTGAGTGCTCATAGAAAGCGGCTACCACATTGGGTGGCATTGCAAATTGGCTAATCTCAAGAATATTGAAGAGATCCTCAGTGTCCTGAGGAAAGCCTTGTTTCACCTTATTCTTGATCCAACCAAAAACCTCTTCAATTGGATTCAGAAATAGAGAATAGGGTGGAAGGAAGAGGAGTCTCATTGGGCATTCTGCAAGGCATGGCTGGCAGAATGGCTGTTTTTGTTGATGGGGGGGGATTTGGACACAACCAGATCCACTTTGTGGAGCCTGACATTATCAAGCACAACAACATTAGTTGTGCTGCTGCAATTTATCCACAGGTACTCCTTGACGGCTTGGAGAAAATTGAGAAAGGTCCTGCTGTTATGGGAGCCCTTAATCATTTGGTATTGGTCCAACCCGCGAGGACCAAGAAGCGCAACCATGGAATAGGTGGCAACAGCGCCCATGTTGACACTTTTAATGTTGACACTATAGTAAAGTGTCAACCCGGTTTTACTTAATGTTGTTTCCTGGATGTCAACACTTTTTTAATTAACAGCACACTTTACCCTGAACATTTTTAATATAAAAAAATTAAAATACTTTATTATACTAAAATGACCCTAGAGAGTTCAAAAATGCAATAAAAAATATCATAAGTAATAAGAATAAGGAGATATAAGCAACTATTTTTTAGTTTACTATGTAAATTACACTCTTTATTATAAAATTATTTTTTATTCCCATAAAAATTAAAATTCCAATGAACCAAAAATAAAGATATTTTATATATCATAATAACCACAAAATACAATAAAATTCTAATTTTATTTATTATACTTTATATAAGCATAACTGAAAATATCTCATACCTTAAAGATAAATTAACAAAATATAAGATATTTCTTACAAAATCACATTGAAAATGTATCTGAAACTTACCATTTATACCTAAAAAGATTAGTACTATCCAAAAAAATTAAAAAATTAAAAGTTTAAAAGTAAAAAATATATAGGCAAAGCAAAGTTTATTTGGCTAATTAAAGCCACCAGCAAGAGCAGTTGCAACGTCCTCAAAGTACTTCTTGATTTCCGCCACCTTGTACTTTTTCTTTACTACCTTCTGCACGTCCTCCTGGTAGTCCTGGTCATTAGACTTCCTCTTCTTGGGGGCTACCCAGTTGGCCAGGTTGCAGAACTTGGAGACAGTCTGGGCCTGCTCCTCCTGCAACTTCTGGAAGAACTTGTTGAACTTGGGGTTGGTCCCAAACTTGATCTTCAAGTGCTTGTGCCAAACCTCAAGGCTAGAGGTGGTCTTCATCTCCCCCTTGAGGCAGGCGCCTTGAAAGTTCCAAGGGGCAGTGGCCCCGCTCTTACCTCTCTGGGCAGTCACCTTCTTGCCCACCCATTGCCGCTCAAAGTACTCCAGGTAGCCTTCAAAGATGGTGGAGTGCTTCTTGATATAAGCATCCTCCTGGAGGGCCTCAAAGCCAAGCCCAGTATGCTCTGGGTGCACAAAAGCCAAGGAAGCAAACTGGGTCAGGGAAAAGTGGCACTTACCCTTACCATCATTGAGATACTTGTAAAAAAGGTCCTTCTTGCTCTTTAGATTCTTGACAAGGGCCTACCAAAATGGAAGAAGCAGCCCTGGACTTCTCCATTGAAGGTATCCTGGAAGGCTCTGAACTGAGCCTGCTCAAAGTCCATTATTGAAAACTTTGGCCCAAGTGAGCGCGCATGAGCTAGCTGCTCAGCGGCTAAGGTTGCCTCATCCTTCTCAGTAGAGGAGGGATTTGCCCTTGTGGTGTGGGTGGGAGGGGGGAGCTGGTTGGTGGGAAGGGAGCTCAAAGCATCCCAGACGATCTTGAAAGCTCTGGCATAGACCTCCGTCTTGGCACCAGGAAGGAGAAAAGACACAAGAGGGATGACCTGGTCATTGAACTGCCCATGCAGGACCCAAAGCTGCTTAAAGATAGGGGGCAAGTATCAAATGTGCCGTTGCACAGCCAGGTGGTAGCAGTATTCAGCTGCTCCAGGTTTTGGGTTGTGGCGTAGGCTACAATCCTATCCTCCACTTCCTGCCCATTGTCATGGAGCAGGAACATCCCACCATCCTCTGTCTTCTTGAGGGCATCAGTGAGGACCAGGTCCTTGATGTTGGTGGCACTCTTGGCCAGGGGGTTTGAGGCTTGACGCCTATCACTCACAAACTTGACCAACTGATTGTGGGTTGGCA
Source organism: Entomophthora muscae (assembly GCA_014839935.2). Lineage (NCBI taxonomy): Eukaryota > Fungi > Entomophthoromycota > Entomophthoromycetes > Entomophthorales > Entomophthoraceae > Entomophthora > Entomophthora muscae. The sequence continues at coordinate 129,431 of QTSX02001577.1, read as the reverse complement.
CCCTCTTCAAGTTGGTAGGGGTCAGGTACTTGCAAGAAAGCACAGCCAGCTGGGTGGCAGAAAGGTCTTTGGAAGTGGGCATAATCTGCACCAGATACCACTTCAGGAGGCGGGAGATGGTAGTGTTGGGCATGATGCAGGTATGCTTGCCCTTTATGGTTTAGACCAGGTCCCAGCGCTCAGTGTTGAGCCGCACTGGACAGGAGCAGTCCTCGCAGGTGTAATGGCGGCTCTTAAAGCCCCAGTTGGCATTGTTGCATGAGAAGATGTATCCATTGGCCACCATGGCTGGCCCACCTTTAACACTCATGATGGGGAAAAACTTGGGTAGGGTGGAAGGAACCTTGAACTTGCCATCAACGTTGCAGATGTTGTGGGCCACAAGAGGGTCCCAAGGGCCAGCAGGAGCATGGAGGAAGCCAGGGAAGTAATCAGGGCGGGGCTTTGTATCATCCCCAGATGAGCTTGAAGGGGGAGAGTTTGGCGGGGATGGGGAAGAAGAAGGAGGCTTGTCGTGGTGCTCCTCATGTGCAGGAGACTTATCCTTGGGTGGGGACTTTTGGGCTGAGCGCTTCTTCTTGGTTGGCTCCTTGTCAGAAGCCAAGTTGTAAAAACTGTGCTCTGTAAGAGAGCCATCAGTTTCCTCTCCCCCAGTGAAATGAGCAGGGCTCTTCTCAGGAGAGGGCTCAGGGGAGGGCTTGGGGGATGGTTTGGGGGTGGCCTTCTTTGATGAGACAGGCTTCTTCTTGGTGGCTTTGGTGGGCTTGGAGGGACGTTTGGTACCCTTTGGCTGCTTAGAGGTGTTCTTGTCCTAAAATAATAAGTGAAATGGTTTAAAATAAAGCAAAGTATGTAAAAAACAAAAAAAACAACTTAAAAAGCATAATATATAAAAGTAAACTTAGATGGTTTTTATTGGCATTTAAATATTAAAAATTATTTGTATAGTTTTTATTTTATTAAAGTTATAAATAACAAGATAAAAGTTGATAGAAATATGTGAAAGTATTATATTTAGATATATATTTTATTTTAAAAATTAAAAAATATGAAAGAGCAAAGTCAAAAATACAACATATCAAAAAATGAGAAGTTTTTATTATATAAAACATAAAGTTTTATATGTGAGAAGTGAAAAGCGTCAACATTATGGTTGAAAATTAGTAAAAAAAAGCTGAATTCTCACTGGCAATTACAAAAATTGTAGACATTATTTTTGACGACATTCTCACTGTCAACATTATTTTGAAAATTTACTATGTTTTTTTCATAGTATGCTTAATTAAATTTACCCGGGCTAGCAAAAAATTAACTGTTTCCTGTGTATTTTTGTTCACATATAAAAATTAAAAAAAACATATAAAAATAAGTTAAAAAAGTATCAAGGTTCTTTATTTCTTTATTAAAAATTGTATTTGGGTAGTGAGAATATGATATTTTACCATTGCACTTATATGAAGTTGTATTCAAGTATTGAAAAGGGTAAAGTGTCGACAACGTCACTTACAACATTCTTTATATGAGGTGGCATATTAATCTAGGCTTAATTACGCCACTCTAATTTGCTTAACTCCACCCCAGGGGGTGATCACAAGCAAATAAACAACATTTACAAGTGTTGACATTATTTTTAATAGTAAATTCTATATTAACTTACATAGTAAGTCACGCTTAAATTATTGGATCACTGTTAGCATCCAATCCACTTAATATATTAAAGCCAGAATAAGTGCTGCATAAATATATATAACATGAACATTCTAACAATCAAATATATGCGCACTGTGTTTTTCAATATAATAATTCAATAAAAAATATTTTTAAATGCACACTTATTTTTTTTACTGTAGATGCTTCAGTTTTGTTATTAAAAATAAGCTTGGCTTAAAAAGTGTTGACATTGACACTTTTACGTCATGAAATCAAATAAAAAAATAAACTAATTTTTATTAGTAAACGTAAAGGAAAAATAAGGTTAAATTGAGTTTTTTTGTTAAGCTTAATATTAAATTGTGTTGAGATGGCCACAATTTTGTCGTGTTTTCTGGGTTTGCACCCCTGAACGCTTTAAAAAAAATTAAGCTAGCGCGACTAGGAAAAAACATAGGAGATTTAGAGTTTTGAGTCAACAGTGGCCATTTTGACAAAGTGTCTACATGGCCACTGTCAATATTTTTAGTGTCAACATGGGAGCTGTTGCCAAACAGGTCTGGGAACAAACAGCTGCACAATGGGCTACACCGTCCTTGGACCCCTTCTTGACCCACCCATGCCTAGACCTGAGTGAGAAGAAAAAAATGGTTTGTCAATTTAAAAGAATTGGACATTTCCTGTCTTCTTGAGAGCCACATATGTCTTGGCATAATTGTGTCTATCCTTGATGGTCTTTTCACTGTTCTTATTGTATGGAGAAACTCCAAGCACCTTCCAAGAGAAGCCCAAATCAACCATTGTTTTTTAGATAAGGGTTTTGGAAACAGAAAGCCTGAACTCTGTGGCAAGCATTGATTGGACAGCAAGTGTGTTCAGATAGCAATCCTTGGCTACCCACTGCTTGATTGCATCAATATGAACGGGCTGAAGGAGTTTTGGCTGCTGTTTAGCCTTGGTGGATTTGGCAATGCGCCTGGTGTTGCCATACTTGGTGTTGATGTTGGCAATGTATCTGGCTGTGATACCAAATTGGGATGCAATATCCCAAACCGCCATTCCCCCATTCAAGCAGTTGAGGAGAGCTTCACGCTCACTATCCGTCAACCAATGCCGGTCCTTGACAGATACCACAGCATCCTGGCTACCAGGCTTGACACAGGGGATGAGGACCTTTGTGTAGAAGATGGGATCATGCTTGGTTGCGCTGGCGCCGTCAATGGTGGCATACAATACAGGCACAGATGGCTCTTTGGTGGTGGTCAATGGCTCATATGATGTATCAAAGACACGGGGGCAGGAAGTAGCAACTCTTGAATCCAGAGTGCGGGGCCAGGTGACAACTGTGTACACGGTGGAGGTGTATGTAACCTCATTATTCCCAATGACCTTTGTATAGGAGACTTTTGTGGCAGGCCTTGAGAGCGGCTTATGTCTTGGATTTAGGCTACTGTTCCTGGTTTGAGATGCGGGAGGTGGTTGACTGGCTATGACGCCTTGGGAGGCCTGTGTATCACCATGACTCCTCTTGAGTTGGGTTCTGTTCCTGTTCTTGGACCCTCTGGGACGCCCTTGTGGACAGGCTGCCCCGCAGGCTGGTGCAGGAGCGGGTTAAGAATGCAATTGACGGTCCATAAAAATAAAATAAAAAAATATACTGTAGATTCAGAACCTAAAGGTAAAAATCTGGGATTGTCAAATTCTTTTGCGTGAACTCACCAACTTACTGGAATATTTTTCATCCTTTTATATAAAAAAGTAAGTTGTTCTGGGATGAAAATTACTCCATTAAGTTGGCAAGTTCACGCAAAAGAATTTGAAAATCCCGCATTTTTACCTTTAGGCTCTGAATTTACAGTATTTTAGATTAAATATGTATTTATTTGGAGTTATTGGTTTAGTTGTGGGTAGTTATTTTCTCTTGAGTTAGCCTTGAATAGTAACAGAATTTCTATATCCGTGATTTGAAGTGAATAAATTTGTATACTTTCCGGGTTTGAATGATTTTAAAGTTTAATCACTTTTTTTTGTCTAATTATGGTTATTGAGATTGAATTTTTAGTTTGATTTTAGTTGTGGTGGAGATTCTTTATTTGGGTTGGTGTTTCCTAGTGTGCTTAGTGTACATTAAATTTGGATTCCAGTTCCTGCAATTATTATTTGAGTTTACTAGTGACATTCAAAAGTGATTTGAAATTTGGTTCTTGGATTTGACAATCTCGCAATTTCAAAAAACATAGTAAACTTAGTGAAAATGGCTGATGGATTTGAATGCAATAAATCTGATTCCAGTTAATTCATTTTGTACATTGGAAATATGCAGTTTGACTTGAACTTTGCAAAGTGTCTATGAGTTCCCGCATTTTCAAATATTCAAATAAATACTCAAAAATCAATTTAATTAAAAAAGGCCATCCCGCAAAAGTGATTCAAATTTTGGACCAAGGATTTGACAATCCCGCATTTTTACGTTCAGGTTCTGAATTTACAGTAGTGGCTCTTGCTCCAGAACCTCCCTCATCATCTTTGGAACCTTCCCTGGCTACTCAGGAGATGCTGATCTGGTTAGATTGCCTGCTTTCCTGGTGCAGACCTTTTGTAAAACAACCAGCAGTCCAACAGGGAAACATGGCCCACCCAACTTTACTAGGTCTGCCTGTCCCGCGGCCTGGAGAATCTGGTTACAAGGTCCCGCACATAGCAGAATCTTGGCCAATTGATTCTTCTGGTCTGGAGGTCCCCCAGCCTCAAAATTTTTCCAAGGTCTGTTGCAACCAAGATTACTCCTGCCCGCTAACCTATCTCACAATACACAGGGGGCGCTTGACAAGCTTCCCTGTGACGCAACAAACAATATGGGCTGATCTCAGTGCAATGTTGAATTGCAGCCCTGTCTCCTAATCAGGAGGGCTGTCAATTCAACTTGCTGATCCCTTTCCCAAGTTATTCCCAACCCAAACCTTATGTCAAACCTGCTACTGTGCCACCCCCTGGTGGACTTGCAGCTTCTTAATATAGTATATAGCTGCACTGATCTCTAAATAAAGATCATCTTATTCCTATTCATGTCCTTTCTATTTGGACTGTTGTCTTCCCCAATCTGAATACTGGGCTATAATTGGTTCAGCTGCAACAGGCCCTCTTGGTTGTGACATCAATTGTGACCAGCAACAGAAATGGTGGTCCTGGTTCCTTGGAAGATCCACCTAGCCAATCAGGCTGCTGACTCCCTCACCTGACCCAGCTGCCTCTGATCTCCTGGGCCTGGATTACAGGTAGATTGGTCTGAACTATCTAGCTGGCCCCCTCCTGGTGCAGCCATAGATGGTCAGCCATACCAAACAGTGGATCAGCAATTCTTCCCCACAATGGGTTGATTTACCACATTATGAGCAGCAGGGTAGAATCAATGATATGCACTAGGAGATCACCACTGGTAAATCTCTCCTGCTATCCTGTGCTTGGCCCATGTTTTCTTGCCAAGAAGCAGCTTAGGGCTGACTTGAACCCTGTTGCGCCTGGGAAGCTTGGGGTACCCAACTTCAACTTTGCCCTTCCATTCCAAACCACCTCTCTGGTGGCTCTCTACCCCCTTGGCCAGTCTGCCCAAGTTCTATTGTTGGGCCTGGCCTTCAGCATACCACCCCCTCCCTAAGATCAACTGTGGTAGCCTGGGTGCTGGTTCCCCTTTGGCTGTGGCCGGCCCCCAGAAGTATGGGGAAGCTCTCCTTAGCAGCCCAAAGCTTGGTAACAAATTCTGGGCCCTCAATCATCCCTTTTGCCATCTTGTTGGAGCCCTGTCTGTTTTGAGCTGGTTCACAAGATCTGTATGGATAGGTTTTTACCCCAAGGATCTTCCTGCATTCTAGGAGTTGGATGCTGAGGATCCCCTCCCCAAGCCCCAAAAGATAACAAGCTTATGCCTGCTTTAAACCACAACCTCCCATCTTTACTGCAATTTCCTGAAAGCTATAAACTCTCCCCCCCACTAAGGACTGTTATCCTTGGTTGCTATGGTTACCCTGGTTATGGGCTTGAACACCTATTTTCTGCTCCTGTTCCATACTACTTCCCCCTGGCAGCCTCTCAGAGCAGCCATCCCAGATATGTGCCAGATGGCATCCTGGTGAAACCATCCACCAGAATGGGAGCCAGGCTTCCTAAGTCTAGCCCTCTCTCTCACAGGTACCAGAGAGAGGTTATATCTTAACAGTGTATGCCTGATAGCCCTGCAGTTGACTGGAAGTGGGCACTGGGATGCTGGAATAATCTATTCTGCTTGGGTGAAGGTGAGCTTTACATTATTCCTTGATAACAGCTGCTCTGGCATCCCAGAACCTCCCACAGTATGCACCGTGCTTGGGACCGTATTTTACCACCCTCCCTGGCCCTTGGTGTACTAAGCCCAATTTCCCGCAATTCCCAGCAAGGGCACAGACTGGGTGCCAGCGGCAAGAGGCTTCTCCTGGGAGGTGATTTTCTGCTGGACCATTCTTTTTCTGGCAGCCAGCTTGGCTTCAATATTTGTACTTTTTAATGTAGTGGTCTGTGTTTCTGTGGATGGGGTTTCCTTTAAGTATTGTCACATAGAGCTGGTTATTGTGCAATACCGCTTCTGGCTTGTATCTGTAAATGAGTTCCAAGGGGAATTAACCAGTTCCTTGATCCACCCTGACTCTGGATACTAGTTATGCATGTTTGATATGCTGCAGCTATAAAAATCCATCCCCACAATCTGGATAGGCCATTCCCCAGTTAGATGGAGAAGTCCCTGGCCCAATTTCATTTTAGGCTTTGGCAGCTTGTTTCTTAAGGGTTGAGGCCAGGTAAAACATTTGTTCCTTCTATCTCACAACCTGGTCTTCATAGCCTCAGGGTAAGTCTTGAGGGGCTAACTTGGTCTTTAATCTATCCAATAAGCCATACAGAGCTGAAAGGGGTTGGTTATATGCATCTCAGCCAAAAATCCTGTGGCTAGGCCTAGCGCTTTCTGTCTTCTTAAGCATGGGTTGGATTGGTTTAAGGAGGATATTAGATTATGAAACAGATAACTCTGCTGATGTGCTAGCAGATTTAATTTCCTTTGGGGTTCCTCCTTGCTGCTTACCATCCTTCCAGCAATCTATAGCAAGCTTTATGGCTCCCACCTGCTTCTAGGTTGCCTAGCCCTCTGCTTGCGGCAATTGCTGAAGTCTAGACTGCTGCTGGTCTGTCCTGCCCAGCAAATTTTCTTCTTCTTTGGAAACACTGTTGTTATGTCAAAGTGGCCATGTGTCTCTGTATTTACCCACAATCTTTTCTTGTGTATGTATGTAACACTTTTTAGAGTTTTCAACCTGTCATTTTCCTGAGGGCAGTAGGGAGATGCTGTGGAATGTTCTGTTGCTTCTCTTCAGGTTAATGTCAACTATGCCTCCTGCTAGTACATGGGCTCTGTCATGAATGATGCATTCAGGATAGCCATAGGCAGGGACAGCTGCTTTGTTGATGAAGTGACACATTGTTTCTGCTTTGTGATCTTTGGCTGCTCAGAAATCTGGCCAGTGGGCAGCAAAGTGGGTGGCTAAAATTAAAACATGTTGTTCTTCTTTGGATTCTGAAAATAGCCCCCCAAAATCCAAGGCCCAAATATTGCAACTGAGTTTCCAGACTTGCCTGCTAATGTATCTTACAATACACAGGGGGCACTCAATGAGCCGCCCCTTGACGTATCTAACGTTATGGATTAATCTGATGGCAATATCAAATGGCAGGTACTTCATCCTAATTAGGAGCACTGCCAATTCAACTTGCTGATTCCCACACGAGTTATTCCTTGGCTTCAAACCTTACATGGAACTTCCCACTATGCCACCCCCTTGTGGCCTTGTGGCATTCCCCATATAGTATATTAATCCAAATATTCTACAATAAACAACACCTTATTCTTTTTATTCTGTCATTTTTATTGGACTGTTGTCTTCCCCAATTCCAAATAATGAATCCTCATTGGTTCAGTTGCAACAGTGGTAGCAGCGGTAGGTTGTTGACCTACCTAAAACAAATTTCCCCCAAGAAAGGACAGAGTACAGGCTGTATGGCTACTCCCCAACAAGAGACCTTCCTGCCAATCCCTGAGGCGGACATCCCTGACGTGTACATCATATATCAAGACCAGTTAGTTCTCACCAGCGTGTACAATTGGCTCTGCCTCAGGCAGCATGACACCAGCGTCATCCCTCCCCAGTCAGACCTGTCCCAGCACATGCTCAACCTTCAGCTAGAATCCTTTGCTGATGGCATCAAAGGGGCTGACATTATCAGTTGGCTCCAATCCACTGAAGCCCGCCTCCGTATCTGTCAGGTTCCTGAGCCCATGTGGGTTGCCACTGCATCTGGTTGCCTCACAGGGCCTGCTGCTGTGTGGTTCACCAACTGGGCCAGCCAGGAACTTGACATCACCTGGGCAGCATTTTGAGACGCTGCCAAGTCCCGTTACAGTGAAACCTTCTCTCCCATTGTTATGGGAACTCCTCTTCTAGCAATCAAGCAAACTGGTTCCATCCCTGAGTACCTTGCCGCCTGGCAACAAGCCCTTGCTGCCGCCCCAGAAGCTGTAATCAATGGAAACACAATGCTACTCACTCTGATTGTCAATGAGTTAAAACCCCATATCTGCAAGTGGGTCCCTGTAGGTTGCTGTACCTCCATTGATGACTGCTATAAAGCCATTGTGAAGGCTAACAACCAGGCCTCAATGGGCTTCTGCTGTACCAGTGACGCTCCACCCCAACCACGTACAACTTCAGGCAATGGCCACAGTCAAATGGGCTGCTTCCAGCCCTGTCAGCAGGATAATGGGACCAAACACCCCGCAAGGGGGAGCTCCAGCTAGCGCAGATTGAGGACCCAGGAAAAGCCTGGGGGTTGTAACAACAAGAGGCCTTACAACCCCACCTGACCCATCCTCTCAATCCCTGCTCGCAAAAAACCCCTGTGACTACAACATTCACAAAGTTGAAACCCTGGACGTCTTTCAAGTCTACAGTGACAACCCTGTATTACAAGCGAGCCATTCCTTCAATAAAATAACACACTTGTCCTACCCCTTCTGTTTCCGTGGGAACACCCACAAATTGCTGGTAGATACTGGGGCCAACCACACTATGGTGGACCAGGCGTTTGCCAACTCTCAACTATTAGACCAAGTGCCCAGCAGATTCAAAGCTGTACAATTGGCTGACTCCTGCAGATTTGCAATCACCCACAAGATGGTACCCTTCTCTGTAAAAATGGGGAACATCCAGGTTAAGCTCTCTGGGCCAATCATGGCAGGGCTCAGCCACTACATGATTGCTGGTCTTGACTGGCTTTGGCACAACCGTCCCTACATCAATTGGGATACCTCTGTCATCACCCTCAACATAAATGGGGTGGGGTTCCAGATTTACCCTGTGGAAATGAGCAAGTTACTAATTGATACTGTTTTTGTCAGAATAACAGAGACAGGATCATATGATTTCAAGGGGGGAAACTAGACTTCAACCAATGCCCAGTCAAAGTTATCCGTGCTGAACCACCAGTGGTCCCTCCCTTGACATCTTCACCATCACCAGCGCTTGCAGCGCTCCTTGAGGAGTACAAGGATGTATTCAGGGAGACACTTGAACAACTACCTCCTCCCTGGGAGATCCAGCACACTGTACAACTTCAAGGATCATTACCTAAAGCACAACCATTATAATGTCTCACACCAAAAAAATGAGACTCTTTGTCAACACCTTGTGCATGCGCTTAATAAGAGCTTTATCTACCCCTACCTCTTGCCATACAGGGCAGCAGTCTTCTTTGTAGCCAAGAAGGACGGGTCCCTTTGCCTGGTCACAGACTACCGCGCCCTAAATGAGGTGACAGTTAAGAACAAGTACCCCCTGCTGCTGATTGACAACCTGTTTGATACACTTGCAGGTGCAAAGGTCTTTATCAATATTGATCTCACTGCAGGGTACTCCAGGTCCGCATTGCACCAGGGGATGGGGCAAAACTGCCTTCCACACATGCTACAGGTTGTTTGAGTGTTGTGTCATGAACTTTGGAATGACAATATCTCCCTCCACCTTTGCCATGTTGATGAACAAAACATTTGAGGAACTGATTGGAAAATGTGTGGTTGTGTACCTTGACAACATTATTGTCTTCAGCCAAGATCAAACCACACACCTCTGACACCTCCGTGCTGTCCTTAACACCCTTTGGAAAAACCAGCTAAAAGCTAAACCCTCCAAATGCAAGTTTCTCAAGTCAGAGCTACTATTCCTTGGGCACACCATCTCTGCTCAAGGGATAAAGCCCAACCCTGCCAAAATCAAGGCAATCACCAGCATGCCGCCCCCACCAATGTGGGCCATGTGAAAACATTCCTTGGCATGGTTGCCTACGTGCGCAAGTTCATTCCCAATTGCAGGGAATTAATTGCACCTCTCACTGAGATCCTCAATACCAAACAGCGCTTCCATTGGACCCCCATCAGAGATCAAGCCTTTGAGATGGTGAAGCAAAGGCTCACAACAGCACCAGTCCTTCAGTTCCCCAATTGAAACCGACAGTACAAAATATAAACTGATGCCTCTGACAGGGCCATAGGGGGCGTGCTAAGGGTAGAAACTGATAATGGCGTCTTTCTCCCTGTGGCATATGAGTCCAGGAAACTTACTGGCTCAGAACAATGCTACCCCATCCATGATAAAGAATTGGCAGCCATTGTACACTGCATCAAGAAGTGGCGCTGCTACCTGGAAGGTGCTACCTTCCCACCCCGCGTTCTGACAGACCACAAGTCACTTCAGTACTTCAACACACAGTCTCACCTGACACGCCTCCAAGCAGGATGGGTGGAGTGCCTATCCCCTTACCAGTTGTGCATTGAGTACAAGACTGGAAAGGAACTTGTCACAGCCAATGCACTTAGGCGACTCTATGTGGCGTCCATCACTGGGGACAATGGTTTAGATCCAGATTGGCCCATGCTCTACCTCCGCCCTGAGGCAACCTGCTATAAGGGCCTTAAATTGGTGACCATCTCCAAGTTGAAGGACAACAAAAGTCAGTTCACCACCAATGCAGGTAACGTCTGCCGCTGGGCAGAGACAGGTGAAAAGACGCCTTACATTCCCACCACACAACAAGGGGACACAATATTGCACTACCAATGAACCCTGGGTCACATCAGAGGGCGTAACCTCTTCAAGGTCATGAAACATAAGGTTTGATGGCCGCGCATGCGTCAAGACATCTTGGACCTCCTCAAAACGTGCGTGTTGTGAGAAAAGAACACTTCCAAACCTGCCCCCCAAGTCTGTCCTGCCCATTGAGGCCATGGAACCCTTTGAGCAGTGGGCCCTCAATATTGTGGGGCCACTCCCCAAAGACAGACTGGGAAAGAAGTAGATTATCACTGCCATCAACTACTTCACTTGCTGGCCAGTGGCCCAGGCAATAACCAACCACCACTATCACCCGCTTTATTGGCAAGGAAATTGTGGCCTGCTTTGGGCAACCAAAACTCTCATCACAGATGGCGGTCCCAAACTAGTTGGGCATGTCATGAAGGCATACTGCGCCAAGAACACACTCCAACACATTGTTACAACCCCCTACCATCCTCAAGCCAATGGGCACATTGAACGGTTAAATGGCTCACTGGTTCAACTGATTGCTAAGCTCTCACAAGAGCACCCCAACACCGCATGGACTGAACACCTTCCCACTGCTCTACTCATCCTTTGAGAAAGAATCAACAGGGTCACGGGGTTCAGCCCCAGTACCCTGGCCTTTGGAACACCTGACAGTCTGACAGGGGTTGAACAGGGAAAGCTACGGTCCAAGGTCCCCGACAAGCCTCCCCTAGCAACAACCCCATCTCTGGATCAATGGTGTGCCAAAGCCCAGGAAATTGAACACAAGCAGATTGCAGGAGGGACAAAGCACCTTGAAGCTAGGTACGCTGTAGGTGACCCCGTCTACACCCTCAATCCCAATTATGCCAAGTTGGAACCCAACCGCCTAGGGCACTTCAAGATAGCTGCAGTCTATGACAATCACACCTACCAACTTGAGGATCCCAAGGAAACACCAAGAAGCTTCACCATAATTGCTTGCGCCCCTGCCGCACCATCCCCACACAAAAGTTGTTTGTGCAGACCTTCCCAGACCTTCTGCAGACTCCAGTCCTGGTGTCTGACAACAAGCAGGGGGCAAGGGGGGTGTTGCAACTGAGTTTCCAGACTTTCCTGCTAACATATCTTACAATACACAGGGGGTGCTCAATGAGCTGCCTCTTGATGTATCTAACATTATGGATTAATCTGATGGCAATATCAAATGGCAGGTACTTCATCCTAATTAGGAGCACTGCCAATTTAACTTGCTGATTCCCGCACAAGTTATTCCTTGGCTTCAAACCTTGCATGGAACTTCCTACTATGCCACCCCCTTGTGGCCTTGTGGCTTTCCCCATATAGTATATTAATCACAATATTCTACAATAAACAATACCTTATTCTTATTATTTTGTCCTTTCTATTGGACTGTTGTCTTCCCCAATTCCAAATACTGAATCCTCATTGGTTCAGTTGCAACACAAACCTTAAATAGATCTGGATCAGATTCTGGGTTGTGTGTAGGTTTTATGTTGCAAATGACATTTCCTTCATTCAATGAAGCAAAACAACAATAAAAATTTAAACCCTGGGCTTCTTGACTTGTGGCCCACTTCCTCAAAGGGTCAGAAGTGCACCTGTGATTTTTTGCAGCTCATTTCAGAAGGCTGTCAGAGTAAGAGCCCACAACCAGTAGTAGTTTTGCTGATGGAAACCAATATCAAACCCAGTAAGGCACCATTTGATCCTTTTACTTACGCTGAAGTGGTGGTCCACCCCATTGGGGGTTTGTCTAAACCCTTTGAAAATTCATCAATAATAAGCACCCAGAGTTAAGCCAAATACCAGATATCAACATAAATTCCACCAACCAGCAATCCTTAGAAATAAGAGTGAATAAAAGAAATTTTACAAGCCTCTAATCTCTTGCACTCACCAATGATAGTTTACCTTGGCCTAATGCCACTCTGCCTCTCCTAGATTCCTGATGCCCTACCAAGAAAATTACATATTTCTGTTCCAAAAATCAATCCTGGCAAGAGGGTACTTGAACCCTGCCAAATCAGTGCCAGGCTTCATTTTCATTCTGATAATAGATCTGTAATGAAGCTTTGGCCCTGTTGTAAATTGTGCCGTTGATATTATTTTGATATGGCCTTTAAATATTGATATATGCAAAGATTTAGTTGGTTTTGCTTTTGATTTTGGGAATTCCTTGCCTTCCACAAGTGGGTCTGGTTCAATATCCACACATTCTGGAATATCATACCTGTCCTTGACTGATCCTGGTATGACCTCATCCCAATGTGACCCCTTCTGCCACTCTGTCTACCTAATGAGTGATCACCAACCCTTGTCTACTATTTAAGTAGAATTATTTCTCCTAATAAAGACAAGTTTATCCACCTTTGTGTTGGTTTTATTATTTTTCAAGCCTTTTCCTTTCCTTTTTGCCAAAAGGACTTTCACATCTTGTATTCCAGGAAATTAAGGTATGTGTCCTTAATTTTTCCCTGAAGGCTAGCCCAAGGCTAGCTTTGAACCTCAAATCTTTTGTTATAAAGATTTCCCGCTGTGTCCTCCTGGATGTTGTCCCCAGGAGCCAAACACAACAAAATGGTGCTCACTACAGGGGCTGCAATCCCCTTGGTTACCCTGTTCCCACACACATTCTCTGGTCCTTCTCCCTTTTTTCTGAAGTACCTGAACAATCTAAAGTTTCTAGTCCTCCTCTAGAAGAAGACATCACCAATGCCCCCTCAACTCCCATGGTACTGGTACTGTCCCCTGGGCCCGCATGGGCCCCCTTCCAGCTTTTTCTCTCAACTACAAATAAGCTTGTGCTGCCGCTTGCTCTCTCCTCCACTCAGGCACTGTGGCAATGCACACTATCCCTGGTCTCTGTCCCGGGTACACTTCCAAAGACATGTACTCCTTCCTCTTGGACTTTGGTCTTCCCCCACGCTGATGGAGTCTATAGATACAATTGGCATGTTAGTCAACCAGTTTATCCAACCCAACCTGGTTCACCATCAACTTGCATTAGGATCCCAGAACCAGCTTCTAAATACTGTAGCCACTGCTGTCTCAAAAAACCATGCTCAAAATATGGCACATCAAGAATGGTCCCACAGCCTATTTGTGTGTATTTCAGATAACCAGCGCAACTTGCTGGCCTCCCAGAAGTACCTAACCTCCTTGCTGAATTACCTTTGTTCTTTGCTCCCTGGATATATCAATGATTGACTGTGCAAATTGGATGAGCATCAAGCAACGTGGCATGGACAAATTGAGGCCTCTCTGCTAAAACATTGCCAGGACTTTGAGACTCTGGTTAGCAAATTTAACCAATTTTGAGAACATATTAATTCTCAGCTCAAATTGGTTGGGACTCATGTCAATACTTGGGGCTGCCATCTGCAGCATTAATATAGTCTGGATAAGGCTGCGCTAGGCAACACTCTTTACCAAGTACAAAATTATGTGGATGATAGTTTAGCATCCATTGAGCTGACTCCTCCTGCTCCTCCTGTTGAGGTCCCATCTGACTTTGAAGCCAAGGTATGGGAAGCCATAGCAGAGCTCAAGGCTACCACTTGGCGTCAATCTGCTGTTAAAAACCCTCCTCCAATAGATCCTATGCCTGACCCTTGCATTGCTTTGCTCACCAACCAAGTAGCTACCTTGCAAGGAGAAATTGAGTACTTGAAACAATGCCTCTCTAATCCTGATGATTTGTCTTCTGAATCTGAATCTGAAGGTGAAGAAGAAGCTGAAGTTGCTAGTGCTCCCGCTCATGGCAATCATGGTTGTTGCCCTGGCCTGGAAGGCCAACCCTGAGTCAACTGTGCCCTTGCCCCAGATCAGCTAGCGGAAGTAACAAATGATGTTGCTGATATGCAGGACGCATTGGAAAGAGAGGTGCAAAACCTCTCTTGTTTCACTGAGACAATGAATGGACATGTCATCCCCTTGGTTGCTCAGACCACTTCCCTGATCACTTGCCTCAATGGGATTGCTGGCACTCTATTGGTGCAGCAGATTAAGATTGATGAATTTGGAGCTGCTGCCGCCACTGTGAAGAATTGTTGACCAGGGATTGTGGAAAGCTTAATTCATTAGGTGGCCATTGACAATTAACCAGGGCCAATCAATCACCCTTTTGGAAATGTGTGCCAACTTACCATATAATTAAATGCATGATTAGTGGGCCATGACATTATTGCTAAGGATTAATTGTGCTACGCCACTGCCACTCTAAATAACAAGCGCCACGGCGCCAGCATTAGTTATTCTTGGTGCCAGAGCGCCGCTCTAGTTTACATCAAGCGCCAGGGCGCCAGCACAATTAATTGCAAGCGCAGCAATAAATTACATCAAGCGCCGAGGCGCCAACATGATTATTTGCAAGCGCCAGAGCGCCGCCCTAGTTTACAGCAAGCGCCAAGATGCCAGCTTCAAAAGAAAAAATGTTGAGGCGCCAGGGTTGATTCAATTGACCTATTTGACTTGTGTTTAGAACCAGATATTGAAGTGATTGCTTATCTTAAAAAGGATCACTGATTATTGCGCTAGCAAAGGGTGCCCTTGTGCTAGGCATTGCGGGATTGTGCCCTAAAATAGAAGGTCATTCCCTCTTCTGCCAACCCAGCCAAGACTCTACAGTGCACTGGAATGCCCTAGAAGACATTGCCAGCAACTGGTGATTAGTAATATGATAATACCCCTATATAAGGTGTTGGCAGTAGACACCCAGGAGATAGTTTTTCCCTACTTGTATAGGACAATAAAAAACAATCATTACAATTAAGTTGGTCAATGTCTTCTGAATCTTCACATTCCAAGGCATATAGTGAACGTGTGCCCCTGTCTACTAATTCTCCTGTTGAATCTGCCGGTGTGCGCCCATTTTCAACAGCCACGGCTAGAGATATTAGTGGACAGAACAGCTCTACCTTGGATACCCTAGAGGAAAGCCTTTGACTCCTCTGGGCTAGACAGCCTGTTGCTGAATCTGAGTTTGAGGGCAATCCCCACATTAACATCCTCAACCCAGGTGACAATAGTCAATCCACCTCCTTGTCCATTGACCCCAATTATAAGCCTTTGTTCAAACAGATATTTGACCCTAAAACCTCTACCATTGCTGCCTTTCTGACAATTTACAAGACAGCAATGCACAGGGCCACTGATGAGCTTAAGAAGGAACATATTTTTACCTGCCTGCATCCCACTTGCCAAGAAGTTGTGGTCCCTGAGCTTCCTTCTATTGTCACTTGGGAGGACATGAAGCAACTCCTAATTGAAGAATTTGAAGGAGATTACAGCTTGAAAGTCAAGAAAGATGCGTTTATGCATATCACATTCAAGCCTAAAGAAACCTTGTCTGAGTTTGCTGACTGTTTCTACATTGAAGGACAACAGTTGATCACCAGTTGCCAATTAACTCCCCAGGAAGCGTACACAGCATGTTCAAACGCTTTGAAGGTGAACCAACTCCTGTGTCTGCACTTTAAGGCCCACAAAGCTTCCCTTAAGTCAATGAAGAGTATCAAGACCCTCTTTCAAGACATGCAACTGACCCATGGGGGTACTGTGGTTTGCAAGAATAAGGCCAGTAACACTGGGACCACCTCCCACACTCCAGGCATTATGACCCTAGGCTCAAGTGGGCAGTCTAAGAGACAAGGATGTCACAATTGTGGTCAAATAGAACATCACTCACGTACCTGCACCAAACCTTGGGTAGAGGGTTGTGATCCAAAGGAGCAGGCAGGAAAAGAGAGGTCAGCTTAGAGGCAGAGACGCTCTCTGCTGACCAATCTCCCCTGTCTCCTCCTGATCCCCCTTCTGACAAGGAATCTTCCCCCTTGGATGGACCGACTATCCTTATCTTGTTCCACAACCTCTCCAGTGATTCTGCACCTGAGGATTCTGACTGTGATGAGCCTGATGATTATGACTACTTAGTGCTGGCAGTCCTGGAGACAGTCTCCGTCCTTTACAAGCTATGTTCAGGGAAAACCACAGCTACAACTTGCCCATTTGCAAATGGAGCTAAGGTTGTAGTGACTTGTCCTTACTTAGCTCAGACTCATTGTCCCCCTGTCTTGGTAGATTCCTCTGAAGAGGCTGCTGAACTAGCAGAAGCTCTCTTTCAGAATGTGACTGTATCTCTCCCCTTGCAGACTGTGTATAAGGAAATTCTTGCCTTAAAATGCATGCTGGCCAAATGGGGGAAAAATTGGAGGCAGTTCAGGACGTGCTGGCTGTCTTACTCCCCTTTGGGAAATATACTACTTGTGTGGAAGTATCAATCCAAAAGGTTAAGATCAAGGCTATCTTGGACACAGGCTCCCCAGTCAATGTGGTGTTGTCCAAGTTAATGAAAAAATTAAGCTGGCTCCTGACCTCAACTACACTTAATCCTATGGTACATCTGGCATGGCCCAAACTTGAGCCATTGGTGCTCACTCTGCCCTGCTAATGAGGTTTGGGAAGCTTCTTATTGCATCCACTGTGGTTGTCCTAAAAAAGTTACAACCTCCTGGTTGGTACACAGTTCCTTTGAGAGTACAACGGGATTGTGAACCTTAGAGATGGGTACCTATTGCTCTTAGGGTATGAGATCCCTTTAATCTTTGAAGAACCCCCACATCTCCCGGGAAAACATCTTAAGACTTGTGTGCTCGAGTACCCCACTGGTATCTTCTCACTCAAATAAAGAACTCATTCTTCCAATATGTGTTCCCCTCCTCCTTTCTGTCCTGCAGAAGAAAGTGTGCCTCTTCTTGCCCCTGCAGCTATTACCATCCCTCCAGGCTCCCAAGTGATTATAGACTCCCAGATATCCTAAAAACTTCCTGAAAAACCATTTCTGGAGCTATATTTACCTGATTCATTAAGCTGTAAAGAGCTTCAATTATGCCCTGTGATTTTGTACCAAACCCATAAGGAGCCTGTACAGCTGTTGTTGGATAACCTGACCTCCCTGCCTATGCAGGTGACCAAAGGCCAGGTTGTTGGGCATGGTTGCATATTAGATTCAGAGCAAGTGGCGTCCCTCTACCCCTTTGGATTGTTTAGTGATTTCAACTTGCCTGAAAGAGACCCTCATGTTCTCTCCCTTCTCACTGCCGCAGACTTCCCACAACTGTCACCCATTCAACAAAAAGATGTTCTGGAATTTCTAGACCAGTTTAAGGATAGCTTCGCCTCTGGACCCAATGGCTACTGTCTAGCAAAGGGGGTTATTCATTAGATAGATACAGGTGATGCCCCGCCCTTTTGTGCCAAACCTTACCGCCGCAGCAGGGTGGAAGATGCTCAGGTCTCTAAGGAGCTTAAACAGCTCTTGGACACTGGACTACTAGCTCCTTCTCAGAGCCCTTGGGCCTCCTCATTTTTGATCCTCAAAAAGAAGGATGGAGGCCACTGCATTGTGATGGATTACCGCCGCCTGAACTTGCTCACCAAAAAGGACTCTTATCCTATGCCTAGAATTGATGATGCATTTAGAAGATTAGGAGGATCAAAGTTTTTCTCTGCTATGGATCTAGCATCAGGATACTGGCAGGTTGACTTGTCTCCTGAAGATAGATAAAAGCCTGCACTTATCACTTTTGAAGGTCTCTTTGAACCCACTTGTATGCCCCAAGGACTTTGCAATGCCCCTGCTACATTTCAACAGGCTATGGACTCCATCCTGAAATATTTGAAGCTCTCCTGTGTCCTCGTATACCTTGATGATATTACTGTGTTCAGCTCCACCTTTATCAACCATTTGGACCACTTCAAAGCTGTCTTCCTCAAAATTCAGGAGGCAGGCCTGAAACTCAAACCCTCTAAATGCTCCTTTTTCAAGGAGCAACTCAAATTCTTAGGCCACAAGGTCACCCAAACTGGAATACACCCTATGAATAATAAGGTGGAATACATTGACAAGATGCAGCCCTCCACAAGCCTACAAGAGGTCCAAGTGTTTCTTGGTATGATGGGGTACTATTAAAAATTCATCCCTGATTTTTCTGAACTAGGCAAGCCTCTTGTCCAGCTCCTTTTCAACATACCCTTTGAGTGGACTGACAGCCAACAACAGTCTTTTGAAGCACTGAAGGCCAAGCTCAAAGAAGCTCCTATCCTAGTCTACCCTGATTATGATAAAGAGTTTATCTTGTACACTGACGCAAGAAGAGTAGCTGTGGGTACCGTCTTAGCCCAGCTTGATGATGAAGGCATAGATCAACCTGTGGCCTATTCTTCACAAGTCTTCAACAAACACAAGAAAAACTATAGAGTAACGGAAAAAGAATGTCTAGCTGTTCTGAATGCAGTAAAACAGTTCAGACACTACATCTACGGGACTCACTTCATGGTGGTTACAGACCACTATTCACTAAAGTGGCTACAACAATTAAAGGATCCTGAAGGTTGGTTAGCACATTGGGCTCTGTGATTACAAGGATATTATTTCACTGTAGTAAATTGCCCTGGATCACAACATCAGAATGCTGATGGTTTGTTGAAGATGCCCATACTAGCCATCCATCCCTCTGACACTGATTGCCTATACAGGAAGATAGGGTACCCTGACTCTTGGACCACTGAACCAGAAGACATCCGTCTGGCACTGCAAGTCCTATCAAAGGATACTGTGATTTGAGATAAACAACTCTTCAAGAAAGTCAGAAACACTTATCTACCCTAAGTCTGTCCTAGCATGAGGATTGCCATTACCCTCCAAGCTTACATTGATACTGGACATGAAGGTATAACCAAAACCCATGACTGGTTGTGCAAAAACTTCTATTGGGAAAATATGCGCCTCCTAATTCCTGACATCCTTGCCTCCTGTCATTCTTGTCAGCTCTAATGTCTTTGACCTTCACAGCATCAGTTCAAGCTCATCCCTCCTAAGCATGCCTTCCACCCTGTGAGTATTTCCACTGTTGGCCCTCTCCTGAGTTCTAGGTCTGGGTGTCAATTCATCTTGGTAGCTGTCAACCACTTTAGAAAATGGGTTGAAGCTAGAGCAACCAAGGATATAACTGCCAAGACCACAGCTAATTTCTTGTTACAATATATCTTCTACTATCATGGTTACTCTCAAGTCCTGTTTTCTGACAATGGGACCAATTTTAATGCTTGCCTCATAACAACCATTGTAGAAGTTATGGTTACACATCAATCCTTCTCTGCACCATATAACCCATCAACCAATGGGATTGTGGAACAAGCAAACTCCACCCTTGTGTCCATCATGAGGAAGCTTACCCTCTATGATGCTGCTAACTGGGATATGTTCCTCCCTGATGCCCTCTTTGTGTATAGACTCAGCAGGCATCAAGTGACTGATCAGTCCCCCTTTGCCATGCTGTATGAACAAGAAACCACTACCCCCTCAATCTTGGGACCCCCGTTGATTGAGGCTGACGCCTTTACTAATCCCAAAGCTCATATCAAAGACTTGACTAACCATATCATTGACATCCAATCTACTGCCTATTCTCTCTGCTTACAAGGCCAAAACCCTGGAACTCTCGCCCTCTAATGCTTTCAGAGCCCCCCTCCCTGAGTACCAAGTGGGTGACCTAGTCCTCTATTATCAAAATTGTACTGGAGGGCGTGCTCATAAGCTAGACTCCCTCTGGGTTGGACCTTGTGAAGTCACCTACAAGAAGGATGTTGAATATACTGTGAAGCTACTGTCCTCTGGCTGTCCTTTTTCCCAGGTACACTCCAAATTCCTCTGCAAATATCAACTCCCTGTGTCTAATCTTGAGGGGAGAGATGTTGTAAATTACGCCGTTGATGTCATTTCAATATGGCCTTCAAATATTGATATGTACAAAGATTTAGTTGGTTTCACTTTCAATTTTGGGAATTCCTTGCCTTCTGAAAATGGGTCTGGTTCAATATCCACCATTCTGGAATATCATACCTGCCCTTGACTAATCCTGGTATGACCTCATCCCAATGTGACCCCTTCTGCCACTCTGTCTACCTAATGAGTGATCACTAACCCTTTTATACTATTTAAGTAGAATCATTTCTCCTAATAAAGACAAGTGTATCAACATTTGTGTTGGCTTTAGTATTCTTCAATCTTTTTCCTTTCCTTTTTGCCAAAAGGACTTTCACATCTTGTATTCCAGGAAATTAAGGTATGTGCCCTTAATTTTTCCCTGAAGGCTAACCCAAGGCTAGCTTTGAACCTCAAATCTTTTGTTATAAAGATTTCCCGCTGTGTCTTCCTGGATGTTGTCCCCAGGAGCCAAACACAACAGGCCCAAACAGATTTTGCATTATCTTATTCTAGTTTCCTGCCATTTTCATTCTTCTCAAACAGGCCCTCCTTCTCTGTTTATTCTGTCCGCTGACTTTCCTGCAGACCATCAGCTCAAATTATTTCATCTACCAGGATCACCCTTTGGGCTAATAAATTTCACCAAGTATCCACCAAACCCTTCTTACAAGGATTTAACTTTAGAGAAAGCCATTTGATCAGGCTTTGACAGAAGTGGGCTAACCTAACTAAGTTTGGCTCTCATCCTGGGGGAATAATCCACCAGGATGTCATTCAGTGAGCAATTGGGCTGGTTGCTCAAAAAGGGGTCCACAAGGAGGAAGTGGAAGAGAGATGACTAAAAAACATTCAATCCCATGATTAGCATCCCAGATATAAACCAGGAGATATACTCATGAGAAGATATCACCTTCTGAGAGGGAGACTTCACAGGGGGAAACTCAGATGCAAAGGAGTCCAAAGAAGCAGGAGCCACCTCAGGGAGAGAGGTAAGCTCAGACATAGTAGGCAAGAATAGCTTCTCATAAGAAGCCAGGCTCTTCACCAAGTATTCATCTTTTGTTATAATCCCATATTCCCAGCCCAGCAAGCCATTCAATACATACAGGAGTTGTTGGAATTTACGCTCAGCAAAGCAACTGAGGGTAGGCCCACCCAAAAAACAGGGGGCTTTCATAGCAGCATCAGAACAAGAATCATGATAAGCCATACAGATCTCAGGAGAGATGATATATTTTTCAGGTTCTCCTCAAAAAACTACCAAGAAAAATGAAATAACAGGGCCAGGAATAATGAAAACACAGCCTTGAGGCCTGTTTTTAAAGGCTTTGACGGAGGCATTAGCATGAGGTGCCTTGAAATTGACCATCAGAGTTAAATGATAAGAAAGTGACAATGGCGCCTTTTTATATCACTTGATGTTACTGGGTGTCCTCTGGATTGGCTTTCTTCTGTTTGCAGCTCCTCTTTTCTGTTGGTTCTTTATCAAGCGTGGGCAAGATAGCATCTAGTTTTTGCTTGAGGATGATAAGGATATGGATGTAAGTTCCCTTCTTTTTATTAAGGAGAAAGAAGATGATAATTCTAACAGTATGAGTTTTCACTTGATCATGAGTGGCTCAAATCTGATAGAAAATTTTTGGTCATGATAATAAGGTCCCATTGACAAGATAGGTGTCATACTTAAGAAAGCGTGTGAGATCCTCTTGGGTTACAAAGAAAATTATGCAATTTGGTGCTCCTTGGCTGTCATCATGTAAAAGATTTCTTTAACCATACATGGTTAGCTTTTGGTCATCATTGAGCACAAGCTCATCAATGCTCCTTAATCTGATACCAGAATTAGCATCAACTGAGCATTGATCAGTCACATACTGCTGGAGTTTGATTTTATCACCAACTTCTTCTCTCAAGTTTTTAGTCAGATGAAGGGGATAATGATCAATCATCTCAGAAGAAGTCATATATTTTTTAAGGGTATAGAATAGCAAAGAAACCAGCACAGGAGATGATAGAGGATCTCATCAGATCCCTCACATTCATGGTCAATAGTAAGCTCTTTAACTCTGGTGAAGCCACAGTAAGTCAATCTAGAAGAGCAGCCAAGGCTGTTAATGCAGTAGTGGCACTGATATACTTTATTCTTGTGGTCATTTCAGGTAATAAAAAAGCTGTCTTTAACAAATTCAGAACCCGCTTTCTTGCCATAACAGGTGTTGTAACTGTGCTGTTTTAGCAGAGTTACAAGGGGATAATATTTAGAAGCTAGATAATATTCTTTATTGAGAGATAATGATTATATAGTTAGTGTGAGTCATGGATAACAGGAACATGATAGTGTTGATCACAGTGGGATGGTGAAGTGGGTGGCTTGATCCTGGTAATGAGTCAAGCGCCAAAATGAGGTATCCACCGTAAAGGATCATCATTGTTCATGTTGTTGGATTTGGAAATTTGAGTTGACTTCTTAGTCTGGTTTTGAGTGACAGGATAATTGGATTGTGGGCCGCAACCCCGCTTACTTGGAACCTAACTGGCAGGTCAAGCCTGCTGTTTCAATACACACCCCTGGCTGAAGGTCGTCCTCTTCTGGGGGCAGGTTGTCAGGGAGGTCTTTGGGAGTCTAGGCGCCATACTGGATTAACTTTTGTTCTGTAGCGGGTAAGACAGTCTTGCGTTGTTTCTGTCTTTCTTTGCAGGGTCTCAGGCAATCACAATGGAGGACATTGTCTTTTTTATGTTTTCCAAGTCCTTGCACAAGGTAAATGTTGTTGTCATTTACTTTTAGGATGATGGCTGGGCCTACTTTCTCTGGTTGTAATTTACTTTTGTCAACGTTCATGACCCAAACTTTGTCACCAACCTCATGTCTATTCTGGATTAGGACAAGTGTCTTTTTTAAGCGCTTTTATTCTCTTTTTGGTTGATTGTTGTTGGCTTGTATGACTTGGGGGTCTGAACAGGGTGGAACCTTTCTTGGTATTTTCAGCTTGGGTCCTGATAATGCTTGAATGATTTTGGGTTATGTTCCATAAACTAGCTCAAAGGGGATTTTCCCGGTGGATTTGTTCACACAAGTCTGGCATACAAGCAATGCAGTTGGTAGCTGCTTGTATCATTCCTCAGGTCTCCTAACAGTTAGTTTGGCCAAGGCTTTCATGAGGCTACCATTTAGCCACTTCACACATTCATTGGTCTGAGGATGGTAAGGTGTTGTCACTGTGTTCTTGACCCCATTCTTGGTGAGGTATACATTGGTGTCTTCAGAGGTCAACTCTTTGCCTCCATTGGTTATCAGGAGTTCTGGCTTTCCAAACTTGCTGATTATTTCTTTCCCTATGAACCGCCACACGTCATTGCCTGTATGTGTCTTTACTGCTTGTGTCACTGGCCATTGTGTGGCAAAGTCTATTGCAGTAATTATGTACTTCTTCTCATTATGTTTTCCTGGCATGGGGCTCAAACCTTGAAGAGCAGTTGCATGCAGATAGGTAGTACTGAATTAAGTGGGGTATTGCTCTTCACAAATTTCTTGCATACTTCACATTGGTCCAAGCCTTCCTGAGGGTCTTGGTACAGGGTTGGCCATCATGCTTTGTGTTTAAGGAATTTGTAGTGGTTGCAGCTTTTTGTGTGCCCTAAGTCTCTATGGTAACATAGGATGGGGTCAACTTGCTGATGTGTGGGAACATAAGGGATGGTGGTTCTGCCTGACATTTTTTGATGTAAGGTTCCATACCCGTCTGCAAATAAGTGCTTGTTCTTAATGACTGTTTCCTTTGTTATGTCTGTGGTGCCAGGGGGAAGCTTTCATCCTTTGTCTAATGTACCAAGAGGGGCCAGTCTGGGTTGATCCCATTCTCTCCTCTTGTGTCTCAGACGTACAGGCGTGAGAGTGCGTCCGCCATGGCTAGTTCTGGGCCAGGCTTGTCCTGTATGAGCATATTAAATCTCTCCAGGAGTTTCATCCAGCTGGCCTGACGGCAGGATAGATTTGATTGGGGTTTAAAATATATGAGCAACTTGTGGTCAGTCAATGCCAATAATTATTTCTGTTGTTCTAGATAACAACACCATTTGACTAGGCAATGTACAACTGCCAACAACTCTTTGTTGTGTATAGGGTATCAACACTTTTTGTCTGTCAGTTTCTGTGATTTGTAGGCTATAGGCAGGAAGTCACCATTATTGTTTTTGATTTGTAGTACTCCCCTAATGGATGCGTCTGAAGCGCCTGTTTCCATTTGGTACTCCCCATTGTGTTTGGGGTACTATAGGATAGGTGCTGTTGTGAGTTTTTCCTTGAGACGCCTAAAGCAAAGGTTGCCTTGGGGGGTCCATAAAAACTTGGATTTGGCGCCAGTTATGGCGGATAGGGGTGCAGTCAGGATGCCACAGTCAGGTATAAAATGGTGTATGTAAACCACCATTCCTAAGAATGTGCAAAGTTCCAACTTGTCTTTGGGCGGTGGCATTTTGCAGATGGCCTGGATTTTCTGGCTTTTGGGTTTGATGCCGTCTTTTGAGACTATGTGTCCTAGGAAGGGCAGCTGCTCACAGAAGAACTGGCATTTGGAGGGCTTGACTAGCATCTTGTGTTGTTCCAGGGTAGCAAAGACTGCCTCCAGGTTCTTGTGGTGCTGCTCTACCAAGGGGCTATAGACAATAATGTTGTCCAGGTAGACTAAGGCATGTTTGCCTATATGAGGGGCAAACACCTTGTTCATGAAGGTCACAAAGGTTGACAGGGCGTTTGTCATACCAAAATCAAGCACCACACACTTGTATGAGCGGTACTTAGTGCAGAAGGCCGTTTTGGGGATATCTTCTTTTTTGATACAGTTCTGGTTGTAGCCTGCGGTTAATTCAATCTTGGAGAAGACTGTGGCGCCGCCCAGGGCATCAAAGAGGCCGTCAATGAGCAGCAGCAGGTAACAATTCTTGACAGTAACTTTGTTTAGGGATCAATAATCTGTGACTAGGCGCAGGGTACAACCTTCTTGGCCACAAAGAATACAGTGGCCCCAAAAGGAGACTGTAAGGGGCGGATAAGTCCCTTCTCCAAGGTCTCTTTGAGGTAAGCACATAGGGTGTTGTCTTTTGTTTGGGGTCAGGCAATAGATGGGTTGCGCCTTAGGTACAGCTCCCTTGAGCTGGATGGAGTGTTGGATATGCTTTTCTGGAGGCAACCCGGGTAGAGCCTCCTTAAAGATTTCTGGATGGCAGGCTACAATTTCGCGGTCCTGAGGAGTAGTAGTATCCTGGTGGTCTTTGAAATGTATGATCTTGTACTTGCAGGAGTCCCAGTCAATTGCCTTGAGGCTCTCGTTTTTTTCCAGGATCTCTGTGATGCATACAAAGACGTGGTTGCGTAGGAGTTGGACCACTGATTCAGGGTAGATCTGGTGGTTGACACCTTCACGTTTGATGGTCAATACTGAGGTTGCCCAGTCTACGTGTGGTTGTTCTTTTGCAGCCAGTCCAGACCCAGTACAATGTCAAACTTTGGAAAGTCAATGACAGGGCCTTGGATGATAGAGTTCAGATTCTCCAGCATGACAGAGAAGGGGCAGTTTCCCTTGTCACGGCAATGTGATGTTCATCAGCTAAAACCATGTTTTTAATCTGCAAAGTATTTGTGGTTAACTTGAACTTGTCTAAAAAGCTGCTGTTGACTAGGGTTTGGTCTGCTCCCAAGTCCAGGAGTGCCAAGCTTGTATAACTGCAAAAGCAGAAAGAATAAGACATCAGTTTATTAGGATGTCTGGTAATAGTGTAAAGTACCAGGTCCTCTGAGGGTACTTGGATTATTGGGCACTGATCCATGTCCTTGGGTTAGTACTTGTTGTTGGGCAAGTTGGGAATTGTGCAGGGAGAGCTTGGATTGCTTAGTGCTCTTCCCAGGCTTTTCCCTTGTCTTGGTTGTCTTTTGTGGTAGTGACACAAAAATGAGTACAGTTTGATTGGCTGTTGGTCCTGTTTCTGTGTCCATTGAAGCCTGTGGGTTTATGGTTCAAGTTGTTGCTGCTACTATTCCCAGGGGGTGGTCAATTGGAACACCCGTCTGGGTGAGAGTCCTTGGGTCTTTTTTGTTTTCCAGTTTGCGCCTTATGAAGAACATTGGACGTTTGTTCTGCTTTCTCCGCTTCATGATACAGACTTTGTAGATTGATCACTTGGTCCAGGTTCACGTGGCTCATTACATGCAACTTGAGTGTATTGTAGTACATGAGGTGTGTAGCTGGGGTGTCAAAGGCCATATTGGAGGGGGCACATAGTTGGAGTTTCCTTGTAGGAGCGGGTGAGTTCCTTCATGGTACCAGTCTGAGTTAGGTTCTTTACTTGGCGTATGATCATGAGTGTGGTGTCTTTAAGCACAAATCTTGCCAAGAAGTCTTGTTTGAAGGTGTTCCAATCCTTCTCCGTGTATTCTTCATGCCACTTATTGTACCAGGTGCCAGCGTCATGAGTCAATTGGATGGAGATCTCTGCAATTCAGAATTGATGTGGGCATTCCATTTGGACCAGTTTGCTTTGGGCAGATTGGATCCATGCAGTGGTGTTGTTGCTGTTGGCTCCAGCAAAGGATTCTAGGGCAGTACTTTGAAGTCTTTGGGCTACATAGACTGACATAGTGTTTTCATCAGTTGTACAAGGCATAGAGGAGGGATCCTGGAAGAACACTTGTGCTGACAGGGCATTGAACGCAGGGAGTGGTATCACCATGTTCTGGTAGAGGAAAAACCCATCAGGTATCTTGGCACCAGGTGTGTACAGTGTCCAGTCTGCTTGGAGGCCAGACATGATTCTATTTAGGATTTGTTGGCCGCGGCAAGTACAGGCAACAGGTGGAATTTTGGGGGGGTAAAGTAGGATGGAAACCCCTACTTCTGCTACCAATGTTGTAACTGTGCTGTTTTAGCAGAGTTACAAGGGGGAAATATTTAGAAACTAGATAATATTCTTTATTAAGAAATAATGATTATATAGTTAGTGTGAGTCATGTATAACAGGAACATGATAGTGTTGATCACACAGTGGGATGGTGAAGGAGGTGGCCAGATCCTGGTAATGAGTCAAGCGCCAAAATGAGGTATCCACTGTAAAGGATCATCATTGTCTATGTTGGATTTGGAAATTTGAGTTGAATCCCTAGTTTGGTTACAGGTCACTGGAAGATTGGTTTGCAGGTCACAAACCTGCTTACTGGGAACCTGACTGGCGGGTTGAGCCTGCTGTTTTGACATGGGTAATGATTCTGGTAAGATATATGGGACTTTAAACTGCCCATTGCTATTACAGATATTGTTTATGCTGTTTAAGCCCCACTTTAGGGAAAACTTCTCATATGAGGTAGCTGATTCATACTCATAAGAGTTTTTTTGAGAGCTTTCTTAAATATCTTCTTTTCAATTTGAATGAAACTATTGCTCCTGTTTATCAGAAGGTGAATAGATAAATGAAGAGTGGAGAGGGGTGGTGCTGTAAGCCTCAGGGGAAGGTGTGGGGGTCTTGGAAGACATTTTTAAGAGGCTTCTTGGAGGGGATAGCCTTGGGCTTTCTGGCCTTAGTGGTAGTGGACTTGTCCTTGGGAGCCTTGATGTTAGCTTACTTGATAGACTGGGAAGGCATCTAAGGGTAAATTAGTATAAAAAGCTCAATCTTGTGGATAATTTTAAAAGTAAAAGTATGAATTATTATTTTATTAAAGTATGAAACATTTTTACAATGTCTTGTAAAAAAACTCAAAATATATAATATTTAAAATTGTAAAATCTTTAGTCTAAAAAAATCTTTTATTAATAGCAAAAGTATATCAAACTCTAATATTTTTTGATGGCAAATGCATTTCTAGATGCTTTTTTGAGATGCTGTTGGCCAAAAACATAGATTTCAGGAAGCCAGGCATAGGAAGAGGCATTATGTGGCTCAGGGCGGAGCACTGCCGGGCCAGTGGGTAATGCCCACCATAGGATGTGTGGTGTTCCTGGTTGCCAGTCCCCAAAGTGTGTCCTGGGTCATAGCCAGGGACCAGCTTGGAGGAGTTGTCATTTACTAGTAATGGGTTTTGGCTATCTAGAAGTTTATAATGAGCCTTCATTAATGAGAGCTCTTCCAATACTTTTCCTATTACTAGGCAGGCATCCCCACCATGCACTTGTACTTCATCTGGTGCTAGACTTTCTTTAGGTATTTACCTAATTTTTGAGCAACCTACTAAACTTATTTCCAATGAGCTCCCATCCCCTATCCGTCATTTCAAGGTGTCTAATTAACCTTTTGCACTCTTTCTGAGAGGTCTTACTAGTGGCAAACCTTCTACAACTTTGACAATGGATATCTCACCTCCCTTAGCCAGGGTAAAAGATATGGGGCAATTCACTCATGGGGGTTATCAGTACTACTTAGAACTATGGGAAGGGGCCAAAAAGGCTTTTATTCACAGTCAGAAGGAAGATTTCCTTAGAAACCTTCTGGTATATTGCCTGGGGGTATAGGAAACAATAGGGGATTGCCAATATCTTGGAGTCCACCAATGGCAACTGTGGTAATTTTGACTCCCTGGTGCTTGACTCCCTGGTAGTTGACACTATAGTAAAGTGAGAATTCAGCTTTTTCCCTGATTGACAACAGGAAATTTACACTTTTTTAATTAACAGATCTTGATGTACTAAAAACTTTTAATAGAAAAATTAAGATATACAGCTATGGTATACTAAAGTGACCCTAGAGAGCTAAAAAATGCAATAAAAGTGTATTTTAACTAATGAGAAAAAGGAGAAATAAGCAACTATATCAAATTTTACTATGTAATTTACACCCTTCATTATAAAAATATTCTTGATTGCCATAAAACATTAAAATTCCAATAAAACAAAAATAAACACAAATACAATAATAAAAGTTATGCAAAATATTAAGAAATATTAATTTTTTGATATAGTTCATATAAGTATAAATGTTAATTTCTTTTGTTTATTAGGAAATTAACAAAAAATTAAGATATTTCATTCACTTTCAACTATAACTAATCATCTCAAACTTACCATGTATACATAAAACAATCAGTGCTATCTAACTAAATAAAAAAAATAGAAAAATTAAAGCCAAAAACTAATTGATCAAAACTAAAAAGTAAAAAATTAAAACCATAGAAGCAAGACAGCAAGTTTATTCCTCCCCATTCTTCCCCTTCTTCATTTTGGCCCCTTCCAGGAGGGCATTTGCAATGAGCTCAAGCTGCTGCTTGATCTCTGAGGCCTTTTATTTATGATTGGCTGCATTTTGAATGGCCTTGGTGAATAGGGTGTAGAGGGTTGTGGGCTTGGTGGGGGGCAGTTTGCCAAGTCACACAGCTTGGAGATGGTTTTCTCCTGCTCATGCTGCAGGAGGGAGAAAAAATTATTGAATTCTGGGTGGAGCCCAAAGTTGGCATTGAGTTGTTTGTGATAAGCCTCTAACACTGAGGTAGTCTTGAGCTCACCACTAATGCCGCCTGGTACACATTCCATCTGACCTTGGTGTGGGCCTTGCCTCGCCTCTGTGTGACAACCTTACCAATCCACTGGGGCTTGAAGTACTCAAGGAAAGGCTTGAACTCCAAGTGCTTTACTACTTAAGGATCCTTTGAGAGAACCTCAAACCCCTGCAAAGTGTGCTCTGGCTTTAAAAAAGCCAAGGCACTGAATTGTGCCAGCACAAATTTGCAGGTGTCCAAAGTGTCCCTCCGGCTCAACCTACTTAGCTCAGCATGGGCCTGCACATTCCAAGCAACTGCTTGGTGGTAGTGGAAGTGGCACCCCTGCACTTCCCTGCTGAACAGCTGCTCAAATGAATTGAACTGAGCAGGCTTGAAGTCCATGATACACATGGCAGGCCCAAGAGCTCTCAGCCTTACCTTTTCCTCCAAGTCCAGGGTGGCCTGATCTTTGTCAGTAGCAGGAGGGTTGGTGCGGGTGTAGGGGGGTCTTCTTGGCATCATTGTTGTCAGGAAGGAGGGAAAGTGCTTGGCAGAGGATGGTAAAAGCATGGATGTAAATGGCCTCATTGGCCCCAGGAAGAAGAAAGAATACAAGTGGAATCACCTGGATGTCAATCTGGGCATAGATCATCCAGAGCTGCTTGAACATCCAGGGGCAAGTGGAAAAGGTACCATCAACTAGCCAGGTTGAAGCCCTTTTCAACTCCATCAGGTTCTTCTGAGTTGAGTAGCAGATTATGTGGTGTTTGGTGGCAGGCCCATTTTCATGGAGGAGAAAGCAATCCCCACTTGGAAGCTGCTTGAGCTCATGGGCAAGCATAAACTTGGAAAGGGCAGCTGAGGCCTTGAGTGGGAGGGATTGGCAGCAATACGCTTATTGCTTATGAACTTAACCAACTGCTCTTGCGTTTGCACCAACTTTAATTGTTGGGTTTTAAGTGCTGCAGGGCTTTTATAGCCAGATCAGATTTTGGGAGATGAGAGGATGTTGGGATCACCTAGACAAGGTACCACTTTAATATCCAAGTGATTAGATGATTAGGGGGCTCACAAGAGTGCTCCTCTTTCTCTGCAGTTACTTGCTCCCATCTCTCAGTGTTTAGCTGGGGCCCGCAAGTCTTATCCTCACATACAAAGTGCTTGCTCTTGGTTTGGCGCTTTTGATTGTTACAATTAAAAATGTAAATATCAGCAACATAGCCATGGCTGCCCTTTACAGACATAATTGGGAAGTACCAGGGGAAGCGCTTGAGGACTTTAAACTCTCTGTCTATATTACAGATATTGTGGATGACCAGTGGATCCCAAGCCACATGACCAGAAGCTTTGAACTTCTTGGAGTACTCCTCAGGCTCATCTTAGGGATCAGATAAGGGAGGGGGGAAGAGCCATCAGGAGGGGAAGGGTTCTTTGAGGCCTGCTTTGTCAGGGATCCAACCAGTAGGGGGTTCCCGCGGACTTGCAGACAGACAGCCTGCGGGCCCAGCAGGAAGGGCCCATCACAAGATTGTGGCTAACTTTAATATATAGGATATGAATTTTCCCAGGATATCCCAAGGTCCGTTTGCGGGTACCATAGAATCAACCAAGCCAGTAAGAGTGATGTACATGACTCCAAATATCTGGGCAGAAGTGGATTCATCTGCAGCAACAGATTCCTGTGGGTGATTGGGCTGCAGGGTGAGGGGTGGAGTCATAGGGACCAAATACGGGGGCAGGTAGTTGTACTTGTTGCGGAATAGAAGGGGAGGGATGGTGACTTTGTTTCCTTCCCTATAGACGGTCTTGGTCTCTCTAGTTTGAGCCTCAGGATTGTAGATTAGGATTTCCTCTAGGGTGAACTCCAAATACGCTGGGTTTGGGGGGTACTTGGTGAAATGTACTGGGCCGTAGGGAACTCCTGGTGGGCAGAAGAGGTCAGGCGGCTGGTCCGCGGTTTCTTGGAGTGATTGGGTAAGAGGGGCAGAACTGCAGGAGGTAGACTGTAGATGAAATAAAACTAATAGCAAATATGAGATAACCTGGTTGAACCAAAGGTTCATGTCACTTTATTGTAAGAATGGCAATGGGCATCTTCCTGGCAGCCCAGGGTATAAATATGCCCATCTGTCATGGTAAAACTTTCATAGATTTTCTTGGCTTGGGGTTTCCCATCTACTAGGTTTTCACAGTCCTTGGTGGCATCAATTGTGGGGGTTGTTCCATGGGCTGGCTTGAACTGAGAGCACTCAACTTCCCTAGTCTGGTCACGGGGCAGGTCATCTCTGGGTGGCCTGCTTCTTATGAAAAGTTCATTTGTTTTTTTTTTCGTGGTGGCCCGGATTATTCCAGGGTCTGTGGCTAACCCGGCCCATTGATTGGTTGGTTTAACAGGAACATCTAGTGCGGGGGGAATTGTTGTAGACAAACTTGGCTCATCAAGCTTCAAGAAATTCCCTGAAGTCAAATCCTGTTCTGGTTTGAACCCAAAAAACTGCGGGCAGCCGGGCAGCTGGCCCTGCGGGCTGGCAGCCCGCGGGGTGTTGGGGTTTGACTCCTGTAGTTTAAGCTTTTCAATTAGCATAGTTGATAAGAGTTTGTCACTCATGACATGCTTGGATGTCTCCTTTTTTTACCAGAAGAAGAGGTGGGCTCCTTGTGTGAGACAGGGGGGCTAAACTAACTAAGTTTGGCTCCCATCCGGGCAAAATAAACCACCAGTATGCTGCCCAGTGGAGAACTGGGACAGCCGCTCAAAGAGGGTACCACAAGGAGGACACAGATGACATCTGGGGCAAATATGCATTCAGTGCCATCAGCGCCATGCCTGTGAGCAACCAGGGCGTATGGGTAGGGGCAGGAGGAGGCATCCTGGGGGCGTGCAGAGGCTCCAAGGCACCCTTCTCCAGGTCAGAAAAGGAGGGCATAGACCCCTCTTCACTCACAGGAGCAAGAGAGCATAGGCAACAACACCCAGATCCAGATCATCACAAATCAAGCTCTTCACCACAGCCTCTCCAGAGTGGAAGAGGTTGCTGGGAAGGCTCAACGGGCTAGGAGGGTCTTTGCTCATGAGTTGTGCCAAGGAGGAGATCCTAGACCACAAGTCAGGAGAAGTGGACCACAGGAGAAGGAAAAAGGGGCCCAAAGAAAATACCACAAATTTGACTACTGGGAGTATCATAGCTGTGTTCCCCAGGCAATTCTGAGAAGAATGGTATATTTTTTGTAGTGAAATTGAATAAAATAGGGCTCAGTAGGGGTGATTACAACCTGGTAGTAAAAGCAATAGCAGAACGGGTCCAGGGGCCTTGGAAGTGGTTGTGGACACCGGGAACAAAAGCGTGAGAGGAAAACAGGTTCAAAAACACAAAAATCAAGGTAAACCTCAAAGTTATAATAGATTTTTTATAGATTTTTAAAGGAAAATTCAAGTTTGAATCAAAATTTTTAAAGCAATAACAAAAACCAAAAGAGCTATACGCTTGAGCTTATTTGAGATAGGCCAGAGAAGAGGACGGGTTCCAACTGGGCTGCCTTAAGGTAAGCTTCACTGTCAATGCTAACACTTTAAAAATTTAACTAGGAAGACTCCAAATAGAGACTTCCACTGAATAAAACTCTAAAATTTGACCAAACAAACTTTTAATATAATTGCAAAATAGACAAGCAGGAGACTGGGGGTCCCCTTGCTGTGTTAAAAGGGGGGTTTTGGTCACATGATTTTTGTGCCAGATCTGATTGGCCGGGGGAGAATTTTTGTGAGACAGAGCCAGGGGGACTGGAGTGTTTCATCCCAATTTCCGCGGGGCCATTTGATTGGCTGGGAGGGGTTTCAAGTATTTAAGGTTCACTTGAGTTGCTGGTTATTGATGTGGCCACCTTTGATTGGTTGGTTCTTATAGTTTTTAAATGTGGACAACATCAAGCCAACAGGAAGTCCAAATTGACCAGTGTTTCTTCCCAGGAGGGGGCAGCCAAAGGCAATGCATCCGCAGGGTAGGCCAATACAAACCTCTTGTCAACTGTATGCGTCAAATCCTCTAAGGAATTAAGGGGTTTGGCTGGGGTTTTGGGACCTTTCTTGGAGCGGCAGGGGAAGGTTTTACAATCCAATGCCAGGGGTGGCAGTGAATTTACACTTTGGAAGCCTTTGACTTCTTGGTGTGTCACTCCTTGGTGGGCTTGGAGTCAGCCTCTGAGTGGTAAAAGGAGTGGTTGGTAAGTTCACCATCAGTTTTATTGGGGGAGGAATTTTTGGGGGAAGTTGAAGGGGATGTGCAAGATGAGGGGGGTAGGAGGAGATATAGTGGGAGGAGATGGGGTGGGAGACTTTGCCTTTGCAGGCTTCTTGGCACACTTGGGAGTGGAGGCAGTTTCTTTGGAGCCCTTGAAGGCTTGGCACTTGGGCTGTTGGCTGTTTTTGTTTGATCTTGTCTAAAGAAAAGTTTAGTTTTGTAAATAAAACAGTGTGAAAGATATGAAACACAGAGGTAAAGCAAAGTAAAAGTTGAATAAAAAGTATGCAAATAAAGTTTTATCTATCAAGAAAAAACATAACAAAGTAAATAGAAGCAAAATAGAAACTCAAAGTATAGATATAAAGGTTAAAACATAGAAAACAAGTGAATTTATGATGAAGCATCAAAGATGTTAGGTTCAGCATAACATCTTAGCGCTAAATTAATGTAAAAGTATAATTAAAAATCAAAAAAATATATGAAAACTATATGGAGAGTAACAGGAAAAGTAGTAGATTATAATTGTAAAAAAATAATTATGTGGAATTTTTTTATTGGGAGTTGAAAAGTCAAAACATAGTAAAGTGTCAAGTTTGGTACTGTCAATCAGCTGGAAAAAGCTGAATTCTCACTGTCGAGTATGCCAGAGTTGAGCAGAAACATCAAATTTACTATGTTTTTTACATATAAAACTTGCTTAAATTTAAAACAGGTTCAAAAGTTAACCCAAAAGCAAGGCAGTTTCACATGCTCAAAAATAAAAAATACAACATAAGTTAAAAAAGTAAATGTGTGGAAAGAAGTCTATTAGTGATAATATTATACTGGAAAGGAGCTGGGAGTGGGTTATTTACCATTGTGTGCATAAAACGTTAAGAAGCTCTCTGTACTAATCCCCAAGTTAAAGTGTCAAGTGGAAAAGCGTTGAGTGGCGCTCATAGTGCGTCACATATTAATTTAGCCTTAATTCTGAGCCTTTGATTAGTTAAATCAGAAACCAATTGGGTGGCAAGTGGATAGAGTCAAACAAAGAAGATGTTGAGTTTTAGTTTCTTATAAATTACATATGAAATCTTTTATTAAATTGGGTTTAATTTATGTGGCACCACTTAATCCACAAACCCAGGAATGACATAATGTAAAACAAGTGGGGTATTTTATTAATGTCTATACCACTAAATCCAGTATAGTGGTGCTTGAGAGCCTGATTGACAACTATGGACACTAATAATAAAAATATAATAGTAAATAACAATTTTTATATAAGCGCATATTTATTTTATTAATAAAATTAAAATTTGGCTTAAAAAGTGTCAAACTGGTCACTTTTTGTTTTAGAGTGTTGAACACAGATTTTTCATTTCTATTAGTAAATTTACTTATAAATTACCCCTTAAATTGGTATTTTAGCTAACTGAATTATTAAACAGAGTCAAGTTTGAGTAAATTTAACCTTGTTTTTTGGTTTTGAACCCCTAAATTACTAGTAAAAATTAGCTTAAAATCAGTTAAGCCAAAAATACTAATAGATTAACATATGCAGCACTCAATTCCCTGGTACTTGAAAAAGTGTCAAGTACCAGGGAGTCAATCACCAGGAAGTCAAACTTACCACAGTTGCCCTCCAACAATATCTTGGACTCCTTGTACTTGTACTTGGGCTCCTTCTCCTTGGTCTTGTGCTCCTGCACCTTTATATTAGGCTTCTGCACCTTTTTCTTATGCTTAAGTCCTCTGTGTAGTCCTTATGGCATTTGTAATCCACTTGTGTCAAACCCTCAAAAGCCTCAGATAGCTTCCCTTTTTATATCTCCTTGCTTCAGTCCTGATTCTCTCTCAGAACTCTTGTTTTCCAAAGCTTAAACTATCCAGTTTTTCTCTCTCTACAATATATTAAACTTTATAACTTACGTTGGCCAATAAAAACCTTGAGCTTCCTGCTTCATTTCCTCATTTTTAGTCTTTAACTCTTCAGTCAAAGCCCTCAAAACACTGATCAAACAAGCTCTAACCTGAAGCCAATTAAACGCTTGGATTCAATGATTTTGCCAAACAGTTTTCCCAAATGACTTGCTCTTGACCATGGTTTGAACCCAGCACTGTCTTGCTCCAGATAAACAACTGCTCCATGTTTTGAACAATTTTGCTTTAATTCCTTTCACATTTCTCTGGCAAATCTTGAGCGCTTTTGCCTATGTTTTATTTAAGAGATTTTCAAACCCTTGATTATTCTTTGTTTCTCCAAGTTTCCCCGCATTTTCTCAGCATTTCAGCACTTTGAACTTGTCTGTTGCTTGCTTCTTGCCTACCTAATCAATTTGGAAAAACTCCAGCCTTTGTTTTCACAGTTTCCCTGTCCTGTTTCTGGCCTCTTCCCAGCTCTATTCCATTCAAACAACTCTTAATAAATCTACATTTTAAACACTGTAAATTATTTTTCCCTCTCCTTTATTTATATGAGAACTAATTCAATCTTTATGTCATATCTTTTGGTAGCATTAATTAATTCTTTTACTGCTTTTTTTATAAACATCTACACTTCTAAAAGTCCAAACCAGCATCCTAGCTCCTGTATCTATTTAAGCTAGTCCTGCATCATGATCTTCTGGTCCTTCCCAGTCCATCAACCAGTCCTTTTCAAGCCATCAGCTAATCCACACTATAAACCACCTATGTTTCAATCCTTACTTTGAACCATCTTGGTTCCAATCCTCAAAATGATCTTCCAGTCCCTCAACTAGTCTTCACTGTGATTATAAAGTCTGTCTTACTAGTCTTCACTATTGATCCTGCACTATGAATCACTGTGTTTCCATTTTCAGTCCCTGTTACCAATACCTCAGACTCAGGCAATAAGTCTACAAGGCTACTGGTCTTTGACTGGGATCTTGCAAGTGTCCTTCACTTAGGCCATTCAACCACAGACAATCCTCATGTCTTTGCAGTTGTCTTTACTCACTCAGGTGATTAAGTCTGAGCTTTCAGTTGCAAAGTAATCAACTTTACTTCCCAGAGGCCTGATAATACCAAGTTCTGCAGCTGCTTCCATGAACAATCACCCTGGTAACACCCCTTAGCATATCCATACCCCCAATGGTAGCTTTAGAACCTCCCCAAAGCCCCCAAGGAAAAACAGACAAGGACACCCTACCAGTCTGCTAATTAAGGTGCTTTCTCAAAGACCTCCTGTAAGAGCACAAGGGCATGCAGAGCTATCTTAGCTCCTCTCTTCCCTGGAAGCCCAATTCAACTGCCAGGGTCACATCTTTAATCAGCCCTGGTAGCCCACGTTACCCACCAGGGTGATCCACTCCCTACCCCTAGCAGCCATCATTCCCTGCTGGGTGGAGACACCTAACTATCCCACAGCAGCCAAAGTTCCCTGCTGGGCTATCACATTCCTCACCCCTAGCAGCCATCATTCCTTGCTGGGTGATAACAACTAACCAGCCCCTAGCAGCTAAAGTTCCCTTCTAAACTGGTCCATTACTTGCCTCTAGTAGTCATTTGTTACCTACTAGGCAGGCCTTACCTTCTTTAGTAGCAAATGTTCCCTACTAGACCTATACCTGTCTCAAAATCACAACACACTGTCAACTTTCAGCATTTCATCTTAATTTGAAGCCAAATCAACCCTTGCCTGCAAAACTGCTTCCATGTGGATTGTCACAGGATGAGTGCTAACTTGATAATATAGAAAACAGATTGCCCAAGTGAATACCAGGGCCAAGAGTTAGGCGCCATAGAGTCCACCAATCCTGTCAAAGTAATTTAGAGTACTCCAAAAAGTTGAGTACATGTGATCTCAGCGGCAGTGGGGCGTTCCATTAGGCAGTTGGGTTGCAGGTTTAAGAGCAGAGTCATGGGGACAAAGTAAGTAGGCAAATAGTTGTACTTGCCTTTGAACAATCTTTGCAGCACCTTATACCACTTTCCTTTGTGTCCTATGTATTTGGTCTCTCTAGTCCTTGCCAAGAGGTTGGCAATAAGGATATTCTCCAAGTTAAACTCCGAGTAGTCGGGGCTGGGTGGGTATTCAGTAAAATGCACAGGTCCAAAGGGGGCTTGTGGGAGACAGTATAGTTCCTGATAAAGTTTGGCAGGTTGGTCTCTGGAGGAGGCAGTTGCCTGATTGTCTACTTGGACAGAGTTGAGATGAAAGATCAATAAGACTAGACAAGGTAGGATTTGTTCAAGCCAAAGGTTCATAAAACTTTATTATTGAAAATGTCAATAGGGACATCATCATACTGCCAGGGCTTTTATACCAGGTGTGGTGCTCTTAAACTATGAGTTGGAAGTAGTTGGTTGTCAACAGACTAAACAATTGGCAATGAGGTTGATAAATAAGACTTATTAGTTGGTTGGTATAACTTAATACAGTACAGGTGGGAATTCAGACAGGTACTTGGCTGTATAGAGATATTGGAACCAACAGGAACAACAAAGGGTTTAGAGTAGGAACAACAGCAACTACTTGAAAGCAACACCTCAAGTAACAACTTTTAGTCAAGATAATTGGTAATTCAGTCAAGATGAAGGAGACTATCCTTTGTGTCCCTAAATTATACAATCAAAGAAAACAATCAATGGTGTAGCTAAAAAGGGGTATATATATTTATTGAAAGAAGAAGAGGGGTTTATATACTACAACTTACTTGATAAACCAAGGCAAGTTGGTCATTGCATGGGGTATAGGAAGGGGGAATCAAGGCTGAACAGCAGATAATCAGCACAGCAATCAAGGGGAAAGTGATAAAAGATCCAGCAGCATAAGAGGGTTACAGAGGGCTTAATACTGGGGTAGTTGGTTGATACTTGTTTTTGGTTAACTAATTGGTTAGTTAATTAACACCTAATTGGTGTAATTTTTAATCCAGATGCCCTTTGGCAAGCTGGGGCAATCTGGAATGTCTAACAATCAAGAAGCAATCAGGAACTCTTTACAATTCTGGAAGTAATCAAACAACAGATCTGGAATTATTGACCAACTGATGAAAGGTTTCATCACACCAGGTGATTTTGCTTCTTTGTTTTTTGCGGACTTCAGGCCCATGGACAATTTGCTGGCAGGACATGGATCTTGGCTTTTTGGTTCAAGGGCGGCAGATCCTGATTGTGCTTGCTCTGGTGAACAGAAGTGATGATACTTTGTTCTGTTGCTGCTTTTCACCATATCACCTGAGCAGGCCAATTGCATTACCCATTCTGGACTGGAGACTGGCAGCAGCTGTTGATCATTGGTAGGGCTAGCAGTAGACCTTGTTTTAATCTCCTTTAGGCAATCTGCAACTTCTGTGTAGGTCTGGGTCTTTGGTGGCACAAGATTAACAGTAATCTGGTGATCATTTGGGGAATTCTCCTTAGGAGACTGGCGGTTCTTGAAGTAACTCAACAACTTGGGTTTGCAACTCAGTGAATTGGCAGGTTCCTGTTCATCCTGGGTGATTTGATTTGCCTTTGGGGGTTTGGGGTTTGATTATGGGGTTTACAATGTTGATATTGAACTTCCAGTATCAATACTTGATAGGCTGGCAGGTTCCTGTTCCTCCTGATTGGAGCAAGGCATATCCAGCAATCCAGGGTTTGGTCCAACTGTGAGTCTGGCGGGCTCCCATCTACCCTTGTTGATGCAAGGCATTTCCTTAGGGCTGGGTTTAGATTCCTGGGTTTTCAATACAAGTATTGAAATTTCATTCATTATAATAGAGAATTTGCATATTTTTAATTTAATATATCCACAGTGGAGCTACCACAACCAGGTCAAAGTGTAAAACTTGAATAGCTCAAAAAATAACTTATCAAACTAAGGTTAAAAAGTACCCAGCTGTTTGTAGGAGGGCTGTTTGGATATACATGCCAACTTTCAGAGAATTTCTTACATTAATATATATAAGAGTGAGTCTGTCTGTCTGGATGTTTGTATGGATGTAATGTCACCTCAAGCTGGCTCAAACTGTAAGAGATTTAACTGACTGGATTTCTCTATAATATTTAAATAGAAAGTTGATTGGTTAGCCAAAAGCTTGGTTTGGCTCATCCTTAGATTCAATCCCTTACATGCATCTTTAAAATTATACAGCTTCAATTCAATGGAGTGTGGTCTAAATCATGTTAAACTGAAATATAAGCCACTTGAACTTTAACAAATTTTTATTTTATTACTTGAATTTTAAATTAATGGCTAACCCCTTTCAACCATATC
This sequence comes from Entomophthora muscae, assembly GCA_014839935.2. Lineage (NCBI taxonomy): Eukaryota > Fungi > Entomophthoromycota > Entomophthoromycetes > Entomophthorales > Entomophthoraceae > Entomophthora > Entomophthora muscae. Next base: position 88,933 of record QTSX02001577.1, on the reverse strand, counting down.
AAAGTGGCTTATCTTTATAGATTACCCAACTCTAGAATGGGTGGATTAAAATTAGAAAGGAAGCAGCAATTGTTTTGTTGCAACTGAGCTAATTGGAGTTCAGTATTTGATTGGGGAAGACAACAGTCCAATAGAAAATACAGAAATGAATAGAATAAGGTATTGTTTACTATAGAATATTGTAAATAATATACTATATGGGGAAAGCCACAAGGCCACAAGGGGGTGACATGTTTCATGTAAGGATTGGAGCTGAGGATCAACTTGTGCAGGAATCAGCAGGTCAAATTGGTAGCGCTCCTAATTAGGAGAAAGTGCCTTCAGTTCAATATTGCATTTGGATTGGTCCATGTTGTTAGATACGTCAAGGTGCAACTCCTCAAGCGCCCCTGAGTATTGTAAGATATGTTAGCAGGCAAGGAGGGAGACTCAGTTGCAACACCCCCTTGCCCCATTCTTGTTGTCAGACACCAGGATCAGAGTTTGGGGGAGATCTGGGAAGGTCTGCACAAACAACCTTTGTGTGGGAATGGCATGGCAGGAGCACAAGCAATCATGGTGGAGCTTATTGGTATTCCCTTGGGCATCTTTGAGTTGATAGGTGTGGTTGTCATAGACCGCGGCTATCTTGAAGGGCCCTAGGTGGTTGGGTTCTAATTTGGCTGAATTGGGGTTGAGGGTGTAGACAGGGTCACCTGCAGTGTATCTGGCCTCAAGGTGTTTTGTACCCCCCCTCAATTTGCTTGTGTTTAATGTCTCAAGCTTTTGCACACCACTGGCTCAGGGAGGGGGTAGGCAACAAGGGGGTTTCCAGGAACCGTGGATCATAATTTCCCTTGTTCCACCCCTGTCAAGCTGTCAGGTGTTCCAAAGGCCAAGGTGATGGGGTTGAACCTGGTGCCTCTGTTGATCCTTGCTTGCAAGATAAGCAGGGCAGTGGGCAGTTGTTCAGGCCATGCGGTGTTGGGATGCTCCTGTGAGAGCTTGGCAATGAGTTGGACCAGTGAACCATTTATACGCTTCACACACCCATTGGCTTGCAGATGATAAGGGGTGGTAACTATCTGTTGGAGAGCATTCTTGGCGCAGTATGCCTTCATGACATGCCCTAAAAGTTTGTTCTCACCATCTGTGATGATATGTTTGGGTTGCCCAAAGCAGGCCACAATCTATTTACCAATAAAGTGGGTGATTGTGGTGGCAGTGTGGTTAGTGGTTGCCCACAATACTGGCCAACAGGTAAAGTAGTCAATGTCCTTAATGATGTACTTTTACCTTAGTCTATCCTCAGGGAGGGCCCAATAATGTTGAGGGCCCACTGCTCAAAGGGTTCCATGGCTTTGATGAGCAGTACAGACTTAGGGGTGCAGATTTTGACGTATTCTTCTCTCACAGCACACAGGTTTTGAGGAGGTCCAAGATGTCTTGGTGAATACAAGACCACCAAACCTTACGCTTCATTATTTTGAAGAGGATATATCCTCTGATGTGACCCAAGGTGCAGTGATAATGCAGTATGGTATCTCCTTGCTTGGTGGTGGGAATGTACAGTGTCTTCTCACCAGTCTCTGCTTGGCAATAAACGTTTCCAGCATCATTGGTGAACTGACTTTAGTTGTCTTTTAATTTGGGGATAGTTGCAGAGTTGAGACATTTGTAGCAGGTTGCTTCAGGACGCAGGTAGAGCATTGGCCAGTCAGAGTCTAAGCTGTTTCTCACATGATGGACGCCACATATAATCTAGAAAGGGCGTCAGTAGTGACAAGTTCCTTTCCAGCCTTGTATTAAATGCATAGTTGATAAGGGAACAGCGCTCAACCCAGCCTGCCTGACGTTGCATCAGATGGGACTATGTATTGAAGTACTGGAGCAACTTGTGGTCTGTCAGGACGCGGGGTGGAAAGGTGGCTCCTTCCAGGTAACAACATCATTTCTCAATGCAGTGCAAAACATCTGCTAACTCTAAATTATGTATGGGGTATTGTTGCTCTGAGTTGGTGAGCTTCCTGGATTTGTAGGCCATGGGGAGGAAGACACCTTTGTCAGTTTCCACCCATAGCACACTCCTATGCCCCTGTCAGAGGAATCAGTCTTGAGTTTGTATTGGCAATTCCAATTGGGGAACTGCAATACAGGTGCATTTTTAAGCCTTTGCTTCAACATCTCAAAGGCTTGATCCCTGGCCGGAGCCCATTGGAAGCGCTGCTTAGTGTTTAAGAGTTTGATGAGAGGTGTGATTAGCTCTCACAGTTGGGGATGAACTTCTGCACGTAGGCAACCATACCTAGGAAGGTGTGCACCTGACCCACATCAGTGGGGGGTGACATACTGGTGATTGCCTTAATTTTGGCAGGGTTAGACTTTATCCCCTGGGAAGAGATGGTGTGCCCACAGAACAGGAGCTCTGACCTGAGGAATTCACATTTGGAAGGCTTGGCCTTTAGCTTGTTCTTTCAAAGGGTTTCAAGGATAGCACAGAGGTGTTAGAGGTGTGTGGTTTGATCTTGACTGAAGACAATGATGTCATCAAGGTACACAATGACACACTTTCTAATCAATCATCAAATGCTTTGTTCATCAGCATGAAAAAGGTGGAGGGAGTGTTGGTCATTCCAAAATTCATGTCATGGCACTCAAACAACCTGTATCACATACAAAAGGAAGTTTCTGCCTTGTCCCTGGTTGCAATGCGGACCTGGTTGTATCCTGAAGTGAGATTGATCTTGCTAAAGACCTTTGCACCTGCAAGCGTGTCAAACAGATTGTCAATCAACAGCAGGGGGTACTTGTTCTTCACAGTCACTTTGTTTAGGGCACAGTAATCAGTCATTAGCCAAAGTGACCTGTCCTTCTTGGCTACAAAGAAGACTGCAGCCCCATAAGGTGAGAGGGAAGGGCGGATGAAGCCCTTGTCAAGTGCGTTCACAAGGTGTTGAAAAAGAGTTTTGTTTTCCTTGGGCGTCAGACAATAGAGGGGGTGCGCCTTGGGTAGCAACCCTTGTAGTTGTACAGCATATTATATCTCCTGGGAAGGAGGTAGTTGGTCCAGTGTCTCACTGAAAACGTCCTTATACTCCTCAAGGAGTGCGTCAAGTGCTGGTGGGGGAGGGAAGGCCAAGGGGGAGCTGCAAGAGGTTTGGTACGGATAACTTTGACTGAACATTGATTAAAGTCCAGTTTTCCCTCTTGAAATTGTACATACCTGTCTCTATGATTCTGAAAAACATGATATCATGCAATAACTTGCTCATTTCAATAGAATAGATCTGGAAACCCATCCCATTCCTGTTAAGGGTGATGACAGATGTATCCCAGTTGATATAGGGACGGTTGTGCTGTAGCCTGTCAAGACCAGCAATGATGTTGTGGCTGAGTCCTACCATAATTAATCCGGAGAGCTTAACCTGGGTGTTCCCCATTCTCACAGAGAAGGGTAATGTCTCATGGGTAATTGCCACTCTGAAGGAGTCAGCTACCCGTACTGCCTTGAATTGACTAGGCACTTGGTCTAACTGCTGAGAATCTGTGAATTCCTGGCTGACCATGGTATGATTGGCCCCAGTGTCTACCAAAAGTTTTTGGGTGTTCTCACAGAAACGGAAGGGATAGGCCAAGCAGGTAACTTTATTTGAGAAATGGCTGGCTTGGAGGGCTGGGTTGTCACTATGGACCTGAAATACGTCAAAGGTCTTGACGTTGTGCACATTGTAATCACAGGTATTTTTTGCAAGGAGAGATTGAGGGTGAGGGTCAAGTGGGGTTGCAGAACCTCTTGTACCTACAACCCCCAGGCTTTTCCTGGGTCCTTGATTTGTGCTAACTGGATCCCCCCTTGCAGGAACACTTAGCCTTGTTCTCTTGTTGGCAGGGCTAGAAGCAGCCCATCTGACTGTGGGCGCTGCCAGGTGTGGGGCAAGACTGGTATGATGCGTCATTGGACCTACAGAAGCTCATGGAAGCCTGATTATTGGCCTCCACAATGGCCTTGTAACAGTTGTTGATGGAAGAGCGCCCCACGGGAACCCACTTGCAAATATGGGGTTTGAGCCCATTGTCAATTAGAGTAAGGAGTATGGCATTCCTGTTGATGACGGCTTCTGGAGCAGCTACCAGGGCTTGTTGCCAAGCTGCATTATATTCAGGGACAGATCCAGTCTGTTTAATGGCCAGGAGGGGAGTTCCCACTACAATAGGCAAAAAGGTTTCACTGTAGTGAGACTTTGCGGCATCCCTGAACAACACCCAAGTGGCATCTATCTCCTGGCTGGCCCAGTTAGTGAACCACACTGTGGCAGGCCCTGTAAGGCGTCCCAAAGTGGTGACAACTCACATGGGCCCATGCACCTGACAGATAAAAAGGCAGGTTTTGGTAGAGTGGAGCCAACTGACAATGTCAGCCCTTTTGACACCACCTTCAAAAGACTCAAGTTGGAGATTTAGCATGTGTTGTGACAGGTCTGATTGGGGCAGGGTGCCACTTGTGTTGCGCTTCCCAAGGCAGAGTCAATAATACATGCTTGTGACCACCAACTGGTCTTGGTAGATAACATACCCCTCAGGGATTGGAAGGAAAGTTTCTTGATGGGGAGTAGCCATACGGCCCGTACTCTGTCCTTTCTTAGGGGGGATTTTTCTTTTAGGTAGGTTGTGAACCTACTGCTGCTACCACTGTTTCAAATGAACCAATTAGAGTTCATTATTTGATTAGGAAAGAAAACAGTCTAATAGAAAGGACAGAAATGAATAGAATAAGATATTGTTTATTGTAGAATATTGTAATTAATATACTATATGGGGAAAGCCACAAGGCCACAAGGGGGTAGCATAGTGGCATGTAAGGATTAGAGCTGAGGAATAACTTGTGCAGGAATCAGCAGGTCAAATTGGTAGTGCTCCTAATTAGGAGAAAGTGCCTGCAGTTCAATACTGCCTTTGGATTGGTTCATGTCGTTAGATACGTCAAGGGGCGACTCCTTGAGCGCCCCCTGTGTATTGTAAGATATGTTAGCAGGCAATGAGGGAGACTCATTTGCAACAGTTTAGGATCATTTTATATGATTTGATGTTTAAACTATGCTGAGGATTGAATCAACCTATTAAAAGAGAGCTTAATCAGTTTTAAATATATTAAATTGAAAATGATAGATAAATATTAGTTTAAAGGAAGAGATGATTGTCTTTCACATTTCATATTATTTATCTTTAAATGAGTAATAGAATATTCCACTTTTATGCATCACCTGATTCTAGTGGCTGCATATTGTTTCAGAGTAAACCTTGCTTGCCACAGCTTTATCTCAAAAGAATATGCGTGGAGTAAACTGGCTATGATATAATTATAATTCAATATAATTATTTTCATGAAATTTAGAGTACGTAGATCAATTTTTCAGATGATTCTAATCAAATTGGTACAAACATGATAGCTCTAGATGCTGAAATATATAGTTAAGTGCTGGAATTGGGTTCACATAATAATCAAAGGCTCAGACTTGATTTAATATTGTCTAAATTTACTTTTAATACGCACTAAAAAAACTAAAATCAATATATCTCAGTAAATACTAAGCCAATTTTGATGTCTAATAGCTTATTTTAAAGCTGAAGATCAGCTCTATATTCTGATAAGATTTAAAAATCAAATACTAAAATAAAAATAATCAGTTTAGCTTTAATAAACTTAATAGTGATACTACACTCATTTAAATTTAGTTTTTATTTATACTTGGAATATACAATTGTTGTAACTGTGCTGTTTTAGCAGAGTTAAAGGGGAGAAAATATTTAGAAACTAGATCATATTCTTTATTGAGAGATAATGATTATATAGCTAATGTAAATCATGGATAACAGGAACATGATTGTGTTGATCACACAGTGGGATGGTGAAGGAGGTGGCCAGATCCTGGTAATGAGTCAAGCGCCAAATTGAGGTATTCACCATAAGAGATCATCATCAGTTCATGTTGTTGGATTTTTAAATTTGAGTTGACTTCCTAGTTTGGCTGTGGGTAACTGGATATTTGGGTTGTGGGTCATAAACCTGCTTACTTGGAACGTTGCTGGCGGGTTGAGCCTGCTGTTTTGACATAATTTTAAATTTAATTTAAATTTAATTAAATATAATTGAAATTACCTTTTAATAAAGCAATTAAAAGAAAGTTTAATTAAACATGTTATAAGTAATCCAAGCCTAAAAATACATTAAAATATATTTAATTGATTTATTAAATTCAATTTTAATTCTGTCCTTGGACGGGAAAACCACCTAGTTTTTTAATACAGCTGAAAAACAGTGTAAAAAGTGAAAATGAAAATTGAAAACAATCTATTTGCAATGACGTGTTTTAGATGTTGTCCTATGAAGTCATATGTAAAAACAGGTTATTTATTAGTGCCACATTAGTGGGCACCACTCCTATTGGATTCTTGGAAGCCATTTGGATTTTGTAATTATGTGCTTTGCAATAGCGTAAATACCCCCTTTACTATATATAATCACTAGTAAAGCATTTTATTTTTGGAACCAAAATATCAAAGATCCTTTTATGATAAGGAATAAAACCACTATATAAAATTAGCTTTTTGAATGGCTGTGTTACAAGGAGATAGTAATATCAAAGTGGCATTAATTTGGTTTGATTTATTATGTGAGGTCTTATATTAATACCATACTTTATTTGGAGCAGTAAGATACTCTGTCAATTCTTTTCTGTCAACTGATTAACAGCCAAATTTGATCCAACTTTAATTTTCTTTGTATGTAATTTTTTTATTTTTCAGCAATAAAAAATAAAAAGTGCAAAATAAAGAAAATCTTCTATATAAAAGCTATTCTTTAAAAAAATTTAATGTTATTATTTTATTTTCTGGTAGTAAAATTTAATTTAATTAGCTTTTAAAAAAGTAAAGCTATAAACTAAGACTCTTAAATATAAAAAATGAAAATATAAAATTATTATTTGTGTGAAGCAGAGCTTTTATTATTAAATAGATTATATATAAAATATTGATTTATTGTAAAGTAAAAAAATTACATATGAAGAACCTTAAAGTTAGATCAAATTTGACTGAAAATCACTCAACAGAAAAAAAATTATGGAATATCTTCCTGCCCCCTTTACTCCCAGCTAATAAGGAAGAGGCTCAGATTTATCACAAAAAGTAATTATTACTGTAAATTCAGACCCTAAACGTAAAAATGCGGGATTTTCAAATCCTTGGTCTAATTTTCAAATCAAATTTGTTGGGTGGCCTTTTTTAAATTAAATTGAATTCTTTGTATTTTTATTTGAATATTTGAAAATGCAGGAACTCATAGACACTTTGAAAATTCAAGTCAAAATGTATTTTCAAATGGACAAAATAAATTAACTGGAATCAGATTTGAATTATTCAAATTCATCAACCATTTTCATTAAATTTACTATGTTTTTTGGAATTGCGGGATTGTCAAATCTAATAACCAAATTTCAAATCACTTTTGAATGCCACTAGTAAACTCAAATATTAATTGCAGGAACTGGAATCCAAATTTAATGTACAGTAAGAAACTAGGAAAAATCAATCCAAATTAAGAAGCTCCCCTCTGGATAAAACCAAATGAAAATTTCAATTTTGATAGCCATGTTTAGGCATGAAAATTAAGTGTATGTAATATAGTTTAAACCTGGAAATAATACAATATTATGCACTCCAAATCACTAATATAGCAAGCACAAACCCATTTAATACTATATGAGCTACCTCCTGATGATGCAGAAATTTTTAAAAGTTTTTGGCCCCTGGCTACGCCGGGGGCCAACAAAACTTTCTTTTGAGAAAGAAAGTAGAGGTAGAAACCATCAGTTTGCTACACTACAATTTTAGCTCATTAATTTACACATTGTTACTTGAGGACTTCAATTATTTTATACACATGAACTTTCTTTTTTACTTGTTATTAACCTAAAACAGGGCCCACTGCTTTAACAATATCTATTTATGTATTGCTATTAAGAATGCTTGATTACAGTTGATTTTAGAAAAAACTAAAAACAAAATAGAACTATATATTAAAACCTATGTTTATCAAGTATGTTAAGATGGTGAACAGTAAGATCTAAATTTTAGCCGTCCTAAATTGGAATAGGGTGATTTTTTAGAATGCCTATGATTCCTAAAAGAATCAGCACAAATCCACTCTAGATCCTTTGGCATCCTTTTTGAGACACCCATAAATTATATTTACTTCAAATTCCTCAGAATTATGATTTGAAACTTGGTTCTTTGATTTGACAATCCTGCAATTTCAGATTTTTTAATTTTTACATGATGTCTATGATTTGTTTGAAATACAGGAAATCTCAAATGGTACATTATAATCCTGCATTTCTGATTCATGTATCCTGCATTTGTTTAATGTGTTTTGTCTTTAGTTAGTTGAGTTATCTGCTTAAAGGATTTGAAATTTGCTAATTTAAATAAATCAAAAAAAGTTAAATTAAATGGTTGATTTTATTAAATATTTTATTTTTCACTCAGCTGAGTTGCCCGCAAATGCAATTTGAAATTTGGACCAAAGATTTGACAATCCTGGATTTTTACGTTTAGGTTCTGAATTTACAGTATATGATTCCAGATGTCATCTTTCTAGATGGTGTCTTTTGTGATGTCATATTTTAAGCATTTCCTATGTAATTTTATACTTAAAAACTTATTCAGATAATACTCTTTTATTTTGATCTGTGATAGTGTTTTTGTGATGCAGTTTTTGAGATACTGCAATAAAAGCCACTATGTAAAAATAACTATTTAATCATTTTTATTAAGCCTTTTTAATTTTGATATAGTAAATCCAGACTCTATTATAAAAATTATTTAGATGGTGTGTTTGAGATGATGTATTTTATAAGTATAGCATGTTCTGGTAGGGGCATGTGAGGCTTTATCTGCTGGGAAGGTCCATGAGTTAAAATCATCATAAAATATTGTGTTTGGGAATTTTTATAATTTTGAGTTATTCAAAGAAGGGCTCCCTCTACTGGTTAACTTCAGGGTCTTAGATCACGGTAAAGATTAATATATCATCTTTTGATGAGATGTCTTCTATTAGGATTCTGACTTCAATATATTCTCTTTTTTTGCTGCAAATGTATTTGATCACATTTTGATCCAGATGCAGAATTTATGTGACAAGAGGGTTTTGTGAGAGAATCCCCTGAAAATTTTGCCCATTATCAGAGCAGCAATGGGTATAATAGAAGCCAATTAGATGTGTTTTGAGGGATTACAAGATAATCCCTTTCTTTTCCTGAGACTGTGAGCTGAAAAATCCTGCATCACTGAGGGTCTCTATTCTAATGAAGGTTCCAGTAGCTACTATGCTATACTGGGTCCACTAGTGTCATTTTTGCTATTAAATCTTCTCTTTTTGAGAGCTTTTGCTTTATTTACTTCATCTTTAGAATATGGCACTGGTTTAGATGTAATTATTTTCTTGTTTATTATCTTGTGACTAAATCTTTGTGGTTCTTTCTGTGCAGAAAATTTGGGGTTGACTCTGGTCCTGATTGATATGAGTTTTACCCTAATCCTTTTTCTGATGATTTCCTGTATTATTACTTAATAATTCATCCAATGAAGACTGGGGAGGATTATCCCTGTTCTCTAGGATTACATTTTAAGGGGTAGATTCATCCTAGGTTCTCATTTGATCAGGGCATGTGATTTCATTGACTGGGGTTTTCTTTTTTGAATTTTCCTGGTATCTCTTTTGAAAAGTGTGATTGGAGCAACCACTTGTTACTCAGTCATGGTACCCCAGGGTAGGGCTACAAGAGTGTTGGCCTGAGACCCCAAATATTCAGGATCACTGGGCTCCTGGACCCTCTTTCCGCTGCAAAGAAGACTCTTTCTACTGCAGAGAGGCACAGTGCCTATTAGTGTCCCATTTTCAAGAAGAGTGTATAAATGGGGGAGTCAGTTCTGAGAATAAATTGGTCTCACTACTGGTAGTCATATCTTGCTTTAGTATGGTGGCTCTTCTTGGAATGGATACTATCTTTACTGAGTCCAGAAGATTGATCATATGCATTGCTTTGGATGTTGGAAGTTGGCTCATATATGGGTCCTTGAGAAGCTTAAACTACACAATCTCTCTACACTGGGCCAATCCGTCCTTAAGCTGGGTTTTCACTTCCTCTCTGTTCATGTACAGGGGAAGGGCTTTAAAGGACATGGATAGGATTTTGTCCTGGTTTAATAATGTACAATTTGTGAGAAAGACTATCTGGGTGGTCTTACTCTTAGCATCAGTGATCTTCAGGGTGAATATCTCCTCTTCTGCTTGTTTTGTGTCTTCCTTAAATAGAAAACACAAGTAAAAGAAGTCCCTGGCTGTGATTTTATATAGTGATAAAGCCTCAAGGTACATCTTGGCTATTGCCTTGAAAGCTTCTTTGAACTTGGTGGGTGTGGTGCTCTAGCTCTTCAGACACCAAAACATGCCCTTGGTCAATGCCAGGTGCCAGCTTGGAGGGATTATCATTCAGAAAGTGGTCAGGTCTCTTGAAAAAATTGTTGTACTTTTCTTGGAGAACTGATAATTTCTCTAGCACTTTTACTATGACTATCCTAGAATCTCTTTCATAGACCATCACCTCAGTTTGTGTACTTCCCTCCTTGGGTTGATAACAGTCCTGGAACAGTCTTTTGAACTCATTTTTCTAAGAATTTCTTGCCTCTGGGGGTCATCTGGATCCTTTCAGTCAGTTGGGCCCACTTCTCATCAGAAGATTTTCTAGTGGCAAACTTCCTACAACTACATTGGTACAGGTCCCCCTCTCCTGGGCTAGGATAGTAAACATAGTGAGTATTATTCATAGTGAACTATGGGAAATCAAGGAAGATTTTAGGGGTTGTGAGTGGTGTTTATTGGAAACAGAAGCAAGATTTCCTTACAGCCCTTCTGTACTTTAGCCTGTTGTGGGGTGTGATATTGGTTTTCTTGGTCTTGGGCCTCTTGATCCTGTGTTTTTTGGTCTTGGACTTCTTTTCCCTGTTCTTGGACTCATTTTTCTTAAACTTTCTGCTATTGATATCCTTGCTTTTGGCCCTGGACTCCTTCTGTAGCTCCCTGAAGTGAATGATCCCTTTGTTTCAGTCTGATTCTCTTCTGAGCTTTTTTTTCAAGCTTAAACCATTTTTTATTCATTTATAATAAATTAAATCTTATTAATTACTCTAGCCAAGTAGGGCAGACTTTTCTCTTTCAGCCCCCCTGATTTATTAGGTGTTTTCCCTTGTTTAACTATTGAAAAACATTGATAAAACAAGCATTAATCTTCATCCAATCAACTGCCTGTATCCACCAATTTCTTCAAACTGTTTTCCTAGGCTACCTGAAACTTTCCCTTGCTTGAACAGGTTGTTGTTGCTTCTCAGCAAAACCCTTGCCCCACATTTTGAATAATTTCCTCATTTTCTTGTGTTAATTTGCTCATTTTTCCTTATGTAAAACATAAGTAATTTTTTTCTATGTTTTGTTCAAAAGAATTTTGTGATTTCCCCCTTGGCAAAATTCAAAGGCCCTGTTGTCTTGTTCCTGCTCTGTACTATAATCAATGGCAAAAGGTTTTGCCTGCTTTTGAAGTTTCATTGTTCTGTTTTTGTCTACTCCTGCTCTATTTGTTATTCTTAACAAATTATTCTCTATTATTTTCAATTGTTTTTCATTTATTTAATTCTTTTATTCTTTTAATTCCTTTATTTTTCTTTACTTATTCTTTAATAATTATTTTCTTTATATTGATTTTATTTTCTGTTTTTACTTCAATATTTATTTCTTGCTTCTTTTAATCTTTTACATCTTTTTCTCCTTGTCTTTCTCCTTCTCTCTTTCCAGCCACTATAGATGACCTCCATCTGGCTCTTCTGCTTTTTTCTCTACTATTCTAAAAAAATGTCCTCTATTGGGGCTTCTCTATCCTGGTAGTTCTCATCAGTCAACACCTCAGACTCAGACAATAATTCTCTGCAAGTGAATTAACCTAGACTTGATCCCCATCAGTGACCTACACTTTAGATCATCAGAAGCAAGCATACCTCATGCATTACAGCTGTTTTTACTCACCCAAGTGATTATCTTGAGACTTTAGGAGCAAAGTAACCAACTTTACTTTCCAGAAACCTCCAAATAATTAAGTTATTCAGCTTTTTTCTATGAAAAATCACTCTAAGGATGTTTCTGAGCTATCTATGCTTTCCCAGCAACTTTAAGAATTCCTTAAGACTTCTGTAAAGTCATATAAAGAGAAACTTTACCCTCATTCTTAATAAAGTCACTCAACTGTATTCTCATCCCAGCTATCCTCAGGATGCCTATACTTCTTGGTATAACTATCCCAGGATAAACATTTTCTCTATCCTTTATAAGCACTAGTAAGGGCCACCTTACTACTTCCCCAAGGCTTAGATCACTGCTCTTGATTATCAAGGCTTGTCATGAATGACATTTCAATACTTGTATTGAAAACCAAGGAATTGAACCTCAGGCCTCAGGAAAAGCCTTATGTTGACCAGTGTAGACAGGAGCCTGCCCAACTGCCAGTTGGATCAAACCCTGGTCCACCAGAGATGCCTTGCCCCAACCAGGAGGAACAGGAACCTGCCCGCCTGTCAAGTGTCAAGACTGGAAGTTTGATATCAACATTGGAAACCCTGGAATTGAACCCCAACCCTTCAAAGTCTAATTGAGTCAGCCAGGATAGACAGGAACCCGCCAACTCACTGAGTTGCAAACCCAAGTTGTTGAGTTACTCTGAGACCCACCAGTCTCCTAAGGACAATTCCCCAAATGATCACCAGATTGCTGCCAAACTTGTGCCTCCAAAGATCCAGACCTATTCAGAGGTTGTAGCTTGCCTAAAGAAGGTTAAAAAAGCCTACTGCTAGCTCTGTCAATGACCACCAGCAACTGTCAGTCTTCTGTCCAGAATGGGTAATACAATTTGACTGCTCAGGCAATGTGGTGAACAGTAGCAGTGGAACAAAGCATTGCCACTTCTTTTCACCAGAGCAGGCACAGCCTGGATCTGCCGCTCTCAAGAATCTAAGCCAAGATCTATGCCCTGCCAGTGCCTTGTCTGCAAACCTGAACCCTGCAAAAATCAAGGAAGCAAAACCACATGGTATAAAAGCCCTGGTAGTATGGTGATGACCATATTGTCATTCTCAATAATAAAGTTTTATGAACCTTTGGTTCAAACAAATCCTACCTTATCTAGTCTTAGTGATCTTTCATCTCAACTCTGGCCAAGCAGACAATCAGGCAACTGCCTCCTCCAGAGACTAACCTGCCAAACCGCATCAGGCACTATAACATCCCCCTGGAGTCCTCTTTGGACCTGTGCATTTTACCAAGTACCCACCTAACCCCACCTACTTGGAGTACAACTTGGAGACCATCCTTGTAGCCAACCCCTTGGAAAGAACTAGAGAGACTGAATACATAGGATGCAAAGGAAAGAGAATCAAGGTGCTGTCCTTATTGTTCAAAGACAAGTACAATTATCTACCAGCATACTTTGTCCCCATGACTCTGCCCTTAACCCCGTGACCTGACCGCCCAATGTATCCCCCCACCGCTGCCATGACCACGTCCACTCAACTGTATGGAGTACTCTACATTACTTTGACAGGAATGGTAGACACTATGATGCCCAACTCCGGGCCCTGGTCTTTGCTTGGGCAATCTGTATCCTATTTTCAAGGATCTGGATGTACAAGCATTCTGGCTACCGCCAACCTACTCAACATCCAGTCATTGCCTGATTTGGTGCCCTCCCAATATACCATTTGACATACCGGAAATGGCAACAAACCAATATCACATGACTGTCCAAGTATCCAGTTGCTCAAACCCATCCCGCACATGACCAACCCCTAGGTTCAATCCAACTAAACCTCTGCCACAGCCAAGTCTATATAAATCTAAATTATTACCCAATAAAAAATACTTATCTTCTTTCCTAATTCCATATTTGAAACTTCCCCAAAAGGCACTCCTTATCACTGGTAGCAGCTATGGTTTTTTTACCACGCCCATTAAAGAGAAAATGACTGCCTAAAACCCGTCCACCTTTGCTCACGTACTCAATCAGGTCACATCCCAGGAGACCTGGAAAACGTACTTCTGCGCCCACGCCATTGACAAAGATATGCCTAGTGGATGCACCATATTCAAATTTCTGGCCATGCCCAAGGCATGCGCCAAGATAATTCAATACAGTTGCTCTTGTTGTAACTGTGCTGTTTTAGAAGAGTTACAAGGGGAAAAATATTTAGATGCTAGATAATAATCTTTATTGAGAGATAGTGATTATATAGCCAATGTGAATCAAGGATAATAGGAACATGATTGTGTTGATCACACAGCTGGATTGTGAAGGGGGTGGCTTGATCCTGGTAATGAGTCAAGCACCAAAATAAGGTATCCACTGTAAAGGATCAACATCTGTTCATGTTGTTGGATTTGGTAATTTGAGTTGATTTCCTAGTCTGGCTTTGAGTGGCTGGGTAATTGGGTTGCAGATCACAAACCTGCTTGTTTGAAACCTTGCTGGTGGGTTGAGCCTGATGTTTTGACACTCTCTTCAATCACAAACAAATTCACAACCACCTACCACAGATGAAATTACCAACACTAAATATATTGGTATTGGCAAGTTCTTTGGCAAAAACAAGGAAAACATCATCAACTGGCTAGACCACTCAGCTGCCAAACTCCGCGCCAGCCTCATCCCTCACAAAAAATGGGTCCAGGAAGTCAGCAAGCACCTGTACAAGGATGCAGCTAACTGGTTTGCCACCTGGGTTAGCTCACAAACTGACGACCAGCTTGACAACTGGGAAGAGTTCAAAGCAGATATCACACACAATTCCCTTGTCACTGAATCCCTTCAAGACATTGCAATACAGCTCAGTGATCTTCCTCAGAAGACCACTATCACATCTTAATCCAATGAATTCAAAGAAATACTCTGCAAAAAAACCCAGCACAAGCTGATAATGTACATACCAGAGCCTCATCCATCAACATTATGAAACCCTCTGTTGCTGCCCTCATCTGTCCAGAGGCTAATACCTCCATGCCTGCGCTCATTGCAGAAGCCAAGTGCGCAGAAAATGCACAAACATGGAATATGCTGTTGCAACAGCAACCGCTCCTCAAACAGCAATGGCAGAGAAAACTCCAATGGCAACAAACGCCAGAACACAAATCATAGCAACAGTAACTCCAATTGCAACCATGTCAATTGCAGCCAAAGCGCAAACTGCTCCTGTCCCAAGAAGGATAACACCGCCAAAGTAAACAATGCTGAAACAGAAACCCGCTATGAATCTGACCCCAAATTCTCTGACCTCAAAGGTCTCAAAACAGAGGAACAGGGAAAATAAGAGGGGTAACAGGCCTAAGTGCCCCTGTCTCCCCCCAACTTGACAAGAAATTGTACCAAGGCACAAACTTTGCTACTTGCATCCCATGTGTCCCGCAATCCTCCATTTTTATGAACTTAAAAATTAAAGATCACTCACAACTTCTTGTCTATCCATGTACTTACAAATCACATACACATAAAATTTTATTTGACTCTGGTGCTCAACACACTATGGTAAGCAAACCATTTTTAACCAAGTACAAAATACTAGTTGTCAAATCCAACTTCAAATACGCCAAAATGGCAGATAAATCAAAGGTTCTACTTGAAGGCAAAACAACTCCCTTCATAATTGACATCCAAGGCATACAAACGTCCATCAAAGGACTTGTCATGAACAACATAAACTACACATTGTAGCAGGCATGGACTGGTTCACCCAAGTGAACCCCATTGTATGTTGGAAAATAAAAGCCATGACTTTCAAATGCAACGGAGTCAATTTTAACATCCTCAAAGAACCCAATGATCTCATTCTAAGAGACACAGTATTTGTCCAAGTAATAAATCAAGACAACTCAGAATGTCTAACCCAAGACAGTAACCTCTACATAATTAGGTACACCAAATTCAATAACATACAAAAAACCAAAATCCAATGCCCAGAACTTGCAGCACTCCTAAACAAATACGCTCATGTATTTAAGGAAGAGCTCACAGAGTTACCCCCAAACAGGAGGTCAAACACAACATCAACCTATGAAAAGCCATGCCTAAACCTGAACCCCTCTACAGACTCTCTCTTATGGAGACTCAAACCCTCAAGACCCATACTGAGGACAACCTAACCAAAGGATTCATTCACCTGTTTTAATCCCTGTGGGGCAGCAGTGTTCTTTGTAAAGAAAATTAGAAGGTTCACTCCGTCTAGTAACAGACTATAGAGCTCTCAATGCAAGCACTGTAAAGAATAAATATCTCCTCCCACTCATAGAGGATCTGTTTGAAAGGCTCTCTGGAGCCAAATTTTTCTCCAAATTGACCTCACCTCAGGGTATAACCAAGTTGAAGTAAAAGAAAAAGACATACCAAAAACTGTGTTCCGTACACAATTTGGATCTTTTGAATGTAGGTTAATGAACTTTGGGATGACCAACGCTCCCACATCATTTGTCACCATGATGAACCAAGCTCTAAATGGTCTCTCAAATACATTATGCTACCTTGACAATATCATTATATTCTCAAAAACAAAAGAGGAACACCTCACACATGTCTGCAAGACACTCAATTGACTTGCAAAGCACAAACTTTATGCCAATCCTAGTAAGTGCCAATTTATGGAAAAGGAACTCTTGTTCTTGGGCCACATTGTCTCTGAAGATGGCATCAAAGCAGACCCAGACAAAATTTAAGCCATAAATAACATGCAACACCCCACCTCTTTTAGACAATTTAGATGCTTTCTCAGAATGGTAGCTTACCTAAGGAAATACATCAAAGACTGTGGAAAGCTCACTGCATCAATCAATGACCTAACCAAAGGTAATGCCAAAAAGAAATTAATCTGGACACCAGAATGCAACAAGAATTTCCAACTATTGAAACAAGCTTTGATTGAAGCACCAATCTTGCAATATCCTAATAACAATGGGTGCTACAAGCTTGAGTTGGATGCCAGTGACACCGCCATTGGCACAGTCCTAAAAATCTGCCAGCCAGGGTAGCAAGACTTCCTGCCAGTATGTTACAAAAGCAGAAAACTAACTAACACTGAGCAGAGGTACCCAATACACAATAAGGAATTGCTAACAATATACCACACATGCAAGAAATGGAGATGTTATCTAGAAGGCCATTTAAACGTCCAAGTACTAACTGACCATAAATCCTTAATCTATTTGAAAACTCAGAACGCACTTGCACAGCAACAAGCCAAATGGATGTCCCTGCTGGAACAGCTCAATTTGGACATCCAATACAAAAAGAGGGAAGATCTGGTCACAGCTGATGCTCTCTCTAGGCTATGTCAGCTAAGAGAGGATCACCCTGACCACCTGAACCCTGACTGGCCCAACCTATACAACACTGAGTACAAGACAAAAGGAAAAGATCCCTCCACACATTAACTAACCCACAATACGCTAGTAAGGAATGAAAAATATTTCCACATATCAAATGGCACAGTATACCAAATCATCAAAGATAAACATGTTCCCTACATCCCACTTGCACAAAGATTTGACACCATATTAAGACACCATTACCTACTAGGACATACAAAGGCTAACAACCTATACCTCACATTAAAAGAGATAGTATGGTGGCCCAATCTTAAACAAGACATAATCAATGCTCTGAAAAAGTGCACAGTGTGTGAGAAATATGCCAGCACAAAGGCTCCCCAGCCAACAGTTGACCCATTACCTGACCCTGAACCATTCAAGGTTGGGGACTGGACGTAGTGGGCCCCTTCCCAGAAACAAATACAAAACAATGTTTCCTAATTCTAGCCATTGACTTTGCCACACATGTTGGCCCATTTGCTGGGCAACAAAAGATTACAAAGCAGAAACCATAAACCAATTCATTAATAAAGCAATTCTAGCCAACTATGGCACCCCAGACTACATCATAACTGATGGAGCAACCAAGTTATCAGGCCACGTAGTAAACAACAACTTAAAATCCAAAAAAATTTAAACATTCCACAACCTCTTCATACAGGCCACAGGCCAACAGCAGAGTGGAACACCTAAACAGCAGCCTTATCAGGACCCTAGAGAAAATAATGGATGACAAAGCCAAAGACACATGGCCACTATACGTGAAACATACATTACTAGTATCCCAAGTCCGCACCAATCAAGGAACAGGCTATTCCCTGTTTGAGCTAACCTATGGGTACAAACCAGAAATAATCACCTGCAACAAACAGCCATACATAAAGATCCCCCTGGGGAAACCCCCCACAGTAGAACAAGTACCAAATCTACAACACATACGCCTCAAAGCTAAAATAGCAGAAATAAAAAGGCTCAAAACACAAAAGGTAACCTCCACAGAGAAATCACTTCCCATTGACTCCCCCGTCTGGGTCCTAGCTGGCAACAGAAAGAAACTAGACTCAGTACACAGAGGACCAGGAAGAATCATCAAGTACAGACCAGACCAAAACACCTATCTAGTGAAATTCCAAGGTGCCAAAACCCCTGTTGTCAAGAAGTACCACAGAACCTGTCTGCCTTAGCAAAGGAGAACACTCAACCAGACTGGTACCAACTAGCCAACAACTCCAGGAACATCAGGCAGCAGCTGTTAAGACAAAGCCCCCTCCTGATGCACCAGAGTAATCCCTTAAGGGGGTGTCAAGGATCTGGATGTACAAGCATTCTGGCTACCACCAACCTACTCAACATCCAGCCATCGCCCAATTTGGTGCCCTCCCAATATACCATTTGACATACCAGGAATGGCAACCAAGCAATATCACATGACTTTCCAAGTATCCAGTGGCTCAAACCCATCCTGCACATGACCAACTCCTAGGTTCAATCCAACTAAACCTCTGCCACAGCCAAGTCTATATAAGTCTAAAGTATTACCCAATAAAATATACTTCTCTTCTTTCCTAATTCCATATTTGAAGCTTCCCCAAAAGGCGCTCCTTATCACTATATTATCAAGTTAGCACCCATCCTATGGAGGGCATTACCCACTGGCCCGTCAGTACCCCATCCAGAGTTGCCTAATGCCTCCACCTATGCCTGGCTTTCTGAAAAGGCTAGACACATCAATAAAACAGCCAACATTTACCTGTCTTAGGCATCCAATTTTTATTTGATCAATATTAAGCCCTTGCCTGAAAAACAGCTCCTCATGTGGATCATCACAGTCTATCCCTCTGGCACACTCCTGTTGATCCCGCCTATAAAGCTTATAATAACTAACCCTTGGGGTTATTTCCACACCTTCATTGATCTAGTGAACCTCATCATTCCTGCAGTGGGCCTTTAGTCTGTCTTGGAGAATTCCCTCTTGTATGTCATTAAGTTTACTCTCATTCTTTGATAAATGATGCTCTCTGACTTACCTTGCACCAGTTTACAAACCAGTGAAGGCTCTGCCTTGGCTTGAACCCCTGGCAGCTATCAATCTGCTCATTATTTTGATATAATTCCAAAAACCAGGCGCTCAACCCTTCTAATTTGTTACTCAGGGCCTTCTAAACTTGGTAGCAGTACTCCACCTGTTTATATTTCCAGTTTTGAATTCACAGTAGATACAAAAATTAACCAAGCTTCACATTTGTTTAAAGCAAGGTAAGATTGCAATGAATGAAAGTCACCAAAGCTGGAATGAATAGATGCACCACAAAACTTCTATCAGGTATAGAGAAAAAATATGCAGATAAAAACTACAAAAAATTAAGCTGTATTCTCAATAAAGGGGGCAACACGGCTCTAACTCAAAGGAGTATTTATGCTTATAAAATGCATATGCGGCAGAACCCATCATCCAAACTTACCTAGATAATAAAATCAAAGTTAGTGAATATTTATAAAAAAAGATGGTTAAATCAAGAGAAATGCCTGAGTATATCTGCGGTCAAATTACCCAAGCTAGGGAAGCAGGGCTATTCTATAAGAAATTGCAAAGCAGATCAATGCAACAGGAACTACTGGATAGTATGAAGAGGTCTCCAAGTGGTGCAGAATAACCACCCAAATCCATAAGGAGTTAATGATTAACTGCCACTGAAGCTTCAAATACTGTTTAGTGAAAATTCCAAAAGATACACTAGGGTTTAACAAGATAATTAAACCCAACCAAAGAAGCCCCAGATAGATAGCCTGCAACAAGATTAGAGAGCTCTCAGAATAAAACTCTGGATATTGGGAAGTAACCATAGTCTCAGTTTCAGATTTGGAGTTAAAAACTCTAATATTGGCAGCATTGATGTAACATTGGACAGCACCAATGATAAAGAACCTGTTGGGAATTATGACCAAGCAATGATACTAACTATGACAGAGCTTGCAGATATGAATTGCAGCTACCAAACTACATAAATTGGTAGTATAGACTATATGAATATTGAATCAGCAGTAGTCTGCTGACCTGAGCCTTAAACTAGCCAATGATAAGCGCCGCCACGGCACTTTAAAAATACACAAGCGCCACCTAGCTATTGGATTAGGCGCCAAAGCGCTGAACTAATTTTACGTCAAGCACCAACTGAAAATTATTGCAAGTGCTGTGGCGCCGCCTGGCAAATATTGCAGGCACCAAGGCGCCGCTTTACTTTTACATCAAGCGCCGAGGCACTGGGTTCAATTCTCCATAATCTCAAATTCCCATATTTATCACATTAATAAGCATTAAGCTTGCAGTATGTCAGAGAAGTAGGAAGTGATCCTGAAGTACTAAATTATTCTATGCCAGCAAGGATCACCTGTGCTGGGTGAAGATGAAAATATTCTATTGGTTGACGTGCAATGAGCACCAAACCTAGATTAATAATTACCCAAATTTGGGGTGTGTTAGAATGTCCTAGAAGACATTGCTAGCAGCCCAGAGATTACTCTTGCAGAAGTTATAAGAAGAATTAATCATTTAAAATAAAAGCATCTTTGAACCATCTTTATTTCATCCTTAATCTGGTTGACCTTTATCCTAATCCTTAAGTGCTTCTGCGCAATCAGAATCCATTGCTGGGCAATAATCATTGTTCTGTTCAATCCTGGCTCTTCTGATACAGTACTACTCATATCCTCACATATGACTGTATTCTGGAAAATATCCTGTGCCCTATAATCTCAATAATTGTGGTGCTGTAAAGCAAAAGGCGCGACAGAACCTAAAGCAGGACCCCATATTCCTGTTACAATTTTATTTAGGATCAAGTTGTAAGAAATATAGCAGAGCAGGCCCACTAAGGATTCATTTTAAATAAGTGTTAGCCAGGAGATAATTTAAGTTTACTGAGTATAATTTTTTAGGAAGAACTCAACTCTTGAGAGTTGAACAGTGAAAATTTTCCAACATGTACCAAGATTATTGACTAAGCAATACCACCTAAATCCATGGCTCCTATTCTGTCTCATTCCACAGGTACCTTGTCCAGCACGTGAAAACCCCTTGTGTGATTAATTTCTGATGATCATTCTGATAAATGAGGTAGTATTGGGTGTCCCTTAGATTATGTCTATTTCTCAGGGTCAGTCTCCCTTGGGTGATCAACTTTTGCTGAAAAACTAGAGTGGCAGTAACTCATTTCCAATCAACAGTTTGATTTAGATCTGTCAACCTGGTTAGCTTGGTTAACTGTTTTCCAATTTCTTGGCTTTCTGGTTAGGACAGATAATACCTGGCATTACAGAAACTACTGGGACACTTAAGTTTGGTGCTGAACCAGCCTAAGAACTTTACCTTAAGTTTCAAATAACCAACCCAGAAAAGCTACCCAAGGTCAGGCTACCCTAAGAGGACTACAGCTCAAGATGTCTGATCTATAATCAGAATAGTTAAGTGAAATTGGCTTACAGAAGCTAGCCAAATAGAGAAAGTATCAAGATTAACTTGAAAATTGATATTTCTAATGGCACTACTTAGAATAGATTGCATGAGCAGGGGCTTTATGGCCATATTGCAAGAAAAAACCTACTTCTAAAACAAGTAAACAAGAGTAAAAGATTGGCATTTGCACGCTGATATATAAGTCACCTTATATCCTTTTGAGGAAAGATAACTTGGTCTGATGAGACTAAAGTACTGCTCAGCAGATCTCAGAGACAACAAAACGTCTATCATCAAACTGATAAAGCCTATGATCCTTACTGTGTAATTTTCACTGTTAGAAATGATCATCAGGGTGCCATATTTTGGGGCTGCTTCACAGCCAATACAAAGGGAGAGATCCAGCCAATTAGTGAAACTATAACTGGTGAAGTCTACACTGAAGTCCTGGATTGGAATCTCAGTACATTTATGAGAACTTTGAAAAATCCAACCAATTGCATCTTCATGCAAGATAATGTCCCTGATCACAAAGCCCAAGAAGTTAAGGAATACTTGATCCCAAGCATATTTTTTTTTTGAACCGGCCTTCCCAAAGCCCATATTTAAACCCTATTGAACATCTTTGGGATGCCAAATCTAATTTGCCAGCAGGCTCCAAAAGATTCCTAGTGGATCTCAAATTTTGGGATGGAAAAAGCATGGTAAGCAATTCCTATGAAAGCTCTCAAGCACCTGGTCCATTCTATGCCCAGAAGGCTTGCTGCTGTTATCAGAACCAGAGGTGGGCCTATCAAGGACTGGTTTTACAAGATATTCAGTCTTGCACATCATTAGTTTTTTACGATAAGCATTGAACTTTTTGGGGTATTTTTTGTAGCTTTTACTTATTTGCATGTTTTTTCTCTGCACTTGATAAAAAATTTGCAGTGCATCTTGTTGCAACCGAGTTTCCCTCCTCGCCTGCCAATGTATCTTACGATACACAGGGGGTGCTCAACGAGTCGCCCCTTGACATATCTAACGACATGAACCAATCTGATGGCAATATTGAATTGCGGGCAGTTTCTCCTAATTAGGAGTGCTGCCAATTTGACTTGTTGACCCCCACATGAGTTATTCCTTGGCTTTGAACCTTACATGGAACACACCACTGTGCCACCCCCTTGTGGCCTTGTGGCTTTCCCCATATAGTATATTAGTCACAATATTCTACAATAAAGTGCATCTTATTCTATTCACCCTTGTCCTTTCTATTGGACTGTTGTCTTCCCCAATCAAATACTGAACTCTAATTGGTTCAGTTGCAACAATCTATTCATGCCAATTTTGGTGATTTCCATCTATTATAATCTTTCTTTAGTTTAAATAAATCTGAAGCCCAGTTTTTTTGTATCAACTGTACAGTAGTTTTCAAACCTGTTGAGATAAATGTATATTAGTCAGTTTAGAACACATGAACTCAGTCTAAAAACAAAAATTAAAGAATTTATATTAAATTACAATAGATTTGGATCCACTTTGATTTCGTTTTATGACTGAGTTGCATTTGTTTTTAGACTGAGATTAAATGTTTATCTCAACAGGTTTGAAAACTACTGTGTGTCTGGAATATATAGCCATTAGAGATATATTTTTTAAATTAATTCTTAACCGATAACTGCTCAAATAAGATTAAACAAATGATAAGTAATCCCAGCCTAAAGATCTAATAAAATTCGAGCTGGTGTCTTGAATTCAATTTTACATCTGTTCGGGATGCCTGGAGATTGGCTGGACTTTGTAGGACACTTTAACAATAAGCTAGAACGCTTGCTATTGAAGCCATGATAATCAAGACCCAAGGTATTATGAATAGCTTTCACAACTGAGATAATTGGACAATACAGTATAGTTTATCAGCTGCTGTTGAACAAAGCAATTGAATGAGCAATGTTTTATGTCTACGCCTAAAACCAGAGTGGATTATTGGTGAATCCAGAACAGCAGGTTGAACCACACTTATCTCAGAAACTCAAATATAGGAATATTGAAACTAGCACTGACGCAGCCTAAAGTCATGAACAAAACTTGACGGCAAGTAGTAAACCTTAAGGTGGCAATTGACAATATTTGAAGTTAGACCAGACATCACAGTATATGAATGGGTTAAATACTTTAGTTTTGGAGATATCAGGAAAGGCACATGGAAAGATCTGAGTGGTGATAATGAAATGCTTTGACCATACCGACATAATGTATGATTGCTGCAGCGACAACAAAAACATGAAATATTTGATGAGAGTGGAACTAAACATCAGTACAATTTAACATTCTGACTTACCCAGAAATCAAAGTAGCCAGGGAACCATCTCTCTGGAATCCTACGCAAGAGGTTAAGACAAGTTAGAGTCATCTATACCTTAGTCCGTATACAAGGGCGCCGAGGATGTAGAAGAGCCCCATAAATAAGAACCAGTCGAGGGAAAGAGAATTGAATGATTTTCCAATCTGGGATGAATTATTACAATGCTAATTGGGGAAACTTACGCCAGCTTTCAGTACAGCATGAGTTATAGGAATGATTCCGGAAAGTGCAAGTCCAACGAATATGGCAGTCCGGTGGAGTCGATATTCCGTTGTGTAATAAGCTTCAGACAATAGAACTACCAGCTAACTTAATTTAACAAAAATTCAGTTCTTTGAAGCTTACAGTGGATAGACCAAAGATTGAAATAAAGGAAAGGTAAATTAGCTTCCATTTGTTTTCACAATAGAAACCTAAATAATAATGAGCTTATGAAGAGGAATAGCTTTTACCATAAAAGATTGCTGGGAAAAAGGAGCCTCTGGAAGTAAGTTAGTAACCAAAAGAAATATGGACTTATCCCTCACTTACACAATGAGAAATGTTATTCCAACATAGTCACATTTATTCCAAGATAAACAAGCCTTCGAAATTAGTTTAATTTAAATAAATGAAAATACCTGCTCGGAATGGCAACAGAAAAGATGAAATAAAGAAGAGAAGCCAAGGCAAAAAATGGCAGCAATAATATAGGTAAAAACTACAGCATAGTCTGACCAAGATGCAGTTGTAGTGGACACGAGGTAAGAGAAAGCAGAAAAGGCAAGCGATACAAAAGCCAAGCACCCCAGCAAGTGAGAATAAACATTTCCTGTTTCATTGTGGAGGAAGAGCAAAGACCGAAGGCAGCGTCGGTAGGAGTCAGTAGGAACTCGGTATCCCGTGTGGATATAAATATTATCCTGTGCCCAGGCAGGAAGCTCATGGAAAGTGCAAAGAACTTGATTGACTTTGTCTTTGATGACATTGTCGCAAGCAAACTCAGATAGCTTCTCGCCACATTCCGACAGGAATTTTTCTGGGGAATCGAAGCGACTTTCCTTCAAGTTCTCCCTCTTACGAATATTACTCTCCAGCTACCTATTGAGTTTTACATATTTAGTCAAGTCTTTACCATAGCCACGATATTGAACTATGAAACCAAATAGTTAGATAAGAACAATAAGTATTGTCTATAACTCTGGCTAGGAATAAGCAAGTATGATCAAATCAATGCGCTATTCACAAGTAGGCCCCACAAAATTATCTCAACCTCAAGTAGAGCTGCTTCGGCCAAGCTGCGACCAGCTTCTGGGTCACTGGTTCAAAACCTTATTATATTATACTTAAATATATTAAATTCGGTCAAGGTTGTAGCGGCCTAAAGCCGGAAGCTAGCCGGGGCTGAGCCGAAGCATCCCTAACCTCAACACAATCTGCCTTCTAAGGAACTTTCTCAAGCCTCTTCCCAGAAATAAAATGTTAAATCATTATGAGAGGTCCTAAATAACTGAAGGCTAAGAAAAGAATTATACAACCTCAGTCCCTCAAAATATCTGTAAAAACAAGGGATCTGTTGAAATATTGGATCCTGCTCCTTTATTTATTTACTTTAATTTCAAGATTACCCACTCCGACCTGAAATGAAGCAACTTCCTATTTCAACAGGCAATCTTCCCATAGACGCAAGCCTCATTAAATCAGCAAATCAAATGACACTCCTGGCGCAGCTGAAATTTAGACCATCAAGCTTATCTCCCTCCACTAGCCATTACCTAAACTCACTTGAAGCTGACATCAGCTGATAATGGTATATCCCCTACCCGTAATTACCCCTATTTCACTGAGGCTTAATGGCCTTCTAGTAAACACAAAGGTAAACTACTTCTGTCATAACCAGCTTAGTATCCCCAACATATCAAACCATTGCACCCAATTATCCATTTACACTGTTTAATATTTAACCCCAATGTCCATGAAACCATATATGAAGTTTCAACAGTCAATCAAAATAGTTTCATTTAGTATGAAATACATGAGCCTGTGAACCCACAAGCTAATATATACCCTTCCAGCATTATGTTAGCTAGTGTAACAACAACCACAATATCAGCAGCCTCACAGTCAAAGGCTTCTCCTTCCAAAACATTCTACATTTCAAGACCTTGATGTTCTGGTCATTTGCCTAGACCAAGAAGCATCAAAAAGCAACCAAGTTTTATCATATGTTTACCTGCAGAACTCTCCTTAAGCAATGGGTCATCAACATTATTTAGGATAATGCAGGGGTTTAAAAATCCAAAGTGAGTCAGATTAGCATGAAAGGATGGGCTGCAAAGTTTTATGCAAGGCCTTAAAAACAACAATAAATAAATAAACGTGAAACAAGATTAAACACTGTTATAGCTATTTCATCCATGCAAGAGTCATGCCTATAAGATGCTTATGAAGCAGAGCCTCTTTATCAAACTTACCTAGATAATAGAATTGAGGTTAGAGAAGATTTTGAACAGGAAATGTGGCTAAAACAAGAGAAATACCTGATAATGCAACATCTTTGATTACTCCCTCTCGGGTAATTAACACCCTGAGTAAATCACTGAATGGCCCACCAAATGGTTCACCGGCCAGTCAATAAACTGGTGGCACCATTATCAGTCAACCATCTATGACGGGAATCACTCAATCTAGGTCCTAAATAGAACACAACTTAATTAAGCCTTGTGACTCAAGAGGAACATTACTCAGATAAGCCCCATGACCTCCATGATGTACATGGACAGCATGTGTCTTGTCGTGACACTATATATTATTCTATATTCATATTCAATAAAGTATCATTCTCTTCTTAAATCTTCCCCTTTTTCTGTTTATTATACTTCCCAGAAGTATAAACTTGACAGTGGTAGCACAGTTAGGTTATCCATACCTACCCAACTTGAAGGAAAAATTCCCCCTAAGAAAAGGACCCAAGCAATGGTACACCCTAACAGCTGGAGAGACTAGGAAGAAGGACAAGACGTTTTCACGGGTTTTGTTATCTTCAACAACGTCCTTGTACCCATAAAACAATACAACACTCTCAAAGCCCAAAGACTGTTACCCACAACTCCGATATCAACAGCACCACAGCAGCCTAAAATACCCAATATTGTATTCCAGCACCTGCGTACAGCTGAAATTGGTGCCTTCACAGGACTACGCCGGGAAAACGCCTCCTTTTAGATCAACAGTACACAAAGCAAATTTGAGAAAGTGAAGTACCCCCAAAGACTCTGGGTCAGTGAAATTGCCCTCCACGTTACAGGGACTGCCTCATGCTTTGTAAGTGGATGAATAGCCCAACACCCCAACCAAAAGGGAGACTGGGAACCATTCAAGAGTGAATTTCTCAAAAAATTCTCCATGAAAGATTATGACATGGCAATCATGACAGAACTTCAAACCTTCAAGATGACAGGAACAATCAAGGAATACATTGCTGCGTACAAAGACCTACGTGACCGCGCACCCAACACCATCAACTTTGATGATCCTTGGCCATTTTTGGACTTCTATAATGGTCTTTCCACACACATTAGACGGCAGTTTGATATGACCCGCTGCAAGAACCTTGAAGAAGTATTCCTAGAAGGCAAACACGCAGCCCAAAAATCTGACAATCTACACACAACTAACAAGTGCAAAGAGAGTCCTTCAGCCAAGAAGGATCCTTGACCCAATAAACAAGGCAACCAAGCCAACAACACCCATCCTCAAACTGGGAATCAAACTGCACACACTAACCAGACAAGCACCAAAGATACCAACAAGGAGGAAAAAGCCCAGGGGAGTGCTTAGGCAAGCTGCCCTCCCCAATCTACAAGACTTGTACAGGGACCAAGACGTGAATTCAATCACCATGATCCAAGTACCCTCCAGCAACCCTCTACAATTTGCTGCCCAAACTGGAAATAAACTCCTCACTTATCCTTTCTGTTTTTGCATATATCAGGGCACTGCACTATTCAACACTGAAGCAGACCAGTCCCTAGTTGACAAGAAATTTGCTGACCTCATGAAACTGCCAATCACTCAAAGCAAGATCAGGAGAGTTATCATGGCGGACAACAGAAGCACACCAGTCACTCTAGAGGCTAAACCTTTCCGCACCCAAATTGGAGACGTACAAACCACACTCAGTGGTCTAATCATACCAATCTCCAAGTATGACATTATACTTGGCCTGGACTGGATGAGAAAGATCAAACCTCACATTGACTGGGATAATGCTACCCTCACCATACAATGAGGAGAAGTACATCATCATGTTTATCTAACCCACTTTGACATGCTTATGAGTGATCATGTATTCCTGAAAATCATGGAAACAGAAAAGGAAGTCAACCCTAGCAAAATTGATTGGAGTACCTGTACATACAAGGTCATCCTCTTTAAAAATACGGAGACTCAACATGAAAAAGACCACATCTGAGATCAGCTAGTTAACAAGTTTCCCACTGTTTTCCAAGAAACACTGCCAGAACTACCTCCTGACTGCAGCATACAACACAAAATTGACCTCAAAGGGAGTGTACCTAAAGCACAACCTATCTACTGCCTCACACCACAAGAAGACAACACCCTAAAGTCCTATCTTGACAAAGCACTCAAAAAAGGCCTCATACAACCATCAAAGTCACCTTTTAGCGCTGCTGTCTTCTTTGTGGCAAATAAAGATGGAGGACTCTGCCTTGTCACCAACTACAGAGTGCTCAACAAGGTCAAAATTAAGAACAGGTATCCCCTACCCCTAATTGACAACCTTTTTGATGCACTGGGGGTCCCAAATTTTCACAAGGATTGATTTGACAGCAGGTTATCACCAAATTTGCGTGAAACCTGAAGACATTCCAAAGACCGCATTTAGAACTAAAAACAGATCTTTTGAATGTGTCTGTAAAGTTCCGTGGCCCACTTTTGGCCCTTAATTGGGATGTAATTCCCAGATTGTCAAAGAAAGTGACCTGCGTTCAGGCAAAACCCCTCCAAAACCTGGAGGACCTGGTCCACACAGTATATGAACGCTTTGTGTTGGCTTTTCCGGTCAAAGTCCCAATCCTTCCTTTGGAGTCCCCTCCAACTGCAGAGGAGACACTAATCCAGCTAGATTTCTTGCTGTCCTGGTATTGCCCTGTCCTAAGACAGCTAGCAGACCAACAGGAAAATGTGGGTCACATGGAGCAAGGTAGGCTTAACCCGCGGCCTGGGAAAATTGGGTATCAAATCCTGCAATTGGTGGTATCTCAGGCAACCAATTCATCCGGCCCGGAAGTCCCTTGGCCCAAAATAATTGGGTTCAGGAGCCCTCTGGCTGGGACGTCAGAGGAAGGCATTAGGGGAAATGCACACCCTGAGTCCCCAGAAGGCTCCTAGTCAATTGGGGGACTGAGCCCTACATCCGGGTCCGCTACTCCTATTTTTCTTGGTCACAAACCAGGGGAAGATTGACCAGTGGCTTTTAACGGGATCCCCTTTAGATTGCTTTCCAATAGCCCCTTTCAAACACTCCCAGCTCTATCACCCCCCTCTGCATATAATGGAAGCATGGGCCGTCAGGTCCCTGCTTAAAAATTCCAATTGTTGAATAAAACTCCTGAATTTGCAAATATTTTGTATTTTGAAGTTTTATTTAAATAATAAAGGTATTTGTCCCAACTCCCGCTGCTGTCCCCTCCTCCTGCTTTTTCCTGGTCTGCCTTCACGTCTGTCTGCCTGCCCGTAGTTTTGTTGGGAATTGTTCTGAGGAGATATAAACTGGCCCGTAACTTGTTACTTTCCCAGAGCACTTGGTCCGTCCGCCCAGAAGTTCTATTAAAAGGGACCCCTCTGATATCATGCTGTATTCTTGGTATAAGGTGGCTATGTAGATATTGGTGCCTATCTCCTTATTGTTCTGGTCCACCAGCCCTGTCTCTTGGAGAAAACTTTCCCTGATTTCTCAAACTCTGTGTTTTGCTCCTGGTCTGCTTTTTAATGTCATCAGAGATCTCAACCAGGTCCCCAACAACTTATCATCCCATATTTTGTTCCCTTGGTCAGCCTCTTACCTTGAGGGATTATTGCCCCCTTCAGAATCCAGAACTACTGAAACTCCTTTTTCTGACTTGGCTGATCCTCTCCCCACAGCAGTCTCAGTTCCCTCCCTACCCTCCTTGCACCAGATCCCCATGTTAGATCCAGATGTCCCTCCCACCCGGTATTGCTCTCTGTGGTTGCTTACTGGGGCCTTGATCATGGCCTTGGATGCATATTTCCCTCCCCTTTCACAGCCAGTCTCCTTTGGGAGACCCCTTTGAGCAGCTATCCCAGTCTTGCACTGGATGGCATCCTGGTGGTTGGTCCCACCAGGATGGGAGCCAGGCTTTGTTAGTCTAGCCCCCCTCTCTTACAGTGTCATTCTTAACTTTGGCATGACAAACGCTCCCAGTACCTTTGTGACCTTCATGAACAAAGTTTTCAAGGAACACATCAGAAAACAAGCAATCATCTACCTGGACAACATCATTGTTTACAGCCCCAACCTGGAGCAACATTAGAAAGATGTCCGCCTGTGTCAGAATTGACAATTCTTCCTCTCTAGAAACCTGGGCCCAGGAGCAGGGATCAAACCCCAAACCTGGATTCCTTTGGGCTGCCAGGCCTGTGGACTGCGGGAACGCCTGCCCGCGTTTTCCTGGGATTGAGCTCTCACGAGCTGACACCGAGCGTATTAACCCATGCAGTAAAAAGAGACAATCCAAAGAAATCATTGCGCCAAATGGAATTTAATCACAGTGCCTAATGGAGGCACTGATTTGGCAACCATTAGCTTAATAAACTCAAAGTCTACACCAGCAACCAATTAAGAGCCAACCCGGGAAAGAGGCACAGGCCTGCGACCTGATCCCATGGCCTCAACACTAAAGCTAGATGATCAGGCAGCCCAATTGAGAATTTGGACCAATGAAAGAACTCCCGGGCCAAGTGCCATTTTGCCACCTTTGGACCCAAGCACCCAGTTCCCCCAGCCCTGGCCCTGGCCTTACCAATGCCCTGATGAACCCCCATGGAAAATGTTAAGTTTGGAGGGGGGTACTATATAGACCCAAGGACCCCGTGCTCCAAACTTATCACCATTTTTAAATAAAGGTTATGTTAATTTGGCTCATACAGCTATTACCTTATTTTGTATTTGCTGTCTACAAATTCAGTTTGAGATCTCCTGGCCCACTTGCCCCACAGCCTTCTGTTTTCTGTCCTCCTGGTGTACCCTTTGGACATGTCCACTTTACCAACTACCCTATAAAGTCTGAATACAAGGAATAAGCCCTGGAAAAGATACTCAAACTCAATCCCCTGGCCCGCATATAATCTGCAGTTAGATACAACGGACAAGGCCTGTGGATATTTTCAACACCCAAGTTGTTCAGAGGAAAATTCAATTATCTCCCTGCTTACAGCCTGTCCATGGAACCGCCCATGACCCCAAAACCCATGCCTCTTCTGCACCCAACCTCCTAACCAACCATACTGGAAAGCTGTTTGGGATTGTGTACATCACCCTCACAGGGGTGATTGACACTATAATCCTGGCTGCTGGCCCATGGTCTTGGGTGGGGAAGTCTGCCTCCTACCTTTTAAAGTTGGCTCCTCTCTTGTGGTGGACATTGCCTGCAAAAAACCTGGCCTGAGTTACCCCTGAAAACAATGGGCCAGCTGCCCAAGACTGGATCCCTGACAGCCTGGTCCTCCGCACCCTTGAAGAGAACCAACTGTTCACAAAACCATCAAAGTGTGAATTCTTCTCAATGGAAATTCCTTTCCTTGGTCACATTATTAGCAAGGACAAAATCAAACCAGATTCAGACAAGATATGTGCCATAACTGAGATGCCAGCGCCAAGAAAAAAGAGTGAAATCCGCACCTTTCTTGGAATGATAGCCTACGTAAGAAGGTTTATCCCCAACTGGGGCATCCTAACAGCCCCCTATCTGCCGTCACAGGCAAAACAACTAAGTTTGGTTGGACACCACTACGTTATCAACACTTCTTCCAACTAAAGGAACACATGTTCACAGCCCCTATCCTCCAATATCCAAATTGTGAAGGAATCTATGAACTAGAAACAGATTCTTCTGACTATGCCATAGGAGGAGTAATCCGTATCCAAACAGCAGAAAAAGACTTCTTCCCTGTAGCATATGAGTCAAGGAAACTATCTGACGGTGAACAAAGATACCACATACATAACAAGGAGTTGGTAGCCATCATACACTGCCTCATGAAGTGGCACTGCTATCTGGAAGAAGCCCAAATGTTTAAAGTACTCACCAATCATGAGTCTCTGGTATTCTTCAAAACACACCAACTCTTTTCAAGAAGACAAGCCAAGTGGATGAGTCTCATACAGAGATACCCCATGCAAATCAAATATAAGCCAGGCAAGGAAATTCTTGCTGAAGATGCCCTGTCAAGGCTATACAGCAAACATATCCTCTGTGCTGATGGGGATCCTGACTGGCCCATGTTAATCATGGGGAATCTCCAGGAAGGGTTCCCATCTGGCACACTAATGGACATCCAAGAGAAAGTCCTTAAGAACAAACATCTGTTCAAAAAGCGTATATGGTACTCTACACTGAATACTCCCAAGTGGTGACACTGTACCTTACGTCCCGTCAACTCAAAAGATTGACACCATCCTCCAATATCACAAAGACCTTGGACACACCCGCAGTAAAAACTTATGTTGTAACTGTGCTGTTTTAGCAGAGTTACACAGGGAAAAATATTTAGAAGCTAGATAATAATCTTTATTGAGAGATAATGATTATATAGTTCATGTGAATCAAGGATAGTAGGAACAATATTAGTGATCACACGGCTGGATGGGAGAAGGGGGTGGCTTGATCCTGATAATGAGTCAAGCGCTAAATCAAGGTATCCACCGTGAAGGATCATCATCTGTTCATGTTGTTGGATTTTTTAATTCGAGTTGACTTCCTAGTCTGGCTTTGGGTGACCGGATAATTGGATTGCAGGTCACAAACCTGCTTGGTTGGAACCTTGCTGGTGGTTCAAGCCTGCGGTTTTGACACTTACACAAATACCTCAAGACATACTACTGGTGGCCCAATATGCTAGATGATATCAGAGAGGTACTGGAACAATGCAAAGTATGTGAGAAGTATGCCCAAACCAAAGCACCACCCAAGTCAGTAGTACCCGTATCCATCACACAACCCTTCAAGGTATAGTCACTGGATATTGTGGGACCAATGCCTGGCAAAAACAAGGGCAAGAAGTACATCATCACAGCTATCAACTATGCAACCAGATGGCCCGTGGCGCAAGCCACTAAAGAGCACAAGGGTAATGATGTGAGACAATTAATTTTGAAAGAAATCATAGCCAAGCTTGGTAAACCTGACCTTCTAATCACAGATGGAGGCACCAAACTTAAGGCCATTGACACTAATATCTATCTTTCCAAGAATGGGATAAAACACATCACTACCAGCCCATATCACCCTCAAGCAAATAGACAAGTAGGACAACTGACCGGCGCGCTTGTAGAAGCCCTCAGTAAGTTATATGCTGACAATCCAAAGGCCTGGGTTGACATGCTTCCAACCACACTCATGGTCTGTAGAACAAGAGTTAACCGCAATACAGGTAAAAGCCCTTATGAACTTGTCTATGGACAAAAGCTGCTCTTGTTAGTACAGCTGCTTGACCATAATTACCTCTGCTCAAAAAGGTGCCAGACAACAACAACCCTAATGTACAACGCACCAGAAAAGACCAAGAGGAGATGGAACACCAAAGGATCAAAAGAGAAGCAATCCCATTGCAACAAGAGAGGTTCCAAGTTGGGGACAAAATCTGGGTTGTCAACCATGACCAACACAAATTGGACCCAGGATTGTGTGGGCCAGGCATTGTCATGGAAGTCAAACCCAATAACACCTACCTCATCAAAGGGATTGGAACTCAGAATGAACTGAAATGTATGCACCATAACTGCCTCTGCCTGTGCAAAGCAAGAACAGCCCAACAAAATTCCAGACTCCCTGTTCCCAACGCCAAACTGGATCAATACCAGTCCTGCATCCCAACACTCTTAAGAAAATTCCCAAGGCTCCGCCTTCCAGCACCCCAGGGGGAGATGTTGCAACATCTTTAATTACTCCCTCTCAGGGAATTAACACCCCAAGTAAATCACCGAGCAGCTTGCCAAGTGGTTCACCGCCCCGCCAATAAACCGGTGGCACCATTATCAGTTAACCATCTATGACAGGGATCACTTGATCCAGGTCCTAAATGGAACACAACTTAATTAGGCCTCGTGACTCAAGAGAAACATTACTCAGATAAGCCTCATGACCTCCATG
This sequence comes from Entomophthora muscae, assembly GCA_014839935.2. Classification (NCBI taxonomy): domain Eukaryota; kingdom Fungi; phylum Entomophthoromycota; class Entomophthoromycetes; order Entomophthorales; family Entomophthoraceae; genus Entomophthora; species Entomophthora muscae. The sequence continues at coordinate 54,254 of QTSX02001577.1, read as the reverse complement.
ACGTACATGGACAGCATGTGGCTTTTCATGATACTAGATATTATTCTATATTAATATTAATAAATTATCATTCTCTTCTTAAATCTTCCCCTTTTTCTGTTTATTATACTTCCCAGAAGTATAAACTCAACACTGAGTATGTTTGTGTTCAAGTTAACCTAGAAAAAGATACAGTAGTTTTAAAATCTATGGCAACAACCAAAAATACCTATAATTTAAAAAAAATGGTTTAAGATTTGAACAAAAAAACAACTATCAGGTTAAAATATACACTCTGTTAACAGGGATTTTTGGTGTTAATGGGCAAAATGAGTCAACACAGAAAAGAAGTGCTCACATGCAAATTGAAACTATTCAAAATACAATTTGAAATACATTGATTCACAAAAAAATGGTGTGAGTTGACTTTCAGTGTACATAAGTTTACTATGTGAATTGGTGACAAAATACACCCAAGCGTGGTGTGTCAAAACTCAACCCAAAAACAAAACATAATAGCAACTCACTATGTAAACAAAATCACTCAAATGTTGTGTGCAATAGACTTTAATCAAGAATGGCACCAAGTTATCTAAAATAGGGCACATAACCTGAAACACAAATTTTAAAAATATTGTGTTGGGTGTTTGAATTTGGCAGTAAAATCTGGGGAAATGGGTGGATTCTTTTTGAGTATTCTAAAATAGGTGTTGTAAAACCAAAAACAACTAATTAATAAATAAATAATCTATAATTGGGATATTGGGTGGGTAAAACTCTGATTAAATCATCATATTCAGATAAAAGCAAAAATTAAAATTAGGGAGTAACTTAATTGAATTTTATTTAGTATTTTATTAAATTGTAAAATGGAAGGAACACAACAACAGAGTACCAATGCACCTGTTGTGTGCCGCGGTTGCAGTTGCCCCCGCGGGTCAAAGAACAGAGTTAGTGCAACACAATTGCCTACTCAGGAAGGAGATAGGAGAGGAGAGTTTGATAGTGATGCTGCACTGACACAGTTGTTTCAAGGAGCACAAGCTGCTAGGGTACAGAGCATCAACCCTTGGGCCCCCAAGCTGACCCAGAAGCCCACCAAGGTTGCTACAACAAAAACGGTTAGAAACAAGGAGGTAGAACTTACTTTGTATGTGTTTGACATTGTGTACCAGCAAGAGTCGGTCCCACCAGCCATGCTGGAGAAGGTGAAGCCTATACTTGATACTAGCTACAAGCCCTACGTCAGTGACAGCAATCAGGAAGAGAACAAGGAGCCTGAGTTCTTCAGAACTGATGAGGGACAGTTAGTGCTCAAAAAGGTTGCAGCCTTCTACAACAAGGTACACATGCCTTGCAAGCTTGTCACCAATAAGGATTCCAGTTCATCTGAGCCCACTAAGCCTGCCCAGAAGCACATTCCTGATATCAAGTGGATCATCCTTCTCTGGCTCATGCGGAAAACTGGTGATTACAAGGCGGCTGTGGCTCTTTTTGGGGTGGATCCCAAGTACGCCTCAAAGACATTCAACATTTTCATCAATACTGGCCAAGCTCTTGCCACAGAGAAATCCTTGTGTGTGTTGACCATGCTCATCAAGGAGCACAAATGGGCAATCTGCCATTGGATAACCTGGAACTGTCATCTTGAACTGGCAAGTATACAGTCAATGGTTAAATCTACTTTTGGGGTTGAGGCCTCAATTTCCTTTTACTACCATCTGATCAAGGGAATGTGCTTTTCCTGGAAAAAGCTCAGGGTATCCTCCTACAATTGTAATAGTCCAGCCAACATTGATGTCCTGAAAAAATACACAGAGGCGTACACTGCCCTCAAAGCCAAGGGGGCAGTCAAATTCTATTACATTGAAAAATCAGCATTTGCCTTGTCAATGTGCAATGGGTATGGGTATGTCCCCAAAGGCTCAAATGATGGGATGGCTTGGCGTGCTGCAGTCGGCACCACAGCCTATTCAATGGTGGCTCTCCTAGGTCCAACAGGGGTCAAGCTGTGCCAAATGATATTGGGTTCTCACAATAGCAGACCTTCTTATCTTTTCTCTGATTGGTCCAGGAGCACCTGAGACACACAAGCCCAGGATTCACCATTGTAATAGTACTGGACAATGTTGGTCTTCACAGGGTGTCAGATATTCTTGCTGAATTTCTATCAATAAACACCAGCATCCCAGTGGGCCCCCGGCAATTGGCCACAGAAAATTTGTGCCTTCTCTTCCTCACTGCCTATTTGCCCTTCCTAAATCCCATCAAGGAAGTTTTTGGGTGGCTCAAGCAAGTTGTCAAGCAAAGGACCCCAACTGGGACCAAGGACCTGTTTGATTTTCTCCAGGCCAGGATCCATACTCTCCCAGCTGAAACAAAGGCCAAATTCTATGACCACACTGATTTGTTCATCCCTGCGTGCCTTGCCAAACAGCCAATCAATCAAAGGCTTAGCTTGTCTGATTTTTTTATATTCTCTAATTTACTATTTAAGATTTATCAATTATCATTTTATATTTAGAAGCTTCTAGCCACAATAACATTTAGAGGGAACATCAATGAAGGGTCATAATTTATTTATTTTATATTAATTTTTTTCTATTATGGCATCTGAGGTTATCCCAAAAACTTGATACTGGATTACATGAATATATTTATATCACTTTTGTCAAATGAATATAAAATCAAATTAAAAAGGTTAAATGTAAAGTGTACACAATAGAAGTAAATTTTATTAAAGTAAATATATTTTTCTTTTTGAAAACTGTTTCCACAATATATTTTGAAAAACTTGTTTGCTAAAATAAAAATTATAAAAAAATTATTATAATAAAAATGATATTTTTGAGCAACTTGTGATATTGCTGGTATGTTCAAAGCTACAGATAGATGTTAGCCTTGCCAATGTACTCTACCTAATCCTATGCAAGAGCACTACAGACTACAATAGAATAGAACTTTGAATATAATTACGTTTATTGATACTGGAGTACAATCTAACCAGCGGCTGCAATCTATCCAGGTGTAACTATGAACATGTTGTCATCCTTTCAGGCGTCTGTATCAATATATACTGCAACAACCCTTGTTCTTGTCCTTTCAGACAGTTCTCAGTGGCTACCTTTGCAATAGGTTCATCTTTGCTGGCTGTGCCTATCCTGATTGGCTGTTCTTGGCATGTGTGTTACTACTGGCCTTTTCAGGCATGCATGACACTTCAGCTACAGCCTACGCTCTTCTTGAGCTAGCCTACTGTCATTTATTGATTGGTTGCATCTTACATGCCTATTATTGCGCTGGGAAACTATGTGTATTTAGTTGACACTTATAAATGGACCTTAATCTGTCCTCCAACAGTGTAAGATGGAATTTCGGTATTCCATTTGTAGGGCTAATCAGTGATCCTTTTCTGGATGGCAAGTCTTCTTCTTATTAATGCAACGGGTCAAATTGGGGATTATACGCCGTATAATAGCAGACTCAATCCAGTATCAACCCGTAGATTATCTGCCGTGTAATGCTGACCCAAACCAATAAGAAACCTGATTATACACTGTGTAGCTTTGACCCAAACTTGGTATTTCCTGATCTTTTGCCTATCACTTGTTTGTTATGATCATATATGCCCATCAGGCTGTGTGGGCCTGGGTTGATACAATGTCCAGTAGGGTGGATTGGGAGGTGAGTAATAAATAATCTATAGGTTATACGGCGTAAATCAATGATAATCACTATGTTGGCTAATGTTTATATGGCGTATAATTGTTACATCAGTTATAATGAAGCAGGTAGTATACGGCGTATAATCAATACACATTGGGATGATGATCAGTGATAATACGGTGTATAATTGTTGCATCTAATCTTATAAACTAACAATTACACAGCATTTAACTGCCATTTCAATTATAATAAACTAACAATTACACTGTGTATAATTACTACACTTAATAGAATGTTGTCCTAGTAATAATACGGTGTGTAACTGCTTAAGATCTGCGTGCAATGATTAGCCTGATTATTTGTGGTCAATCAGCCTAATCTCACATTTCCCCCCTCTTGACTATAAATAGGGAAGGTAAGAAGAGAGTCAGGCATCATGGCTTTTTCAACAACCTCCTCCTGCCTCAGTACTAAAGAAGAGTACCAGGAGTTCCTGGCAACCATGTCAGAGGAGCGCTGGCTGGAGTTCAACCACCAGAGTAAGGAGGCACACTGTCTCCAGTTCTACAGTTGGCGTTTGTTACGGGCTCACAAGAACAATACTCGCTCCAAGTTGTCCTTGGCCACCACCGTGGTGACCAAATCCCTTTCAGCGCCCCCCAGTCCAATCCTGGAGCAAGAAGTCAAACAGGAGAGTTGTCCTCCTTTGGTGGCTGGGGGTTCCAATTGGGCTGCCTCCGTGGACCCACAGATCTGGCGGACCAGGGCCGTTGTTCCCCTCCCACCTGCCGTGCCTTATACTCCTGACCCGGCTTTGCTGGGTTCCGTGGTCCTCACCTACAATCCTGATCACGCGGACTTTGAGATGAATGGCCTGTTTCAAGGCTATGAGCTTCTAAGTGAGTTCCTCTTTGTTCTTCTGTCTTGTGGCCAGGGGGTGGATGTCCACTCCTGCCTTTGTCATTCCAAACAGTATCACCCTCCTGCCGTTTGTTCCGTGGCTCTTTGCAAGCTGGCCTGGCCTCTGGAGGGGGTCTTAGTGGAGCCGCCTCACTTCAATGTGGTATTGTATGCCAAGTACGCGCAGGTGATTGACTTCAACCGTGCAGTGGTGCAGGTCTGGTCCCGTGCTTGGGGGCCCAGTCCCAACTCTACTTGCCAGTGGGGTCTTTGGTGTACAGATAATCAGCACAATTGGCTGGCGGCAGCCATCAACTTAACCTTGGAAAAGCTAGAGACTGGGGATTCCACCCAGTATCTCCCTCATATGACTTTGCTGGGGAATCTTTTCTTAGTGCCAAAGCCTTCACTTCCTTGAGGTTCCTTGGCCCAGATGCAGGCCATCTTGGAGTTTTACCGATGCAAAGTGCTGCACCGCCAACGGGGTCTTCCGGCCAATTACCCCTCTGAGTGGTTTATAGAGGAGTGCCTGGTGTTGGGGGTGTGCTTTCCCATTGAGTGTGACCTAGGTCGCCTAGCCAATGGGGAGCTGTTTCTTTCAGTGCTCATTATGCGCTGGGAGCGGCTCTCTCCCAAGGCGCGGTGTATGTGGCTCCAAAACGTTGTTGTCCTCTACCAGGTGGTGGCCACCCACGCTTTTGGTGACTATGTGGAGGCTACCACCCACAATGTCCTTGAGGAGCCTGAGGAGGACACTCACCAATAAAGATACGTAGGACTAAGTCCTCTTTCCATATAATGCACTTTTTATATTTTATATCTTTTTATATCTTTATATCTTTTATATCTTTTTTACATACTTATATCTCTTTATATTTTCCCTGTCATGAACATATGAAGTGCCTATATTACTTATGATATTTTCTTTTATGGCAAGTTCAGATAGTGTTTAATTAGGCCCTTCCTTTGGGGTACAGAATGGGTGGAGGAACTTTGCGTGTACACAGTTGAATATATGTCCACTATCCTTATCCAATAGTTTGTCTAGTTTGTGGGATCTACCTGCTCCTCTGGTGTTGCAGTATGCGACCCCCTCCCCTACCTCAAAAGAAGGCAATGGGGCTCTATTAGCGGAGTAAGCTTTCACAGACATCATGGTATGCGGAATTGAGCTCCTCTAAAGGGAAAGCCACTTGTATTGACTTTAAGTTTGGGGTATTGTTGGAACATAGTGAGCGGTGATTTTCTCTGCCGTCCTGTATCTGAGCTGCATATGGGTTTGATACTTCTGCCAGGGCGGCCTCTTCTTGCTTGACCTTACTTTGGGACCATGTTGTCACAGCATAGAGGTTTTTGGCTACAACCATATGGATTGCGTCTTCATGCAGCTCTTTGGGACAGTGGTTTTTGGGGCCAGGTTCAATGGGAACATTGAGGGGTTTGGCGGAGATAGAATTTTCCTCTTCTACTCTGCCTTGGCCTTTCCCTCAGTTGTGCCAGCGGGATTGGATTGTACAACATGTACCTTCTTGGAGTTGGATGAGCACTTTGATTTCCAGTGCCCGGCTGTGTTGCAGGCAATGCAGTAGGGGCCTGTCACATCGGGAGGGTGTTGAGAGGACTTAGCGGAGTCCTCCTGTTGAAAGTGTGGTTTCTCGTAGGTTGGTTTTGCCTGTTTGGTCTCAGGTCAATTGGAAGGACCAAATGTTTCAGTGTGGCTACGGAGGCAGTCCACTATTTCAGACACATCTTTGCCTTTGGCATAGGCAGAGGCCATTGCTCTGTGGAGTTCTTTGTACAGGTGCGTGGCCTGCTTCATTGCAGCGCGGATATCAAAGGTGGAGACTGTACCGGAGCCAAGGAGCACCAACACATCATGGTAGAATTGTTCCGCAAATTCCTGCAGAGTTTTGCCTGGAGCAAACTTTATGGCACCAAACTTGGACTTCCTGGTGAAGAGAATATCCTCTCCACTGAATTCCTCCAGCACGGCCTGTCTAGCCTCTTGGTACTTCCAGTCAGTTGCAGGTAGGCGTGGCATTACTAAGTTGACGCTGATTGCGTCTAATGTGGTGATGAGTGTGGTCGCCTTTTGGTGGTTGCTAGCGCCCCTCATTGCCATCTCAAAGAGTCTCAGGAAGGAATATATGTTCCCTTGTTTATCAAATTTTGGGAGGCTCAGGGGTTTGAAGCGTTTGTTCACAGCTGTAGGCTCGGTGGGCTGGCAGGGGGAGGCAGTTGACTGTCTATCTGCCGTATAGCTATGCCTAGCCCTAGGTGTTGCCTTTGGCGTGAAAGGCTCTCTAGAAGGAAGGGTGATGAATACCTCGGGAATTCCCCTGTTTGGCAGTTCCCCTTTCTCCTCAGAGGTGTCAAGGGTCTGGATGTACAAGTATTCTGGCTATTGCCATCACACCTAACATCCAGTCATTGTCTGGTTTGATGCCTTTCCAATATACCATTTGACATACCAGAAATGGCAACAAACCAATATCACATGACTGTCCAGGTATCCAACAACTCAAACCCATCCAGCACATGACCAGCCCCTGGGTTTGGTCTAACTAATATCCCTGCCACAGCTAAATCTATATAAGCCTAAATTATCATCCAATAAAATATACTTCTTCTCCTCCTACTTTTATATTTGAAGCTTCCCCAAAAAGGCGCTCATTATCACTGGTAGCACTACGGTTTTTGACCACTCCAATGAAAGAGAAAATGACTGAACAGAACCCGCCCACCTTTGCCCACGTACTCAACCAGGCCACATCCCAGGAGACCTGGAAAACATACTTCCGCACCCATGACATTGACAAAGATATTCCCAGTGGATGCACCGTATTCAAAGGTCTGGTCATGCCCAAAGCATGTGCCAAGAATATTCAATACAGTTGCTCTCTTCAACCACAAACAAACGCACAACCACCTATCACAGGTGAAGTTGCCAACACCAAATACATTGGTATTGACAAGTTCTTTGGTAAAAACAAAGAAAACATCATCAACTGGCTAGACCACACAGCTGCTAAACTCTGTGCCAGCCGCATCCCTCATGAGAAATGGGTCCAGGAAGCCAGCAAGCGCCTATACAAGGCCACAGCTAACTGGTTTGCTACCTGGGTTGGCTCACAAACCAACAACCAGCTTGACAACTGTGAAGAGTTCAAAGCCGACATCACTCACAATTTCTGTGTCACTGAATCTCTTCAAGATATTGCAATACAGCTCAGTGATCTTCCTCAGAAGACCACTATTGCAGCCTATGCCAACAAATTTGAAGAAATACATTGCAAAATCCAAAAACCAGCACAAGCTGACAACGTACACACCAGAGCATCATTCATCAACAGAATGAAACCCTCTGTTGCTGCCCTCATCCGCCCAGAGGCTAATACCTCCATGCCCACACTCATTGCTGAAGCCAAGCGTGCTGAAAAACGCGCCAACATGGAATATGCTGCACACAATGGAAACCGCTCCTCAAACAGCAATGACAGATAAAACGCCAATGGCAATAAACGCCAAAATACCAACTATAACAACAGCAACTCCAATTGTAACAATGGCAATCACAGCCAAAGCGCAAACTGCTCCCGTCCCAAGAAAGAGGACACCTCCAAAGTTAACAACGCTGAAGTAGCAACCCACTACAAATCTGACCCCACATTCTCTGACCTCAAAGGTCTCAAAACAGAGGAACAGGAAAAAGAGGAGGGGGAACAGGCTTAAGTGCCCCTGTCTCCCCCCAACTTGACAAGAAACTGTACCAAGGCACAAACTTTGTTGCTTGCATCCCACGTGTCCCGCAATCCTCCATTTTTATGAACGTAAAAATTAAAGATTGCTCACAACTTCTTGTCTACCCATGCACTTATAAATCACATACACATAAAATTTTATTCAACTCTGGTGCACAACACATCATGGTTAGCAAACCATTTATAACCAAGTACAAAATACCAGTTGTCAAATCCAACTTCAAATACGCCAGAATGGCAGATAAATCAAAAGTTCTACTTGAAGGCAAAACAACTCCCTTCAGAATTGACCTCCAAGGCATAAAAACGTACATCAAAGGACTTGTCATGAACAAAATAAACTACAACATTGTAGCAGACATGGACTGGTTCACCCAAGTGAATCCCAGAGTATGTTGGAAAATAAAAACCATGACAATAAAACGCAATGGAGTCAATTTCAACATTCTCAAAGAACCCAACAACCTGATTCTAAGAGATACAGTATTTGTCCAAGTCATAAATCAAGATGACTCTGAAAATCTAACCAAAGACAGTACCCTTCACATAATGAGGTACTCCAAATTTAATAATATACAAACACAAAAGATCCAATGCCCAGAACTTGTGGCACTCCTAAATGAATACGCTCACATATTCAAGGAAGAACTCACAGAGTTACCCCTTGAACAATAGTTCAAACATGGAATTGGCCTATGTAAAGCCATGCCCAAACCTGCACCCCTCTATAAACTCTCCCCCATGGAAACCCAAACACTTAAAGCCCACATCAAGGACAACCTAGCCAAAGGATTCATTTGCCCGTCTGAATCCCCATGGGGGGCAGTGGTTTTTTTGTAAAGAAGAAAGAAGGATCTCTTTGCCTAGTTACTGACTACAGAGCACTAAACGCAAGTACAGTAAAGAATAAATACCCACTCCCCCTCATAGAAGACCTATTTGCAAGACTCTCTGGAGCAAAAATTTTCTCAGAGATTGACCTCACATCTGATTACAACCAAGTTGAAGTTAAAGAGAAAGACATACCAAAGACTGTGTTCTGCACGCAATTTGGGTCATTTGAATGTAAAGTAATGAACTTTGGGATGACACCTTTCTTTCACAGCTTAGCTCCACTTTTTGGAATCTAAGCATTAATAAAGCAATCAAAGCGCATAAGATTCTGTGTTTACTATAGGCTTTTATTATAGGTAAGAAAGGTATGGCAACCAACAACTCCAGATCCTGGGCCAAGGTGGTCCAGGGCCAGAAACACCCTGTCAAGGGCCAGCTGGTGAACCCAACAAGAAACACCAAGAAGGGACCATTTGTTCCATCAGAAGGATGGATGAAGTTTGTGACCTCTGAACGCTGGTTCCAAGATATTACCAGAGCCCTCCCCAAGTCCCCTGTACCCCATGGGATCAGAGTCAACTTTGGAGGCAACCCCACTCAGTTCCAGGAGGCAGCAAAAGCAGTTGTCACAGCATAACCCAAGGCTGTGTCACTTCACCAAAGCCCAATGAGGGACTTCTTTGATCTTGGCTTTCTCTGTAAAGCATATGCTGATCAGGCAGCTGAGGAAATCTTCACTCTTGATATCACTGACCCCAAGGGTAAGAAAACCTAGAGAGTCCTACCAACCACCCGCACCCGGTTCAATCAAGACACCACCCTCTTTATGTCCTTTGAGGCCTTGCCATTAGACATGCCCAGAGGGGAGGTTGAAAACCAGATCAAGGAAGGGCTGTCCAAGTATAGAGAAATAGTGCAGTTTGAACTGCTCAAGAATCCTTACATGGGCCACCTGACCACACCAAAAGCTATGGCCATGATCAAACCCTTTGCAGATGATAGCCTGTCATCTATTCCTTGTTGTGCAACCATTCTCAAGAAGGATGGCACCCTTAGTAGCAAGTTCAAGGTATTCCCTGAGAAAACTTTGCCCATCTGTGCACTGTGCTCAGCCCTTGGCCACAGAGAGGCCCTTTGCCCTACAACCATAGCAGGAGTCTGGGCTGCAGAACAAGACACCCCCAAGGAGCACCAGAATAGTGAACCAACTGGGTCCCAATCCAATGCTCTTGTATCCTTGGCCTGGGGCACCATGACTGAGTATGCAGTTGTAAAACCAATCACATCCTGCCAGAAAAAGGCTCATGCAAAGGCTCAAAATTTGTATCAGCCTCAACCAATCAAGAAGACAGGATGTGCCCAAGAAGAGGTACCTCATCCCATGCAAACGCCTGCACATGAGACCCAGTCAGTTCATGACAATATGGTTGATGAACCAATGGAAATTACAGAACTGGCAGTACAGGAATCAATGGCCAACCCAGCCCAAGTTTTATTGGATAGTCACCACAATGTGATGGCCCAAGAGAATTTGCAACAGGCTCAACCCCAGGAATTAATTATTAATCCGGGCCAAGTTTTATTGGATAGTCACCACAATGAAGTGGCCCAAGAGAATTTAATGCAGGCCCAAACCCAGGATATACCCAATCAGAAGCAGGCACCTTCTGCACAGGATAATGGAAGACCAAGACGCATGGTCCAAACCAAACTTGCCGCAGTAACTAAGCTATCCCCTTACACAGCAGGGGATCCCAAACAGCCCAGGGCACCCAAAAAAGCCAAGGATACAGCAGCCAATGACAGCAGTGGCCCTATTTTTGGTGGGGTCACTAATGTATAGTGGCTGATGGAACCCACCAATGGGAAAAACTCCACTGCAGGACTTCTGGCCCTAGTCCCAGGCATTAATAGGATTTCCTGCAACCTCAAAGCAGTACCAATTGGCCCTGATGCGCAAATAACTGCTTTGAGCAAGGCCAATTTATGGCCTTGACTCTCCCAGATAATAATGGACATAAGAAGCTGCATCTGGATTAATAGAGTTCACCATAGCAGCAGGCAAGCATGGAAGTAATTGGGTACCAAAAAAACCCCGGGCCAAAGGACCACAGTTTTTGGATAAACACGGCCTGCAAAAATGCACCTTTTTTTGCCCATTGAACAACACATTATACCATCATACTCTTTATATCTTTACCACACAACGCCACACAATCCAAGGCAGATCAGCAATTCTAAACGTGGCCCAGCAATTAACAAATGTGAAACCCACATTTTCTGCAGACTGGCACTCATGTGTGATTTACCAGTTGCACTGAGGGAACAGCCTTGAAATTCCGCACCCTAATTCAGCCACAATTATAATGAACCATACCGTAACAGGCTCAGACCCTCCAACAAAAAAATCTGGGCAGAAGACCCAAAGGGCTGATGGCCTGGGTTAATTTGGATCAGTTACTAGCCCCTTGATCTACCACTCCACAATTCACTGGCCCTAGAGCTTACATCCCACCATTTGGGTACACCAACCCCAGGCATTGTCCCTGAAACCATAGCCGCACACAGATTCAGCCACACAAAATGTGTAAAGGCTGCTCAACAAATAAACGCAGGCAGCTGGCCCAAGGGAATTCTGCCCGGATTGTTCCGGATCAGCACCTTTCAATTGGATCTTCCACCAAGTTCAACTCATGTTCCTTGTCATTAGGGCCCAAATGGGGTTCTAACCCAAATCTTTCCCCTTCAAATCACACACACAACACTGACCACACAACAGATGAAATCAAGCAACAAAAAAATGCGGGCAAAAGGCCCAATTTTTTTTCTGGTCTGGTGTTTCCGGGGTCAATAGAATTCACTCTGGACTGATGGCATCCACTATCTAATATTCTCAAAAGTTATATTACCCCCAGCAGGGGATATATAGCTCAAAGCAATTTTCCCCTTCATACCTTCCTCCTCCACCCAAGGTTTTTCTCCTGCCCTGAAGGTTTCCTTGCCCCTCTTCCTTTTCTTTTTTATTATTGTATACAAGACTTTTGATCATTTCTTTATGGCCCTATGGGCTTGTTGTACCAGTCAGAAATGTCTGGGCAACCTGAATAAATGAACTTTGGGATGACCAACGCTTCCGCAATGTTTGTCACCATGATGAACCAAGCGCTAAACAGCCTCTCAAACACATTATAATACCTTGATGACATCATCATATTTTCAAAAACAAAAGAGAAACACCTCACGCATGTCTGCAAGACACTCAATTGACTTGCAAAGCACAAACTATACGCTAATCCTAGTAAGTGCCAATTTATGGAAAATAAACTCTTGTTCTTGGGCCACATTGTCTCCAATGATGGAATCAAAGCAGACCCAGATAAAATAAAAGCCATAAATAACATGCAACGCCCCACCTCTGTGAAACAAGTTAGATGCTTTCTTGGTATAGTAGTGTCAAAACCGCAGGCTCAACCCACCAGCAGGGTTCCAACCAAGCGGGTTTGTGACCTGCAATCCAATTATCCGGTCACCTAAAGCCAGACTAGGAAGTCAACTCAAATTACCAAATCCATCAACATGAACAGATGATGATCCTTCATGGTGGATACCTCAATTTGGCACTTGACTCATTATCAGGATCAAGCCACCCCCTTCTTCCATCCAGCTGTGTGATCACCAATCTTGTTCCTTCTATCCTTGATTCACATGAACTATATAATCATTATCTCTCAATAAAGATTATTATCTATCTTCTAAATATTTTTCCCTGTGTAACTCTGCTAAAACAGCACAGTTACAACATTGGTAGCACAGGTAGGTTCTCCATCCTACCTTATCTTGAAAAATTATGCCTGTTGCCTGCACACACCGCGCCCAACAAATCCTCGACAGAATTATGTCTGGCCTCCTGCCCGACTGGACTCTGTATACTCCTGGTACCAAGATACCTGATGGTTTTGTCCTCTACCAAAACACGGTGATCCTGCTACCCACCTTCAATGCCCTGTCTGCCCAAGGGTTCTTTCAGGCACTTTCCTTGATGCCGCAACCAGCTGAAAAAACCACCATGCCCACCTATGTTGCACAAAGACTTTGCAGTGCTGCCTTGGAACCCTTTTCCAGGGCCAACAACAACAATGCTGTGGCATGGATCCAGTCCGCTCAAAGCAAGCTGGCTTGGATGGAATGCCCACAGCAATTCTGGATTGCGGAGATTTCCATTTGCCTGACCCATGACGCTGGCACCTGGTATGACAAGTGGCACAAAGAGCACACTGACAAGAAAAGGACACTTTCAAACAGGACTTCTTGGCAAGGTTTGTGCTTAAGGATACAGCGCTCATGATTATATGTCAAGTAAAAAACCTGACCCAGACAGGCACCGTTAAAAGAACTCACCTGCGCCTACAAGGAACTCTGTCTCTGTGCCCCATCTGACATGACCTTTGACACCCCAGCAACACACCTCATGTACTACAACGCCCTCAAGTTGCACGTGATGAGACATATGAACCTGGACCAAGTAATCAACCTGCAAAGCCTGTACCGTGAAGCGTAAAAAGCGGAGCAAACATCCAACGCTCTACACAAGGCACAGACTGGAAAACAAGAAAGGCCCAAGGACTCCCATCCAAGCGGGCGCTCCTCTTGACCACCTCCTGGAGGCAACAGCAACAACAACAACCACAAACCCACAGGTTTGAATGGGAATGGGAATGGAAATAACGGCCAGTCAAATTGTACCCATTTCTGTGTCACCGCCACCCAAGGCAACCAAGATGAGGGAAAAGCCCAGGGAGAGCACTAAGCAAGCCAAGCTCTCCCCACACAACTCCTGACTTGCCCAACAATAAATAACAACCCAAGGACGTGGACCAATGTCCAATGATCCAAGTACCCTCGGAGGACCTGGTACTATACACCATCACCAGACATCCCAATAAATTGATGTCTTACCCTTTCTGCTTTTGCAGTTACACAGGCTCAGCACTCCTGGACTTGGGCGCAGATTAAACTTTAGTCAACAGCAGCTTTGTGGATAAATTCAAGCTGGCCGCTAATCCTTTGCAGATTAAAAACGTGGTCCTTGCTGATGAACACCACATTGCCGTGACAAAGGAAACTGCCCCCTTCACTGTCATGCTTGAGAACCTCCACTCCACCATCTAAGGTCCCGTCATTGACTTCCCTAAGTTTGACATTGTACTGGGACTAGACTGGTTACGGAAAAACAACCCCCACATGGACTGGGCAACCTCAGTGTTGACCATCAAGCGTAAAGGTGTCAACCACCAGGTCTACCTGGACTCTGTGGACTAACTCCTATGCAACCACGTCTTTGTAAAAACCACAGAGACTTTGGACAAGAAGGGAAACCTGAAAGCAATTGACTGGGATTCCTGCCAGTATGAAATCATACACTTCAAGGACCACCAGGACACCTCCACACCTCAAGATTGCAACATTGTGGCCCTTCACCCAGAAATCTTTAAGGAAGCGTTACCTGGGCTACCCCCTGAGAAGCACATCCAACACTCAATCCAACTCAAGGGGGCTGCACCCAAGGCACATCCCATCTATTGACTGACCCCAAACAAAGACAACGCCCTGTGCACCTATCTCAAGGAGGCACTGGAAAAAGGACTTATCTGCCCCTCACAGTCTCCCTTTGGGGCCGCCGTGTTCTTTGTGGCTAAGAAGGACGGTACCTTACGCCTGATCACAGACTACCGCGCCTTGAACAAAGTCACCATTAAGAATTGTTACCCATTGCCACTGATTGACAATCTCTTTGACGCCTTGGGAGGAGCCACTGTCTTCTCCAATATTGATCTAACTGCAGGCTACAATCAGATTTGTATCAAGGAGAAAGATATCCCCAAGACAGCCTTCCGCACCAAGTACGGTTCCTACAAATGTGTGGTACTCAACTTTGGCATGACCAATGCCCTGTCCACCTTTGTAACCTTCATGAACAAAGTGTTTGCGCCACACATAGACAAACATGCCCTAGTGTACCTGGACAATATTATTGTCTACAGCCCCTTGGTGGAACAGCACCACAAGGACCTGGAGGAAGTCTTTGCAACTCTGGAACAGCACAAAATGTTGGCCAAGCCCTCCAAATGCCAGTTCTTCCGGGAGCAACTACCCTTCTTGGGACACATAGTCTCAAAAAACGGCATCAATCCTGACAGCCAGAAGATACAAGCCATCTGCAAAATGCCACCTCCCAAAGACAAATCAGAACTCTGCAACTTCTTGGGAATGGTGGCATAAGTATGACGCTTCATATCTGACTGTGGCGTCTTGACCGCCCCCCTGTCCACCATAACAGGCGCCAAGTCCAAGTTTGTATGGACCTCCCAACGTGACCTCTGCTTTAGACGTCTCAAGGAAAAGCTCACAACAGCTCCCATCATACAATACCCCAAAAAAGACAGAGAGTACCAGATGGAAACCAACGCTTCAGATGCATTCATTAGGGGAGTACTACAAATTAAGAATAGTGATGGTGACTTCCTGCCAGTAGCCTACAAGTCGCGCAAACTGACAGATGGCAAGTGTTGATACCCAATCCACAACAAAGAACTGTTGGCCATTGTACACTGCCTAGTCAAATGGCGCTGTTACCTGGAACAGCAGGAAGGATTCACAGCACTAACTGATCATAAGTTGCTCATCTACTTCAAGACACAAGCAAACCTGTCACGCCGCCAAGAGAGGTGGATGGAAATCTTAGAAAGGTTTAACATGCTCATCCAGTATAAGCCCGGGGCCAAGCTTGCCATGGCGGACGCCCTGTCCCGTCTGTATGTCTGCGCTTCTAGGGGAGAGAATGGGCTTGACCCAGACTGGCCTCTCCTAGTGCTCCGTACAAAAGACAAAGGGTTTCCTGCAGGCACAACCGATATCACCAAAGAAACAGTCATCAAGAATGAACACCTCTTTGCTGATGTATATGGAACCCTTCACAGAAAAATGTTGGATGGCACAACCATTCCCTACATCCTCACACATCAACAAGTTGATACCATTCTTTGCTACCACAGAGATCTTGGACATACCAAGAGCCAAAAACTATACAAATTCCTAAAACATAAAGCCTGGTGGCCAACCTTATACTGCAATGTCCAGGAAGTGCTAGAACAGTGTGAGGTCTGCAAAAAGTTTGCCAAAAGCAAAACCCCGCCTAAGTCTGTACTCCCCATTCAAACCAAACTACTGTTCAAAGTATGGGCTCTTGACATTGTGGGCCCCATGCCAGGAAAACACAACAACAAAAAATACATCATCACAGCCATCAATTTTGCAACAAGGTGGCCAGTAGCCCAAGAAGTGAAAACACATACTGGTAACAATGTCCAACAATTCATTGGCAAGGAAATAATCAGCAGGTTTGGAAAGCCAGAACTCCTGATAACCAATGGAGGCAAAGAATTGACCTCCAAAGACACCAACATGTACCTCACCAAAAATGGGGTCAAACACACCATCACAACACCATACCATCTACAGACCAATGGACGCGTAGAGCGGCTTAATGGTAGCCTTGTGCAAGCCTTAGCCAAACTCACTGCCGGGAGACCTGAAGACTGGTATAAGCAGCTACCAACTGCATTATTTGTGTGCCAAACCCAAGTGAACAGATCCACCGGAAGAAGCCTGTTTGAACTGGTATACAGCACACAGCCAAATATCATTCAAGAATTGACAGGACCCAAACTGGAAATTCCAAGTCAAGCCCCCCCTTGCTCAGACCTTCAAATAATAGAGGCCAACAGCAAACAAGCATCCAAAGAAAAGGAACGCTTACAAAAGACCTTTGTTCCCATCTGCCAAAGACATGAAGTTGGAGACAAAGTCTGGGTCATGAATGTTGACAAAGGCAAACTACAACCCAAAAAAGTAGGGCCAGCAATCATTCTAAAGGTAAACAACAATAACACTTACCTCGTACAAGGGCTCGGGAAACGCAAGCAAGACAAGACCTTATACCACAACCGCCTACGACCCTGCAAAGCAAGACAGAAACAACGAGAAATTGCCCTGCCTGCCACCAAACAACAACTAGTTTAATATGGCGCCCGGGCTCCTGACAACCTCCCTGACAACCTGCCCCCAGAGGAGGCCAACCTTCAGCTGGGGGGGTGTCAAAACCGCAGGCTTAACCCGCCAACAAGGTTCCAACCAAGCGGGTTTGTGACCCGCAATCTGATTACCCGGTCACCCAAAGCCAGACTAGGAAGTCAACTTGAATTACCAAATCTATCAACATGAACAGATGATGATCCTTCACGGTGGATATCTCAATTTTGCGCTTGACTCATTATCAGGATCAAGCCACCCCCTCTTCTATCCAGCTGTGTTATCACCAATCATGTTCCTACTATCCATTGACTCACAATAGCTATATAGTCACTATCTCGCAATAAAGATTATTATCTATCTTCTAAATATTTTTCCCTGTGTAACTCTGCTAAAACAGCACGGTTACAACAATATCCTATGTATTCAGTTTCTTTAGTCCTTGCCAAGGGATCAGCAATGAGGATGGTCTCCAAGTTGTACTCCGCGTAGGCAGGATTGGGTGGGTATTTGGTAAAATGCACAGGTCCAAAGGGGGCTCCTGGGGGAAGGTATAGTGCCTGGGAAGGGTTGGCAGGTTGGTCTCCAGAGGGGGTGGTTGCCTGATGGTCTACTTGAACGGAGTTAAGATGGAAGATCACTAAGACTAGATAAGGTAAGACTTGTTCAAACCAAAGTTTTATAAAACTTTATTATCAAAAATGATGATGTGGTCATCACCATACCACTGGGGTTTTTATACTATGGGTTTTTGCTTCTTCAATTTTTGCAGGGTTCAGGTTTGCAGACAAGGTACTGGCGGAGCATGGATCTTGGCTTAGAGTCTTGAGGGCAGCAGATCCAGGTTGTGCCTGCTCTGGTGAATAAAAGTGGCAATGCTTTGTTCTTCCACCACTGTTCACTATGTCACCTGAGCAGTCAAATTGTATTACCCATTTTGGACAGAAGACTGGCAGTTGCTGTTAATCATTGGCAGAGTTAACAATAGGTTTTTTTTAACCTCCTTAAGGCAAGCTACAGCCTCTGCATAGGTCCAGATCTTTGGTGGCTCAGGGTTGGCATCAATCTGGTGACTATTTGGGGAATTGTCCTTGGGAGACTGGAGGGTCTCAGAGTAACTCATCAACTCAGGTTTGCAATTTAACAAGTGGGTGGTTTCCTGTCCACTTTGTGTGACTTGATTAGACTTTGGAGGGTTGGGGTTTAATTCCAGGGTTTCCAATGCTGATTTTGAACCTCCAGTATTGGCGCTTGGCAGGTTATCAGGTATAGTAGTAGGGTCTTCCCCAACCTCCTTTAGCCAGACTACATCTCCTGTGTAGACATGGGTCTTCATTAGCACCGGTTTGGCGGCAATCAGGCAACCATCCAGGGAATCCTCTGTAGTAGGCTGGCGGGTTGCAGAGTAATTTAACAATTTGAGCCTGTGACTTACCAGATTGGTGGGTCCTGGACCGTTGTGGGGGGTTCAATCCGCCTTCAGGGAACTGGGGTTCAACTCTTGGGTTTTCAATACAAGTATTAAAATGGCATTCATGACACCAATGAATATGTGTGTAAGGTCTTGCCCATAATGGTGCAAGGTTATAAAATAAAGTGTGAAAAGTGTTGGGATTTAAATTTAGAAGATATAAGAATGTAGTACTGTCTGTAAGATGATCTTACAAAAACCTGCTAAAAACCTATATTGTGTAACAAATGGAGTAATAGAGTTTAAAAACCCTAAGCAAAGAAGATAGAATAAGGTGTTCAATAGTGAACAATTTGTAACTAAAGGGATATCAATATTAGGATATTCTCTATCTGCAAAATGATACATATAACTATTGGAAGATTCCTTAAGGGAAAAAATGGATACAACAAGACTAAGGCTTGTTTTTGTGCAAATTCCATTTGGATTAAGGAAAAAACTAAACTAAGAAAATTAATTTAAAGAAAATAAAATTCTAAAATTGACAAATTTGAAGTTTAAAAATTGTAAAGTTGAAGGGGAAGAAATCACTTAGAATTTTGGCTTAAAGTCTACTCTTTACAAGCTCTTTATTTATAGTTTAACTCTTATTCAGTTAAAACTGATTGGCATAGGGGAACAACAGCCAAGGAGAGGAGAAACTGGAGAAGTTTGGAGTATTGGAGACAAAGAAAAGAGGAAACAGAAGCCAGTACTTATGCTGATTGAACAATGTAAACCTGGGGGAGCAGCAACGACACAATCAGGGGTTTTGAAAGGTAAGTGAGTGAAAATATACTAACTTTAAAAGTAGAGATATATATAGAAGAGTGAGCAAACAACGGAGCAAACAACAATGGCAAATTCAAACGCAAAAAGCATCAAAAAACAAGTAATTAACTTATAATACTTAAATATTAAATTTTGACTTTAAAATTTCAAATATTGAATAATGAAAGATTAAAACAAATAAGAATATAAATATGTTAAATCCTAAAAAGCCTGCCCTTTGGGGCAGGGCATGACAATGTGAACTGCAGATCTTTCTTAAAACTTCTTGATTTCTGGAGCTCAGCCAATATAAAATTATGTATATTCCCAGGCCATCAAATGGGGTTTAAAGAAGAGGCAGTGGAAAAGATTTGAGGAGATAGACACAGGGTGTCAATATACCCTACAGGATATACTGCATACACCTGGGGGGTGTATTGTTCATAAAACCACATACAATAGTTTTATAACCTGTTAAAATAAACAAAATAAAACAGGTCCAAATATATTGTAAACTGATATAAATTACTTGATTTTTTATCCTAACAAGTCATAAAACTACTTTATAAAACCACATGATATCATATAATTAGCTTCTTTTGACTATCTTTTTCATATGATATCACAAGGATAACTTAACCATAGTTAATGATAAAATTACAAACAAGATCAAGAAAAACATTCAAAAAATCAATCCACAATAATCAAATATTTTTATAAGCATTCAACAACATATTTTTAATCCTAAAAAGAACTATTTCAATCAAAACTCTGAAAGTAGGATGAGGGCAAAAAAAGTATAAATTAGCCAAATTTTTATTAAAACAATAAGGTCACGCCGGGGATCGAACTCGGATTACAGGAATCAAAATCCTGTGTGCTAACCATTACACTACACGACCATAGCTTGAAAAAAAGTAAACTATATATACAGCATAAATGTTTTATTTGAAGAAAAACTCTAAGCTTTGCAGGATTGGTTCAATTTTTTATAAATATAAAGGATTTTAAATTTTATCAAAATATAATTTGATATAACCTCCCTATAATGGGTTAAGTAAGTTAGTTTTATGCATGATTTAGTATCAACAAGCTAGCATAAAAATGTATTGTTGTTTTAAAACATTTTAAGCTAGATTAGTTTTTTCTATTTCATTTTAAAGCCAATCATGTTATTTATCAGATATATAATCTAAATTAAATCTCTTCAAAAGATTCTTCCTTTAAAAATATTATATATACCTTGCTTTTTACAGGGATATCCTCAATGCTCATATTTACAGTTCATATATTTAACAATTATATATTGGTTTCTTACTAATTATCTCACATATCATTTCATGTTGGAAAATAAATGCATGTCAAAATTATTCATTTAATTAATTATTTTTATCAATTCTCTTTGAATATAAAAGATTTTAAATCATCATAATAAACCATCTAATATACACAAAAGTATTTAGTTTATTCTAAAAATAATGTCATATTTACTGTATTAAATAATTTTTAAAAGATCTGAAGTTTAGTTATTGGGAGGACTATGACAATTAAAATTTCTATCCCTTTATTTGAAATAATCAAACTTGATACAACTTTTATCTCACTAAAAGGGTTTATAGTATAAAGATAAAAAATAAGATTGATAATTGAATTTATACCACTAAATTACTAAGTTTATTTTAAAAAATATTATACAGTAGTTTTAAAAGCTATGGCAACAAGCAAGAAAAATCCAGATTTAAATGAAATGAACTCAGATTTAAACTAAATTAAAAATAAATGAATTTATATTGATTTACAATAGATTTGGGTTCATTTCAATACGCTTAAATATGAATTCATTTCATTTAAATCTGAGTTCATTTTGTTTGTTGCCATAGATTTTAAAACTACTGTATAGACCATTAAAATTTCTTTTATAAAATTTATATATCATTTAGAGCCATTTTTATCTTGTTGTGAATATAATCAGAATTTTGTTATATGAGAAAAATGTCATAACTGTGCTGTGACAGTCCACATATTTGGTGGTTTGCAGGCAGGGCTGATGTTGGCCAAGTAAAAGTTTGGTTGTGTTGCAACTGAACCAATGAGGATTCAGTATTTGAGTTGAGGAAGACAACAGTCCAATAGAAAGGATAGGAATAATAAGAATAAGGTATTATTTATTGTAGAATATTGCAATTAATATACCATATGGGGGGAACCACCAGGCCACAAGGGAGTGGCATAGTAGTGTGTTCCATGTAAGGTTTGAAGCCAAGGAATAACTTGTGCAGGGATCAGCAGCTCAAATAGGTAGTGCTCCTAATTAGGAGAAAGTGCCCGCCATTTGACATTGCCATTGGATTGGTTCATGTTGTTAGACACATCAAGGGATGACTCATTGAGCTCCCCCTGTGTATCGTAAGATACATTAGTGGGCAAGTCTGAAATCTTGGTTGCAACACCCCCTTGCCCCCTGTTTGTTGTCAGACACCAGGATCAGAGTCTGCGGAAAATCTGGGAAGGTCCACACAAACAACCTTTGTGTGGGGATGGCGCAGCAGGGGCGCAAGCAATCATGGTGGAGCTTCTTGGTATTCCCTTAGGTATACTTGAGTTGATAAGTGTGGTTGTCATAGACCGCGGCTATCTTGAAGGGTTCCAAGTGGTTGGGTTCTAATTTGGCTGAATTGGGGTTGAGGGTGTAGACAGGTTCACCTATGGCATATCTTGCCTCAAGGTGTTTTTTCCCTCCTTCAATTTGTTTGTGTTTGATCTCTTGGGCCTTGGCACGCCATTGGTTCAGGGATGGAGTTGTCAACAGGGGGTTTCCTGGGAGCTGTAGACCATAACTTCCCTTGTTCAACTTCTGTCAAACTGTCAGGCGTTCCAAGGGCTAGGGCGCTGGGGCTGAACCCAGTGCCCCTGTTAATCCTTGCTTGTAAAATAAGTAGAGCAGTAGGCAAATGTTCAGTCCATGCGGTATTGGGGTGTTCCTGTGAGAGCTTGGCAATAAATTGAACCAGTGAACCATTTAATTGCTCTACATGTCCATTGGCTTGTGGATGATATGGGGTTGTGACTATCTGTTGGAGTGCATTCTTGGCACAGTACACTTTCATGACATGCCCAACAAGTTTGGGGCCACCATCTGTGATGAGGCGTTTGGGCCGCCCAAAGCGGGCCACAATTTCCTTGCCAATAAAGCGGGTGATGGTGGTGGTGGTATGGTTAGTTGTTGCCCAGGCCACTGGCCAACAGATGAAGTAGTCAATAGAAGTTATGATGTGTTTCTTCCCCAGTCTGTCTTTGGGGAGGGGTCCCACAATGTCAAGGGCCCACTGTTTGAAGGGTTCCATTGCCTTGATGGGCAGGACAGACTTTGGGGGTGCAGGTTTAGACATATTCTTTTCACATAGCACACATGTTTTGAGGAGATCCAAGATGTCTTGACGCATACACGGCCACCAAACCTTCTGTTTCATGATCTCAAAGAGGTTACATCCTCTGATG
Source organism: Entomophthora muscae (assembly GCA_014839935.2). Taxonomy (NCBI): domain Eukaryota; kingdom Fungi; phylum Entomophthoromycota; class Entomophthoromycetes; order Entomophthorales; family Entomophthoraceae; genus Entomophthora; species Entomophthora muscae. Next base: position 31,307 of record QTSX02001577.1, on the reverse strand, counting down.
TGACCCAAGGTGCAGTGGTAATGCAGTATTGTGTTGCCTCACTGTGTGGTGGGGATGTAAGGCATCTTTTCACCTGTCTCTGCCTGGCGGCAGACTTTGTCAGCATCTGTGATGAACTGAATTTTGTTGTACTTCAGCTTGGAGATGGTTACTAAGTTAAGGCATTTGTAAAAAGTTGCTTCAGGGCGGAGGTAAAATATTGGCTAATCAAGATCCAAGCTGTCATCCCCATTAATGGATGCTACGTAGAGGCGTGAGAGGGTGTCAGCTGTGACGAGTTCCTTCCCAGGCTTGTACTCAATGCTCAACTGATAGGGGGATAGGCGTTCAACCCAGCCTGCTTGGTGGCATGTCAAGTGGGACTGCATGTTGAAGTACTGGAGTGACTTGTGGTCTGTCAGGACGCGGGGTGAAAAGGTAGCCCCTTCCAGGTAACAGCACCACTTCTTGATGCAGTGCACGATTGCCGCTAATTCTTTATCATGAATGGAGTAACATTGTTCCAAGTCAGTAAGCTTCCTGGACTCATATGCCACGGGGAGAAAGGCGCCATTGCCAGTTTCTACCCGTAGCACACCCCCTATGGCCCTGTCAGAGGCGTCAGTCTCAAGTTTGTACTGGCAGTTTTAGTTAGGGAACTGCAGTATGGGTGCTGTTGTAAGTCTCTGCTTCAATGTCTCAAAGGCTTGATCTCTGGCAGGTGTCCAATGGAAGTGCTGTTTGATGTTAAGGAGTTTGGTGAGAGGTGCAATTAGCTCCCTGCAATTGGGAATGAACTTGTGCATGTAGAAAACCATGTCTAAGAAGGTACACACCTGGCCCACATCAGTGGGAGGCGGCATGCTGGTGATTGCCTTGATTTTGGCAGGGTCAGGCTTTATCCCTTGGGCAGAGATGGTGTGCCCAAGAAACAGCAACTCTGACTTGAGGAACTTGCATTTGGAGGGTTTAGCTTTTAGCTGGTTTTTAAAGGGTTTTGAGGACAGCACAGAGGTGTTGGAGGTGCATGGTTTGATCTTGACTTGTCAGGGACCCACTTGGCAGGGAATAAACTTCCCAGATGATGGGCCAAGGCCTCTACATTCAAGCCTACTATTAACAAGCTGATAGGAACTGTGACCATTGCAAGATGTCCAAGGTGTCATAGGTAAGCAAATCTTCCAAACATAGAACTGAATTGTCCAAGTAGATAGTAGCCCACCAAATATGTCAAGAGATAAAAGGAGGTGTAAGGTCTAACCAGAATAGGTTCAGTGGGTGAGGTAGCAAACAAACAACCATAGTGGAATTTACGTCCCCAGTGTCCAGAAGGATATTTGAACCATCCATGGGCAAGGGATTCCTTCTGGTGGGCGTCATCTGGGGAGGAATTATACCAGTCAGTTGTAGGAGTTGGATTTTCCAAGGCATACACCTGGGGCAAGAAGTAGGCTAGAAACCAGGATAGGAAAATAATTCCCCTCATGGCTTCAAAAAGGTGTGTTATTAAAAAATGAAGGAGTAGCTAGAAGAGTAATATTCTTTATTGTTGGAACAACTAAGTTGAATCAGATTTGAAAGTTTAAATAGTCTCCAAATGGAGGCTGGGAGTTTGAGTGGATATTGGGAGGAGATCAGAGGGATTTGACAATGATGTGCATAAATTTCATGTTTAAAATTAATACCTGGCCAATATGAGCATTGATGTAGAGAAGGAGTTGTAAGATAATCATAAAATTAAGAGAGGCGGAAACAAGACAAGCCACAAGATCCTTACAATTTAGGCGGTACTCATATTGAGTATCAGTCAATCTTAAGAACAGAGCCTCAGTTTCATCTTCTGATTCTATATCCAAGAGCGTCAGGATGATCCCAGGCAGCCAATCAATGGCCAAGCGGTAAGTGACATATACAATCTTATTATTAACACTTTTGAGTTCAAAAGGCGTTTCAAAAGCAAAAACCAATTGAATCAAAGGATAATAAAAAGGTAAATCAACTGTTTGAGGGGATTCTAGACTAACAATACACTTGTTTGTAGCTTCCTGAGTTTGAATCTTGATCCGGAAGGTTTTCAATAACCAAATATAGTTGTTAAATATGTTGTGGTGTGTTTTTGACTAGGTATACTTAAAGTATTTGTTCTGGTGTTGATTTAGAGAAATGTTTTTGAAAAGGTTGTCAATAAGATTCAAGTAGTCAGGGAAAGAATCCCTGACATGACTGAAGACAATAATGTTGTCAAGGTACACAACAACACATTTCCCAATCAGTTCATCAAATGCTTTGTTCATCAACATGGCAAAAGTGGAAGGAGTGTTGGTCATTCCAAAGTTCATGACTTGACATTCAATCAACCCGTAGCATGTGCAGAAGGCAGTTTTTGCCTCATCCCCTGGTGCAACGCAGACCTGGTTGTACCCCACAGTGAGATCAATCTTGCTAAAGATCTTCACACCCGCAAGGGTGTCAAACAGGTCATCAATCAACGGCAGGGGGTACTTATTCTTAACAGTCACCTCATTTAAGGCGCAATGATCTGTGACCAGGCAAAGGGACCCATCCTTCTTGGCTACAAAGAAGACAGCTGCCCTGTATGGAGAGAGCGAGGGGAAAATGAAGCCCTTGTCAAGCGCGTCCACAAGGTGCTGGTGGAGGGTCTCATCTTCTTTGGGCATAAGACAATATAAGGGGCGTGCCTTAGGTAGCAACCCTTGGAGTTGTACAGCGTGCTGAATCTCTTAAGGGGGAGTTAGTTGTTCAAGTGTCTCACTGAACACGTCCTTGTACTCCTTGAGGAGTGCAGCAAGCGCTGATGGTGGTGAAGAGGTCAAGGGAGGGACCACAGATGGTTCAGCAAAGATAACTTCATCTGAAAATTGGTTGAAGTCTAGTTTCCCCCCTTGAAGTTGTACGAGCCTGTCTCTGTTATCCTAACAAACACAGTGTTGTGAAGTAGTTTGCTCATTTCCACAGGGTAGATCTGGAATCCCACCCCATTTATATTGAGGGTGATGACAGAGGTATCCCAGTCAATGTAGGGACGGTTGTGACAAAGCCAGTCCAGGCCAGTAATGACATTATGGATGAGCCCTGCCATGATTGGCCCAGAGAGCTTAACCTGGATGTTCCCCATTCTCAAAGAGAAGAGTACCATCTCATGGGTAATTGCAACTCTACAGGAGTCAGCTACTTGTACTGCCTTGAACCTGCTTGGCACTTGGTCCAGTTGTTGAGAGTTGGCAAACGCCTGGTCCATCATAGTGTGGTCATCCCTGGTATCTACCAGTAATTTGTGGGTATTCCACGGAAAAAGAAGGGATAGGCTAAGCGGGTGGCTTTATTTGAAGAGTGTCTTGCTTGAAGTACGGGGTTATCACTGTGGACCTGGAAGATGTCAAGGGTTTCAACCTTGTGTACACTGTAGTCACAGGGATTCTTTGCAAGCAGGGATTGAGAGGAAGGGTCAAGTGGGGTTGTAGAACCTCTCATAATTACAACCCCCAGGCTTTTCCCTGGTCCTCAATTTGTGCTAACTGGAGTTCCCCCTTGCAGGGGTGTTTGACTCCATTCTCCTGCTGGCAGCGGCCTGCTTGGTTGTGGCTACTGCCAGGTGTTGCACAAGGTTGAGGTGGAGCGTCACTAGCACGGCGGAAGCCCATCAAAGCCTGATTTTTGGCCTCCACAATGGCCTTGTAGCAGTCATCAATGGAGGTGCAACAACCCATAGGGACCCACTTACAGATACGGGGCTTGAGCCCATTGACTATTAGGGTCAGAAGCATGGCATTCCTGCCAGTTACAGCTTTGGGGGCAGCGGCAAGAGCTTGCTACCAGGCAGCAAGGTACTCAGGAACAGACCCAGTCTGTTTAATTGCTAAAAGAGGAGTTTCTACCACAATAGACGAGAAGGTTTTGCTGTAGCGGGACATTGGAGAGTCCCTGAACAACGCCCAGGTGACATCAATTTATTGGCTGGCCCAGTTAGTAAACCATACAGCAGCAGGCTCTGTGAGGTGCCCAGACATAGTGGCAACCCACATGGGTTCAGGAACCTGGCAGATAAAAAGGCAGGTCTTGGCAGATTGAAGCCAACTGACAATGTTGGCTCCTTTGACTCCACCCGCAAAGGATTCCAGCTGGAGATTGAGCATACATTGTGAAAGGTCCAATTGGGGCAGGGTGACTCTTGTGTTGCGTTGCCCAAGGTGGAGTCAATTATACATGCTTGTGAGCACCAGCTGGACTTGGTAGATAATGTACCCCTTGGGGATTGGAAGGAAAATTTCTTGATGGGGAGTAGGCATACAGCCCGTACTCTATCCTTTCTTGGGGGAATTTTTCTTTTAGGTAGGTTGTGAACCTACTTCTGCTACCACTGTTGCAACTGAACCAATGAGGATTCAGTATTTGAGTTGGGGAAGACAACAGTCCAATAGAAAGGTCAGGAATAATAAGAATAAGGTGTTGTTTATTGTAGATTATTGCAATTAATATACCATATGGGGAAAGCCACCAGGCCACAAGGGGGCGGCATAGTGGCATGTTCCATGTAAGGTTCATAGCTGAGGAATAACTCATGCAGAGATCAGCAGGTCAAATTGATAGTGCTCCTAATTAGGAGGAAGTGCCTGATATTCAACATTGACATCAGATTGATTCATGTTGTTAGACATGTCAAGGGGTGACTCATTGAGTGCCCCCTGTGTATTGTAAGATACTTTAGCAGGCAAGTCTGGAAGCTTGTTTGCAACAGTTGTTTGTTGTAGGTAGAGGCCTAGTAGGGTATAATGTCTACTAGGGAAGGTAAGGCCTGGCTAGTAGGTAACAAAGGATTACTAGAGGCAAATGTTGTCCCCACCCAGCAGGAGATATTGGCTGCTGTGGGCTAGAGGTCCTCACCCAGCAGGGAACTTTAGCTGCTTGGGGTGGGGAGTGATCTAGCCTGGTGGGTAGTGTGTGCTACTCAGGCTTCCAGGAAGGAGAAGAGCTCTGAGGGCTCTACACACCCTGATAAATTTTAGAAGGTCTGTGAGAAAGCATCCTACCTAACAGACTGGTAGGGTGTCCTCGTCTATGTCCCTATGAGAGCTTTGGGGGGGGGACCCAGAGTGAGCATTGGAGGACATGGATTTGCTCAGAGGTGTCACCAAGGCGGTTGCTCGGGGAAGCAACTGCAGAACTTGGTGTGATCAGGCCTCTGGGAAGTAAAGCTGATTACTTCACAACTGAAAGCCCAGACTTAATCACCTGGGTGAGTAAAAACAACAGCATAGACTTTATTGATCTATGGTTGGATGGCCTAAGTGGATTGCCACTTTCAAGGGCCCAGTCAAACACCAGTTCAATGTAGACTCATGCCTGGGTCTACAGGTTTTGGTAAAAGGGACTGAGATAAAGAACCAAGGTGGTTCATGGTATGGGATAAGCAGAGAAGCTAGTATGAAGGACTGTATATGCACAGTGAAGACTAGTTGAGGGACTGTTGTTTCAGGTTGAAGTTTGTAACCAAAATGGTTCATTGTGCAGGTGGAACCAAGGTAGTTCCTAATGAGGATAAGCTGAAGGACTGAAAGATCATGATGCAGGAGTAGCTGATCATGATAAAGAAGTAGCTATAAGACTGGTGATGAAAGAAGCTGTTTGAGGACTGAAAGGAGCTGTTTGTGGACTAAGATGGATTGATTGCTGGTTAAAGCTGAAGAGCTGGAAGATGTGGTTGAAGAGCTGGTTGAAGGACCAGAAGATGATAGTGCAGGACTAGCTATGAAGCTAGAAGATGTCTTAGAAGGACTAGCCAGACTGGATCAAGTGGATTACAAAAGCCACAGAGACTACAGAAGGAGCTGAAGACCAAGCTAAAGGTGCAGAAGCCCAAGATGCAGCAGCCAGGGCTAAAGATAAGGAGCCTGAGCTAGAAAAGACCACAGAAGCCCAAGCCTGAGGTGCAGGAGCCCAAGACCAAAGCACAGGAGCCCAAGCCTGAGGTGCAGGAGTCTAAGACCAAGTACAAGGAGTCCAAGATATTGATGGAGGACTCCAAGTATTGGCAAACCCATATTGTTTCCCTGAACCCCCGGGACATATACCAGAAGGTTTCTAAGGGGATCTTACTTCTGAGAGTGAATAAAAGCCCATTTTGACCCCTATACATATTTCTGAGATGCATTTTCCCTTACTAGAGAGTGACAACCCCTTCCAGCTGGTCCCTGGCTATGACCCAGGACACACTTTGGGGACTGGTGGACAGGAACCTCATAATACCAGCCTGTAAAGCACATCAATCATACTAAACCTGATTTATATATGAGCATGCCCAAAAGATCAGGCTTTATCAGCTGAAATACCCAAGAAGAGCCAACCATCTGTGAGCCAAGCCTAGTAGGCAGCCCAGGAAGAGAGTTGGACCTGATCCATGGTCAAAACCAGTATCTAATTCAGTGAAGGTGCTTAGTTTCTGTGGCCTGCATGCATTAAACTTCTTCAAATAATATAGTCTCTCAATCTGGATAGGACTTGCCACAATTTTTCACCTCAGTAGAAACATTTTTATCCAAGAGAGTGTTGCTTCAGGGCATTGCTATAAACATTGAAGTGTACAATGACAATCCTGACTACCCAAACAGCATAGAAGAGGTGCTGGAAGAGCTCAGATGAGAATATTTAGGAGGGAGGCTTCAATCCTGGAGAACATGGCACTGGTGGGAGGCAGCCCAAGAAGTTCTCACAAGCACTGGCCAGGGAGTGCTAGTACCTGAAGTATGTGGTTAAGAAAAAAGCTGTACTCAGAGGCAGAAGGTAAGACTATTCTGAGCTAAAGAGCTAGTGCCTGTAGATGTTTAGATTGCCTGCCTGTCCACAACAGCTGGGAAGGGTTTATATAGGGCTTGGGAATCCCTCTTGCCAGGGTAATATATGATGCTTCTAATCCTTACTTGGCCAGCCTATCCATTTAAAAGACTGCCAGTTTCAATCCTGAGCTAGTTATTTACATCTTTGAAGGTGTGAGATGACACTTCTTCTAATTCTCTCTCTTCATACTCTAACAACGGGAATTTAATATAACAGGGTGACAGCAAAACTATCTTCTATGCTTGAAGAATGTTTAATCAAATGAGTAGGTTAGTTTCTTAGTGGACCAGATATTGACAGGTCTTTGTTTCTTCATAAGCAGATGATACTCTGAACCAATATCCTGACTCAGCAACCTGATGGAGGCTCGTTTTACTGAATATTCTGGAGCTTGAATTTTTTGGGTCCCCATCCTATTATAGCTGTAACTAACCAATCAGAGTTATCCCAATTGAACCTGATCCCAATCAGCTTCAGAATAGTGAAGCTATTATAAGAGCTGTATAATTTATCTGAACCTATCAATAGAACCAGCCCTTGATCCTATCAGGGTTGACAGATGAGGTGCAGATGATGGCACATCTGCCAGCTGGACCAAGGGAATGATGGGCTAGTTGACCCATAGTACTCAGATTTTCTGACAGCATGTCTATTTACCTATAGGGCTGCCATTAAAGAAGAATGTTCTGTCATAAGAATGGAAGATGTAAACTTTAAATTATACAGAAAGCTACCTGTTGACTATTTTATAACACTGTGCTGGATGAAAACCTAAGTCTGGGGTTGCAGCTAAAAGTCTGGGAACAAGTAAGCTGGCTAATGGGAGTTGGTGGAGCCAGATGCTATACTGATAAGAGGCCCAATACCTTATAAAACAGCTTTGAACTAAGTTTTACAGGTGGATGATTTAACTCCCAGATAATTGGATCCTGGATCTATTGCTCTTTACTGATGTAGGCTCTTTCTGAGAAAAACCTGATCCATGCACCAGACCCCTCTCTTCAGCCCTCATGGAACTCTTTCCGGCAGCCCTCCAGATAATGGCCCCTGGGCAATCTTAACCTAATAAACCCTTCCGTTGTCCCCCCTTGACCCACAGTGGCCCTCTTTGCGATCACGGTACATCAATAATCACCAAATTTGTGAGCAGTTTCTGCCCCATATAATAAACCCTGACATCAACACAGCAAAGAAACTATTTCCCAATAAATATATACCTAGCAGAACTCAAAGTAATGATGATACCTTTTTGCTATGAGATGCATATAATGCTTCAATAAAAATTATCTTCTAATATCACTTCCCCAAAGCTTACTCTCAGAAATAGCTTCTTTTCCTGGCTGGTGGTGATGAGGTTGGTTGATTGAGAAGTTGATAGGGCAACAGGGTTGTTTAAATATGGATTATAGGCCATGAGTTCGGTTGAGGTTGATTATACTTAGACTGATAATTTATATGAAGAAATATGCAGGGCTTTACTCTGGCTGTAGAATAGGTTGACCCTTTTGATAGTTATCTATGGCTTTAAGTAGCACATTCTTAAGTTGTATTATGTAAAGTAAGCGGAGGTCTAAATGGTGTTTATTTGCATTTAAGCTACTCAACAAGCCTCAGTTCGGGAGGGGGGCCAAACCTGCGAGGGTGGTATTCAGCAGCATTCCTATCATAGAGATCCTTGAGAGCCGCCACATATTTTGCGTGAGTGCTGGCTATCTCTTCCTGGGTTGGGCTGGGATTCTTAGCAACTGGGATAGGCTTGCCAACTGAATGATTAGAAGCTTTTTATAATTGTTCTTACCGACGGTAGTCATGGGAACATCAAATGGGACTACGCCCCGGGTATTTGGGAACCATCCTCGTGCATAAAAGAAGGGAAGTGTCATGCCGGTATAGTTCTTGAGCACCTGCTGGAAAATGTGGAGGAGTGTACCCTCTTCTGGGGAGTACTGGTATGCTAGCGAGTTTTCCCCAAAGTTATATACTGGTACCAGATGAGCTCTATAAAATTCAATAACTATGTTTTGATTATCAGCTACCCATTCTGAATCGCCACCTTAATGAACCCAAGTCGCTTGGAAAGCACCAGATCAGCATTGTCTGGCCCTGCCAAAAGCGACTCAGCAGAACCACCCACCGATATCAGACATGCGTTTCCAGTACCACGGTTAAGGATATAGTTGATGGATTCTTTAGATACAGATGCCATACCGATGAACAAGATAAAGTCACGATAAAACGGAACCATGAAATTTAGGTTGAGGGTCAACATGTGGACTTGTAATCCTGGGAATAGTTCGCTAAATCCGGTGCCGTTAGAAGCAAAATTGGCAAACCCGCCTAAAGCGATGATGCCATGAGGATGGTAGCCAAAAATATAGTTGTTGTCTGGGCTAAGCTCGGCTTCTTTGAGAAGTTTGGCTGGGAAGTAACCAGTATACCAATCCCAAAAGGGAATGTTGCGTAACCAAGCACTAGACCTCGAGCCTTGCTCATGAGCCTTGTCGAGTTTGATATATATTGCATAAGCAACAAGGAAGGGAACTAGCGCGGAGTAGCGGGAAAGAAACATGAATAGGCCTATCCCAATAAAGGGAGACCAAGGATAGATGATATGGGTAAGCGTCTGCAAGACGGCAAGAGGAAAGCCATCATTTTCTTTGGTTATTTCCGCCATAGCTATCCTGTCTTAAGCACAGCGTCTTTTAAACTCTATCGAGTCTCGCCACACTTCAGGTCGCTTTTGAGTTTCAGTCCCATTTTGCAACCAGTTAGCCTGCCAATAGTGAAAAGTCTAGTTTATACACTAGAATACGAGAAATGCCTCATGCCTTGATCGCGTGGGCTGAGGCTTGAATGAAAACATGGGCAACCATCTATTATAGAGTTAGCTTCTATCCTCGATTGGCTATTTCGATTTAGAATCCCTGCTCAACTAGAGGCTTGGACCCTCTTCTTTCGCCAACAAAGCAGGCAGCCGCGGAACACATCGCTTATGACGTCGCTTTACCCAATCAAATCTTCTTAACATTCCATCTGCGCTAGAAGAGTTCGGGTCAAACTTGGCATATCAACAACCTTGTATGCCGAAAAACAATATAATCTAATTAAAATCCACCAAATCAAATCATAGCTGGCGGAAATTAAATCCTACCCCATTGTGGCCACTCCCACTGCATAGTAAATATATATCATTAGCTTTAATCGGAGCTCGGCTTCCACATCACACTACATATTTTACAAAACCCTCTTCACAACTCAAAGAAATCACAAGCCTAATAAATAATCGAATTTGCCATTATCAGGTCTAAATTCAAATAAATACTAAGCTAAGCTTATTAATCCACTATAAATCCCCTAAAAATAAATACTAATTGAAACTACATTAAGGAATATATATATCCTAACTTTATCTCTCAACCTAGGGTGAGAAGGTGACAATATTTTAAATCGGAACAAATATTTCAAACGTTAACTTAGATTAAAAAGTACGACCGCCTCAACCACTCACAATCTGCCCCATAACATCCAAATCCCATAGTTCTAGCCAGACCCAGATTTTACAACCTTTATTAGTTACCTTTAACAGGGTATATGTATTCAACCTACCTATTCCTTTCAAAGATAAAATATTTATGGTGAAATTATATACGCTTATCTCAACAGGTTTGAAAACTACTGTACTGTATATTTAACAAGTGTGTAGGGGCATCTGTACTGTTGTTGAGTACTGCTTTAGAAGTGTCTAAAGAACTCTGTAAAGAGATTCTAATAGTAGAATTGGGGTTGTACTAAGCCTGTGGTTAGTTTTCAAGGATGAATGAACGAGGTATAACATGGGTAGTAAAGTCCTCTCTAGATGGTAGCTAGGAAGGGTGCAGAATTATATACACACATAAACAATGACAAGAATAACTTTTATTAAAGTAAAGGTTTAAATAGCGATTAGGATCACTACAAAATCTTAGTTGGGCAGGAGTATCACTAACCACCAGCACGAGTATAAAGAACACATCAAGACGGAGGATTTGCTGCACTCCTTTTAAGGGAGTGCAAACTCATGAGGCAAAAAAGAAAGGCCAGTTTTTGCTATTAGGCATCAAGTTCAAACCTTGAAAATGATATTGATAGCATCTGGATGTGGCCATTAATGACAATTTCCAAAATATAAACCATCCTCTACATTTACAATTGATTCTTTTAAAATAATTTATAATAATTATCAGTATGATAATTATACTGTTAAAATACTTATACCATTAAAGAAATATATGCTATAGTTGTGAAAGAAAAGTTTGTTTTGCTTGATTTTTAAGTGGTATTTGAACATTCTTAACTGCATTATTTTTTTATATTCTAATAAATCAGCTTTATGTCAGAAAAGCTGATTTATCAATCAACTTAAAAAAGAATCATAACTATTTTAGAATAATTCATGCCTCTCACTTTCCTGAATCTTATATCTGGATGCTTTATTTGATATATATTTAGACTGTCATAAAAGAGAGAGAAGTCTATTATAAATCTGACTATTCAGATAGTTTCACTCTATCACAATATCCTTGATTGCTCACCTCAGAAAATCACTTCCCAAAGAAATGACTCAATGTCCAGTAAAAAGTGGCTCTAAGAAAAAATCCAGCTTTTACACCAGGATCAGCTCTTCAAAATTCAAAGGAGCCCATATCTTAAAAAAACCTGAAATCCATAATCTACATAGATGCCATATAGCTTATTAATTAACTATATAGCACTCTTTTTCTATATTAAACAAAGATATCATTATATTTCCCTTTATTTCACATTATATACTTACCAGAAGTATAAAATCAACAGTGGTAGCACAGTTAAGTTCTGAATACCTATCTTACTTGATAAAAATACTTTCAAAGAAAAAGACACATAAACTGGCACTTTCTACCAGCTGGAGAACCTACAAAGAAAGAAAAGCCATCCCATAAGATAAACTATCTTCAAGGACGTTCTTGTGTCCATAGAAAAGTTCAACTACCTCACCTCAAGAAGAGCACTGGACCAACGGCTGTGTATGTACTTCTGAAAAGTATAAATTAAAAATATAGGATGAGATTAATAAGAGAATGATTTCTTTATTCAATATAGAAGAAGAGTGTTATATTATTAGACAATAATCTACAAAATGCCTATGTAGGTCCTAGATGTCATGTAGTCCTGGGAAGAGTAGGGTTACTTGGGGAATCCAGAGATTGTGCCTAGCACTATATCTCCAATGGGTCTTCCAACTCTGGCATTGATCCTAACTATAAGATATCTTAAAAACAGGTGTTTGATCCCAAAACCTCAACCATTGCTGACTTACTCACTATATATGAGACTGCAATGTGTAGATCACCTGAAAAGCTTAAGAAAGAACACATTCTGACTTTTCTCTATCCTACGTGCCAATAAATTATGATTCCTGAACTAGTTAACATCACTAATTGGGCTCAAATGAAGGAAATGTTAATTGAGGAGTTTGGTGGTGACTTGAGCTTGGAATTAAAAAAGTACACCTTTATGCACATTTCTTTAAAGCCCAAGAAACTCTTACCAAGTTTGCTGATTGCTTCTACATGAAGGGCCAACAGCTAATCACTAGCCACCAGCTCACTGTGAAAGAAGCTTATACTGCCTGTGCTAATGCCCTTAAATTCAATCAACTGCTATTTTTACACTTTAAGGCTCATAAGCCAACACTGTCTTTAATGAAGGGAATTAAGACCCTCTTGTAAGGCATTCATCTGACACCCACTAGTCCTGTGGTTATAGAGACACACTATAGATTCATTAATGGACATAATTGGTCTCCCCACATTATAACCCTTGACAGTAATGGGCAGCCTAAGCGCCAGGGATGCCATAACTGTGGGATTGTAGCCCATCACTCTTGAGTTTGTACTAACCCAAAAGTAGAGGGTGCAGACCCTAGAAGCCAATTGGGAAAAGCCAAGTCAACTTAGAGAAAGAGACACTCTCTGTTGACTATCCTTCTCAGTCTCTTCCTATTGCTGCTCTCACTGCACCTCCTACCACTCCTGGCTCTACATCCTCTCCTGTCACACCTTCCATATTGCACCTCTTCCATGACCTACCTAGTGACTCCAATTCTGATGAGTCATAAGACAATGAAATTGTCAGGAACAGGTACACAGTACTGGATGTCCCTGAGACCATCTCTGTTCTGTAAAAATTATGCCCAGTGAAAATGACTACTACCAAAGTAGTACCTGGCTCCTCTGCTGCCTGAGAGATGGTTCTTGCCCCTACCTTGCTCAAGCCAGAAAAGCGCCAGTGTGGATTGAGTCTTTTACTGAAGCTGATGAGTTGGCTAAAGCTATATCCTTAATGTGCAGGTCTCCATATCCTTACAAGCCGGGTATAAGGAGATCTCAGCTCTCCACTGTACTTTGGAGAAATAGGAAAAGAAGCTCGCCGCCTCAAAAGAGGTTCTAGTTATCCTATCCCCTTTTGTAAGGGACACCACTTGGATGGAAGTAGTGGTGCATAAAGTAATATTACAGCCATACTGGACACAGGGTCTCCCGTTAATGTGGTCTTATCTAAACTCATGAAGAAGCTCAAGCTTGCCCCAGATCCCACCTACAACCAGTCTTATGGTACAGCTGGGTTGTCAACCACTCACACCATTGGGATATACTCTTCTCTCCCTCTTTTCTTTGAAAAGTTGGTTTTATTCACCACAGTGGTTTGGGAGAATAGAATCTATGATCTCTTTATTATTACACAGTTCTTTTGAGTGTATAACAGCATTATTAATCCCAAGGAAGGGGTTTTTCTTGTTTGAATTATAGAATGTCCCTTATATTTGAAGAGCCTGTTTGCCTTCCAGGAAAGCAGTTGAAGATGTGTGTGTTAAAATATTCTATGGATATTTTCTCATTGAAGTTTAGAATGTATTATTCTAACCTCAACTTGGCCCCATTGTCTTGTCCAGCTAAGGAAGGAGTCCCTCTGATGACTCCCCATGCTTTCTATATCCCTCCTGGCTTGAAGGTGATAGTAGATTCTCAGATCTCATACAAATTGCCTACCAAGATGTTCATAGAATTTTATGCCCCTGAAAATTTGAGAAGAAATGAACCCCATGTATGTCCTGGGATTTTGGATGTCACCCACAAGGAGCCTGTCCAACTTATTAGCCAACTTGAATGCTACCCCCATGGAGGTTGCTAAAGGGCAGGTACTTGGGTGTGGCCAGCTTTTGAGTGCACCTGCTATTCACTCTCTACATCTCTTTGGCATGTTTGGTGATCTTGCTTTACCAGAAGCTGAGCTGAAAATCCTGTCTCTGTTTTCTACCCAGAATTTTCTTCAACTGACCCCAGTTCAACAAACTGAGGTGCTAAAACTTCTGGATCATTTTTCATACATCTCCCATCAACGTCCCAACAACTATGGCCTGGCCAAGGGAGGCATACATCAGATTGATACAGATGATGCTCCTTCATTTAGAGCAAAACCCTATTGTTGTAGCAGAGTTGAAGACAATCAAGTATCCAAGGAGCTGAATCATCTCTTGGATTCTGGGTTTCTAGCTTCCTCTCAGAGCCCCTGAACTTCTCTTCTGTTGATCCTGAAGAAGAAAGATGGTGGATATTATATTTCAATGGATTAAAGATGCCTCAACTCTCTCACCAAGAAAGATTCTTACCCTCTACCTTGCATTTATAATACATTACGTTGATTAAGGGGCTCTAAGTTTTTCTCTGCTATGAAACTTGCTTAAGGAAATTGGCAAGTAGAATAGTCTCTTGCACACAGAGAGAAGGCTGCGCTAATCACCTCTGAGGGGCTTTTTGAACCCATTTGTATGCCTCAAGGATTGTGTAATATGCCTGCTACTTTCCAGCAAGCTATGTACTCTATCCTCTGCAAATTAAAGCTGTCATGTGTTCTGGTGTACCTAGACAAAATCACTGGCTTCAGTGCCGCTCTTCACTTAACACTTAGATCACCTAAAGGCATTATTCCTTAAAATACTCAAACATTGCCTTAAACTTAAGCCATCTAAATGCTCCTTCTTCAAATAATGACAGGAGTTATCAGGTCATTAAGTTACAAAAACAGGGATTTGACCCATGAATAACAAGGTGGATTCCATTAACAACATGTTTCCCCCTGCCAAAATACAAGAGGTGCAAGTCTTCTTAGATCTTATGGGGTACTACTGCCAGTTTATTCATGACTTTGCCAAGATCAGTGAGCCTCTTTTTAAGCTCCTTAGAGGCATGTCTTTTGAATAGACTGAGAGCCAATAGCAATTATTTGATGCCTTGAAGGACAAAATCAAAGAGGCCCTCATCCTAGTGTACCCTGACTATAATAAAGAGTTAATCCTGTAGACTGACATTAGAAAGGTTGCTGAGAGAGATAACTGGCTTAATTAGATGACAAAGGGGTGGATCACCTGGCAACTGTGGTAAAATTGACTCCCTGGTGCTTGACACTATAGTAAGGTGAGAATTCAGCTTTTTCCCTGATCAACAACTGGAAATTGTCACTTTTTTAATTAACAGATCTTGATGTACTGAAATTTTTAAAATAAAAATTAAGCTATACAGCTATGGTATACTAAAGTGATCTCAGAGAGCTCAAAAATTGCAGTAAAAACTGTATATTAATAAATGAGAATAAGGAGAAATAAGCAATTATTTCTCATTTTACTATGTAATTTACACTCTTCACTGTAAAAATATTTTTTATTCATATATAAATTAAAATACCATTGAACTAAAATAAACATAAACACAACAATAGTAGTTATGAAAAATTAAAGAAATATTAATATTTATTTGATATAGTTAATATAAGCACAACTGTGAATATCTTATGTTTTACTAGTAAATTAACAAAAATTAAGATATTTCACTCACTTCCAACTTTAACTATTCATCTCAAACTTACCATATATATAAATAATCATTAATATCTAATTACATAAAATAGAAGAATTAAAGCTAAAAAGTAAATGATCAAAACTAAAAACTAAAAAGTAAAAATTAAAGATAAAAAGTTAAAAGTTAAAAGTAAAAATCATATAACTGAGCAAGCAAGCAAGTTTATTCCTCACCCTTCTTTCCCTTTTCATTTTAGTCCCTTTCAGGAGGGCAGTTGCAATAAGCTCAAGCTGCTGCTTGATCTCAGAGGCCTTGTACTTGTGCTTGGCCGCACCCTGGATGGACTTGGTGAAGAGCAAGAACTTGGTGATGGGGACACAGTTTGCAAGATCTCTGATCTTGGAGATAGTCTTTTCATGCTTGTGGTGAAATAGCTATGAGCTATGATGCTATTTACCAGCTTCTGTTAACCAAACCAGGCTATAGGTCTTATCTGTCATCCACATAAAGCTTTAGGCTTTATCTGTCAGGAATATAGGGCTATAGGCTTTATCTGTTGGCAATATGAGGCTATAGGCCATATCTGTTGGCCATACAATTCTATAGGCATTACCTGTCAGCCATAGGAGTCTATAAACCTCATCTGTTGTCCATGCACTTCTATAGGCATTTCCTGTTGCCCATGGGAAGCTATAGGCTTTATCTGTTGGCCAGACAAGTCTATAGGTCAAAGATGTCGGTCAGATTATTCTACATGCCATATCTGTTGGTCAGATTAAGTATAAGTGATCTGTTAAACTGTCTGTTCCATAATCTGTCCAGATTATGCCCAATTTGCCACAATTGTCTTTGGAACAACCAGTTGCCAACTGACACTGATTATCTAACTTACAATCTGTTGAGCAACTTGTGATATTGCTGGTATGTTCAAAGCTACAGATAGATGTTAGCCTTGCCAATGTACTCTACCTAATCCTATGCAAGAGCACTACAGACTACAATAGAATAGAACTTTGAATATAATTACGTTTATTGATACTGGAGTACAATCTAACCAGCGGCTGCAATCTATCCAGGTGTAACTATGAACATGTTGTCATCCTGTCAGGTGTATATATCAATATATACTGCAACAACCCTTGTTCTTGTCCTTTCAGACAGTTCTCCCTGGCTACCTTCACAATAGGTCTATCTTTGCTGGCTACGCCCATCCTGATTGGCTGTCCTTGGCGCGTGATATGCTACTGGCCTTAACAGGCGTCCATGGCACTTCAGCTACAGCCTACGCTCTTCTTGAGATAGCCTACTGTCATTTATTGATTGGTTGCATCTTACACGCCTATTATTGCGCTGGGGAACTACGTTGTATTTAGTTGGTGCTTAGAAATTGTCCCTGTTCAGCCCTCCTACATTGGAAGGTAGAATTCTGGTATTCCATTTGCAGGGTTTAATCAGTGATCCTTTTCTGGTTGGTGAACCTTCTGCTTATTAATGCAATGAGTCAAATTAGGGATTATACACTGTATAATAGCAGACTAGATCCATTAGTGACTCAAAAGATTATCTGCTGTGTAATACTGACCCAAACCAATAAAGAACCCAATTATATGCCGTGTAATACTGATCTGAACTTGGTATTTCTTAGCCATTTGTATATCACTTGTTTGATATGAACATATATGTCCATCAGGATGTTTGGGGCTGAGTTGATACAAAATCCAGTAGGGTAGAATAGGTGATATACAATTGATGATTTAGTGATTACACACTGTGTAATCAGTGATATTCACTATATTGGCTAACATTTATACGGCGTATAATAGTTACATCAATTATAATAAAGCAAGCAATATACAGCATATAATCACATCACATTGGGACAATCAGTGATAATACAGCGTATAATTGTTACATCTATCATAATAAACTAACAATTGCACGGCGTATAATAACTACACTTGATTAAGTGATAGCCAAATGATAGTACAGCGTATAATTGTTACATCTATTATAATAAACTAGCAATTACACAGCGTATAACTGCCATATCTATTAATACAATGATGACCAGTGATAATATGGCGTGTAACTGACTAAGATTTGCGTGCAATGATTTACCTGATCATTTGTGGTCAATCAGCCTAATCTCACACAATCACTCTTGTCAGTTATAATCTCCACATGAAACTGTAGCAACTAACTTTATTGATCATCAATATTCCATATTGTTGATCAACATTTCAGTTGGCTATCATCTCACAAATGCCTATATGATCTTCAATTGACTTATGTAATAAATTAGAGGCCTTTTATTTTAAACCAAATACTGTTGTTTCTCCCTTAACTTGGATAATTTACTTGTCAACTGCCTTTGCAGAGGTGCAGACCTTAGATCTGTACAATCATGATAGCTTCTGCAAGCTACAAACAGATGTTGAGCTTGTGTTTTCAGCACTGTTAATATAGAGACACCTAGGAATCATAAGTCTGCTGTATGCCACTTATCAATTATGAATCCTCTCTTCCTCATCCCCAGTATCCATTGTCTGTCTGGATTCTGACTGATTAACATACACCCATTCCTCCACCAGCCCTGTTCCAACTTTGTTGTCTTGTTGCCAACCAACAACTGAATCCCTTCCCAAAGTATATGTTGTCTATCTGGTATCCGACTGAATACTATACACTGACTCTGTATCCTGTCCTGTTGCCCTGTTGCCAACCAACACCTGGACCTCTTTTGCTATTGTTAATACTATGATCTTCATCTATTAACAATAGTTGGCAACTCCTCAGTTTGATGCTGGAAAGGGATATTCTGTTGTACTCCACCTTGCCTGGTTCTCACATATCCAAGTACTGCTTAAGCCCAACAACCTGTTAGAGAAGTCACCACAATGCTCATGTTGAAGAAGGGCAAAGAGCTTATTAAAATTCAGGTGCAGCCCAAAGATAGCCTTCAAATGTTTGTGATAACCCTCTAGAGCCAAAGTGGTCTTTAGCTCCCCGTTGACAGCCACCCGGTAAACGTTCCAACTGGCCTTGGCAAGCCTTACCTTGCCTCTGAGTGACAACCTTCCCAATCTACTGGGGCTCAAATTACTCAAGGAAATGTTTGAAATCTGGATGCTTTGCTATGCAGGAATCATATGAGAGAACCTCAAACCCCTGCACAGTGTGCTCTGGCTTTAAAAAAGCCAAGGCACTAAATTGTGCCAGTACAAATTTGCAGGTGTTCAAAGTATCCCTCTGGCTCAACCTACTAAGATTGGCATGGGCCTGCACATTTTGAGCAACTGATTGGAGGAAGTGGAAGTGACACCCCTGCATCACCCTGATAAACAGCTGCTCAAATTCATTGAACTGAACAGGCTTGAAGTCCATAATGCATATGTGAGGCCCCAGAGCTCTCAGCCTTACTTTTTCCTCCAAGTCCAGGGTGGCCTGGTCTTTGTCAGTGTCAGGAGAGTTAGCGCAGGTATGGGGAGGGGTCTTATTGGCATTGTTGGCATTGGGGGGAAGGAGGGAAAGATCTCGGTGGAGGATGGCAAAAGTGCAGGTGTAGATGGCCTCAGTGGCCCCAGGAAGAAGGAAGTACACAAGTGGAATCACCTGGATGTTTATCTGGGCATGGATCATCCAGAGCTGGTAGAATGTCTGGGGGCAAGTGGCAAAGGTACTGTCAACTAGCCAGGTTGACACCCTTTTCAACTTCATCAGGTTCTGCTGAGTTGCGTAGCAGATAATACGGTCCTTGAAGCCAGGCCCATCATTGTGAAGGAGGAAGCACTCCCCATTTAGAAGCTGCTTGATTTCATGGGTGAGTGTAAGCTCAGAAAGGACGTCAGAGGCCTTGGGTGGGGGGATTAAAAGCAATGTGTTTATTGCTAATGAACTTAACCAACTGATCTTGAGTTGACACCAACTTGATTGTTGGGCTTTAAGTGCTGCAAAGCCTTTATGGTCAAATTGGAAGCTTGGATATTAGCAGAGGTGGGAATCACTTGCACAAGATACCACTTGAGCATCCTTGTAATTAAATGATTGGGGGGCTCACAGGTGTGCTCCCCCTTCTTGGCTGTGTCCTTTTTTTCTAGCCTTTGATGTTCAGGCAGGCCCACAAGTCTTATCCTCACAGTTAAAGTGCTTGCTTTTGGTTTGGCGCTTTTGATTGTTACAGTTAAAGATGTAATTATCAGTGACATACCCAGGGCTGCCCTTTACAGATATGATGGGGAAGTAACAGGGCAAGAAATTGGGAGCTTTGAACTCTCTGTCCACATTAAAGATGTTGTGGATGGCCAGTGGATCCCAAGCCACGTGACCAGAAGCTTTGAACTTCTTAGAGTATTCCTCAGACTCATCTTGGGGATCAGATGAAGGAGGGGGAGAAGAGCCATCAGAGGAGAGAGGAAGAGTTCTTTGAGACCTGCTTTGATGCCTCCTTTTTCTTGCCAGAAGAAGAGGTAGGCTACTTGGAAGCCTTTCTTTTCTTGGTGCAACACTCCTTTGTGGGCTCAGAGTTGGTTTCAGACTGATAGAAAGAGTGGTCAGTGAGATCATTGTTGGATTTATTGGGTGATGAGTGGTGAGGGGAAGGTGAAGGGGAAGATGGAGTTGTGGGAGAGAGAGTCTGGGCCTTGGAAGGCTTCCTGGAACGCTTGGGGGTAGTGGCAGGGTCCTTTGAGCCCTTTGAGACTTGACGCTTGGTAGGCTTTGTAGACTTGTTAGACCTTGGCTAAAGAAAATGTTAGTTTTGTAAATAAAATAACTGAGAAGATATATCAAACACAAAGAGGTAAACAAAAGCAAAATATAAGTAAAAGTATGCAAATAAAGTCTTAATCATCAAGAAAAAACATAACAAAGTAAATGGAAGCAAAATAGAAACTCAAAGTATAGATCTAAAGTGGTAAACATAGAAAATAAGTGATTTTATGATGAAGCATCAAAGATGTTAGGTTCAGCATAACATCTTAGTACTAAATCAATTAAAAGTATAATTAAAAATAAAATAAAATAAAGTATAAAAAAATTGTATGGGGATTAGCATGGAGAGTAGTAAATTATAATTGAAAAAAATTATTATGTGGATTTTTTATTGGAGGTTAAATATTCAAAACATAGTAAAGTGTTGAGTTTGGCACTGTCAATTAGCTGGGAAAAGCTGAATTCTCACTGTCAAGTTTCCCAGAGTCAAGCAGAAAAATCAAAATCACTATGTTTTTTTACATATAGAACTTGCTTAATTTAAAAATGGGTCCAAAAGTTAACCTAAAAGCAAGGCAGTTTCATATGCCTCAAAATAAAAAATTATAACTTAAGTTAAAAAAGTAAGTGAGTGGGAAGGTGTTTATTAGTGATAATATTATGTTGGGAGGAGCTAGGAGTGAATTATTTACCATAGTGTTAGTTATGATGAGGAACAACTTTTGGGGAAGCTTCAAATATGGAATTAAGTTGAAAGAGAAGTATATTTTATTGGGTAATACTTTAGACTTATATAGCTTGCGCTGTGACAGGGATATAAGTTGGATCAAAGATAAGGATGGTCATGTGCAGAATGGGTTCAAGTCACTGGATACTTGGACAAGTCATGTGATATTGATTTTTTACCTTTCTTGGTATGTAGAACAGTATATTGGATTGGCACCAAACCAGGCAATGTCTGGATATTAAGTGTGTTGGCGGCAACCAGAATACCTGTACATCCAGCTCCTCAACAGTTAAAACGTTAAAAAGCTCTCTGTACTAGTCCCCCAGTTAAAGTGTAGAGTGGATGGGTGTTGAGTGGTGCTCATAGTGTGTCATTTATTAATTTAGCCTTAATTCCAAGCATTTGATTAGTTAAATCCAAAACCAATTGTGTGGTGAGTGGATAGTGTCAAACAGAGGGGGAGTCAAGTTTCCATTTTTTTATAAATTACATATGAAATCTATTAATAAATTGGGCTTAATTTATGTGGCACCACTTAATCTACAAACCTGGAATAGCCGTAATGTAAAACAAGTGGGTTAGTTGATTAATGTATATATCACTAAATCCAGTATAGTGGTGCTTGGGAGCTTAATCAACAACTATGGGCACTAATAATAAAAATATAATAGTAAATAATAAATTTTATATAAGTGCATATGTATTTTATTAATAAAATTAAAATTTGGCTTAAAAAGTGTCAAACTGGTCACTTTTTGGTTTAGAGTGTTGAACACAGGTTTTTTCATTTCTATTAGTAAATTTAATTATAAATTGTCCCTTAAATTGGTCTTTGAGCTAACCATTTTATTAAACAAAGTTGAATTCAAGTGTTTTTAATCTTGGATTTTGGTTTTGAACCCCTAAATTGCTAGTAAAAATTAGCTTAAAATTGGTTAAGCCAAAAATACTATGAGATTTGCATATGCGGTAGTCAACTCCCTGGTACTTGACAAAGTGTCAAGTATCAGTGAGTTGAATTCACCACAGTTGCCCTCTAATTGGGATCTGTACCTGCCTGCTTCTCTCTTTGCATACCGCCTGAGTAAACATTGTACTACTGGATTCTCCCCTTTTTCAATGTTATATGCGTGGGAATTCACTACCCCCTCAACCTTGGGACTGTTGTAACTGTGCTGTTTTAGCAGAGTTACAAGGGGGAAATATTTAGGAACTAGATAATGTTCTTTATTGAGAGATAAATATTATAAAGTCATTGTGAATTGTGGATAGTAGGAACATGATAGTGTTGATCACACTATGGGATGCTGAAGGGGGTGGCTTGATTCTTGTAATGAGTCAAGCGCCAAAACAAGTTACCCACAGGGGAGGATCAGCTTCTGTTCATGTTATTGTATTTGGAAATATGAGTTGTCTTCCTAACTTGGCTTCAGGTGACTGGATAATCAGATTGTGTGTCACAAACCCGCTTACTTGGAACCTTGCTGGCAGGTCAAGTCTGCTATTTTGACAGGACATGTATTGATTGAGCTAGAAGCTGCAATTGATCCCCAAAAACATTTTAAAGAGTTAATCAATAAGGTCATAGATATCCAGGTCACTGCCTATACCTCCTCTTATAAGAATAAATCCTTTAAATTGTCTTCCTCCAATACTTCTTATGCCCCATCCTGAATTTAATATAGGATATCAAGTCCTTTATTATCAGCATCAGGTAGATGGCTGCACTAATGAGCTATACTCTCTCTGGATAGGCCCTCTCACTGTGATCTTCAAGAGAGGACCTGAGTACACTGTAAAGATAAACTCTTCTGGCTGTCTCTTTGCTCATGTTCATGCTAAGTTCCTCCGTGTCTACCATCCCCCTGAGTCCAATCTTGAGGAGAGATATGTTGTGAATTTGAGCTCCTTAGGGGGTTTCAATTGGCCTAGTGTATGATAGTTCACAGATTAATTCATGAAAAAGCCTTTGCTTTTTCTTTTAAGCTGTGGAGTTCTCTTTATACAAATATGATTTGGCATCAATATCTGAATCTTCCGGATCCTTACCAGCCTCTTGCTACTTGGAGTATCTCCACTAAAGCTTATAGGATCAAAATTTTGGGTGTAAAATTGAATGATCTTTTCTTCAATAAAATAATTTCATTTTTGCTCATTAATTTTGAAATTGAATCTTCAGCGCTCATCTTCCATTTGCCAAGAAGATATCTATTACTAATACTTGGATCAAACAGGCTTTAAGCCATAACCTCAAGTATTACATATTTAAGAATTTTTTCCAAGTTCTTTATTATGTCAAATAATAAAGTGCACCTCAACATGAGGTCTGGCACAGCTAGAAGACACTTGGATTCTGGGCCGCTTACTGGGCTAGTTCCTTAGAGCTTTCCATGAATGCCTTCTGTTAAGACCCAATGCTCTTTGGGTTTTTTTGTACCTTCAAATGAAGTAGATGAGTAGGTATTGCTTGACAGAATGTATCTCAAGGGATTGAACCTTGATACACTTAATTCCTACATGGGTTGGTTGTTCAACTACAGGCCCAATGTTATTAAGGTCATGTTGGTTAGCAAATTGCCCCTGGTTGCAGGTAGCTGGCCTGGTTTCTTGGCCAAGAATAATTTCCTAAAGTTATTTACCTCTTGTTGCAAATATGCTAAGGGACAATGAATTTGATTGAAATTGAATTAGAAGTCAGATCCAGATACTCTAATGCATTAAACAATTATGCAATCAAATAATTGAGAACTAGTGGATACCAGTTAGTTCTAGATTCAGCTCTAACTATTCCAGAAAATAACACAGTTTGAAGGCTCTTGATAATTAGAAAATACTGGAGCCATTAATTCCAGATCCAAAGTGCTCCCTCAATCTCTGAGTCCAGAATACTAAATGTAGGCTAAAACAATAATCCAAACAATTGATCTATAACTCTGGGTTAATGTTGATAACTAACATTAGTATTGATGTCCAAGATTAGCACTGATGCCAAGCCAATGTCAAATTTCCCATTCTATCAATTATTCATCTCATAATTATACATACAGTAGTTTTAAAAGCTATGGAAACAAGCAAAAATAATTCAGATTTTAAAAAATGAGCTCAGATGTAAACAAAATTGAAATGAACCCAAATCTATTGTAAATGAATATAAGTTTATTTATTTTTAATTTTGTTTACATCTGAGTTCATTTTGTTTAAATCTGAATCATTTTTTATTGTTGCCATAGCTTTTAAAACTACTGTACTTGGTTTCCATATTAATAAATGCTAAGTTTTTATCCTCATATATTGTCCAATTATTACTAGGATTTCATTACCCTGTGTTGCAAAATTAAAGCTCTGCTTTATTTGCTTTTGAGTCAATGGGATTCACTTATTGATACAATTTGACAATGGAATCCCAAAGTTGATTTCAACTATTAAATTACTATGACATCATTGAACTGAATTATTCAGGTTTATTATCAACCCATATGAGTTTAATAAACACAGCTTTTAACCTTACACTTAATACTTATACTTTGATATTGCCTTTATTTAGCAGTTATAGCTGGTTTTTAGTAAGCTTTATATAGCCTTAGAACTATTAGTATATTTTATCTATACTTTAGTTTAGATAAACTTTATCTTGTAGACTTAGATAGTTTAGATAGCCCAAATTTACAACACCATGTTTTCAGGTATATTGATAGAACATTACTAAGGGACCAACTCTCACTCATAATTTCCAAAAAGTCTAATTCATGACACCTCTTCTAGCTTGGACAGGGGTCTTATAATACTTTGGGAGTTCACTGTATTGGCATAAGACTTTGGGCCACTGTGTCAGGGAAATAACCTTGGGCAGACAGCTTTTGTTTTCTGGGAACACACAGGCCACAAATTTTGCAGAAAGGGCCCACATAAATATTGGCACTAACTTAATAAGGTAGGAAATCAATTTCCCCACCCATAACCACAGGCCAGAAGCCGGGATTATGGTGTCAATTACCCTGGTGAGGGTAATGTACACTATACCAAACAGCTTGTTTGTGCGGTCCAGGAAAAGCTTGGGAGTGGACTCAGGCATCAGTTTGGGAGTGAGTGGCAGCTCCATATCTAAGTGGTACATGTACAGGAGTTATATTATCTTGGAATAGACAGGGCTTAGTTGCCTACCAAGGGCCTTGTCTTCTGTATTGTCATGGATAAAGACATCTTGGTTGGCATTGTTTGCCCCAAGAAAACTCAATAGAGAGGAGTTTCCAGCAAGAAGATGCCAATAAAAACCTACATAGACCTAAATCAAGCTATTTTCAGGAATTAGGTGGTGACCAAGAAGGAGCACCTCCAAACAGGACCTAAAAACCTGCTGTTTAAGGCCCAAAAACCCAAAAATCAGGCAATTTGGTGTTTTTGGCCCAAAAAGTAATTTATGACATCACACAATTTTTGATTAATCCTGGAGGCCTGGAGGCAAAAATTTCCCCCTGCCACATCAACATTATTCCTAAACCAAATATAACTTGAAAATTTACCAGAACTACTGCAGTAGTTCAATAAACATCATGAATTACCACTAGTTCTACAGTTTTAAGTTTTACAGATTTTACAGAGTATGGAGCTTCTCCTTGTGTAAATACCTGTGAGATATCTTGTTGGCTGTAGCGTTGATTTTGGGGTGTCTGCAGCCTCTGCTCTGTTCTCCAACACTCCCAATATCAAAATTGAGGAAATTGTCAAACCAATTTGCAAGATTCTCTACTTGCAAAATTCAGTGACCATTTTGCAATATCTGATTTTGTTGTTGTCTGTTTTGGTTTTCCTAGGCTGCACTTTACCAATGCCTTTGCTTGGAGATTTTTGCCTGCACATTTCAACTTTGAAATTTTTACTTATCCTCAAATCTTTGAGCATTTGGTATTTTATACCTCATTTTGTGAACACTTCAGAATTTTGCAGCAACTCCTTCATTACATGTATCTATTCAACAACTTTTTTTGGATCAAGGAATATCACTCTGGTATTTTTTTCAAAGGTGAAAACTTTGTATTCAGGCTTTAAAGAGTACTCTGTGAAGTAGACAGGATCAAATGGGGCACCTGGTGGACAATAAACTGCAGGCAGAGGGGCAGGCAGGCCAGAAGGATTTGAACTGAGTTGGTAAATAGCTAAGATAAAATAGGGCAATAATTGAGGAAAATAATATATCATAACCTTTTATTTAGAAATGACAATAAAGTCTTAGTGAAGGGTCTATGGTTTTATACAATACCCCACCACCAAACTTTACATATACTATGTGGGGCTCATCATAGGATTGGGAAATATGAGGTTGGGTGGCCAGTGTCAGGGATCCAACCTGTGGGGGGTTCCTGAGGACTCACGGGCAGACGGCCTGCGGGCCCAACAGGGAGAGCCCACCACAGGATTGGGGCTAACATTACAATATAAGATAATGATTTCCCAAGGATTGCCCAAGGTCCGCTCATAGGCACCATGGAATCAATCAACCCAGTGAGGGTGATATACATCACCCCAAATATTTGGGTGGAAGTGGATTCATCAGTGGCAACGGATTCTTGCAGGCGGTTGGGCCAAGGGGTGAGGGGCAGCTTCATTGGGACCAAATATACGGGCAGGAAATTATACTTGTCTCGGAATAGCAGAGGGGGCTGGATAATTTTGGTGCCTTCTCTGTAAAGGACTTTGGTCTCTCTAGTCCTAGCTTCAGGGTCGTGGATTAGGATCTCCTCCAGAGTAAACTCAGAATACGCTGGGTTGGGTGGGTACTCAGTAAAATGTACTGGGCCAAAGGGAGCTCCTGGTGGACGGTAAAGTTTGGGCAGCTGGTCCACGGTTTCTTGGGGTAAGTGTACACGTGGGGCAGAGCCGCTAGGAGTAGACTGTAGTTGAAGTTTAAATAATAACAAGTATGGTATGATCTGGTTGAACCAAAGGTTAATGTCACTTTATTACAAGGATGGCAATGGGCATCTTCCTGGCGGCCCAGGGTATAAGTATGCCCATCTGTCATGGCAAAACTTTCAAAGATTTTCATGGCCTGGGTTTCCCCATCTACTAGGTCCTCACAGCCCTTGGTGGCAACAACTGTGGGGGTTATTTCATTGGCTGACTTGCAACTAGAGCACTCCAATTCCTTAACCAGGTCATGGGACAGGTCATCTCTGGGTGGCCTGTTTCTTATAGAAGGTATCTTTCTTTCTTCTTCTGTAGTGGCCCGGGTTATTCTGGAGTCTGTGGATAACCCGGCCTGTTGATTGGTTGGTTTAAAAGGGACCTCTAGCGCGGGGGGCATTGTTGTAGGCAAACTTGGTTCATCAGACTTCAGGAGATTCTCTGAAGTAGAATCTGATTCAAACCCCAAAAACTGCGGGCTGGCGGCCCGCGGGGCATCAGGGTTCAACTCCCATAGTTGAGGCCTTTTGATTATCATAGTTGACAGGAGTTTGTCACTTGTGACAGCCAGGATGCCCAAGTTCAGAAGCAGTGAAATGGCACTGCTGCAGGGTGTTTGCCTATTGGTTGAAATCTCTGGAAAGGTTGCTTGATTCTTCTGTTCTCATGCCATAGTCATGGGGATGGCCTTCAGGTCTGCGTTTTCATTAGGTGGTGAATCTTGATTGGCCATCAGGATAGGCTTTGAGCTCATCAAGATAATGGCAGGAATTAATTTGCCTCCATTAGGCAATTTGTTTTGTCTTCCACTGGACGCTGTAGTCTCAAGGTTTCTGCTTGTATCTTTATCCTGGGAAGCATTTTTTGCCTCAGATCAAAGGGACTAAATACCAAAAAATGTGGGTGGACAACCCCCTGGTCCTTGGGCATGGTGGCCCGCAAGTAGTCAGGACCAGGGTTTGAAATCTGCTCTTGGACCTGGGTTTCAAGAGGAAGAAACTTGTCAATCCTGACACACTGGGTATTGTAAATTCAGAACCTAAATGTAAAAATGCGGGATTGTCAAATCCTTGGTCCAAATTTCAAATCACCTTTGCAGGATGGCATTTTTTTAAGTAAATTGATTTTTTTGAGTATTTATTTGAATATTTGAAAATGCGGGAACTCATAGACACTTTGCAAAGTTCAAGTTGAACTGAATATTTTCAATAGACAAAATGAATTAACTGGAATCATTTTTGCAGCGTTCAAATCCATCATTCATTTTCATTAAGTTTACTATGTTTTTTGGAATTGCAGGATTGTCAAATACATGAACCAAATTTCAAATCACTTTTGATTGCCACTAGTAAACTCAAATATTAATTGCAGGAACTGGAATCCAAATTTAATGTACAGTAAGCACACTAGGAAACACCAACCCAAATAAAGAAGCTCCACCACAACTAAAATCAAATGAAAAATTCAATATTGATAACCATGTTTAGATATGAAATTAAGTGAAATTTAAAATTTTCTAAACTGGAAATGATGCAATATATATACTTCAAATCACAGATATAGAAATTCTGCTACTATTCAAGGCTAAATCAAGAGAAAATAACTACCCACAACTAAACCAATAACTCCAAATAAATACATATTTAATCTAATATATACATTTATATTTTATTTTTATGGACCGTCAATCATATTCTCAACCAGCTCCTGCACCAGCCCACGGGGCAGCCTGTCCACGAGGGCGTCCCAGAGGGTCCAAGAACAGACCCAGAACCCAACTTGAGGGGAGTCATGCCAATACACAGGCCTCCCAAGGTGTCATTGCCAGCCAACCACCTCCCGCATTCCAAGCCCAATCAACCAGCCTGAATCCCAGACAGAAGCCACTCTCAAGGCCTGCCACAAAAGTCTCCTACACCAGGGTCACTGGGAACACTGAGATTACTTACACCTCCACTGTATATCCAGTTGTCACCTGGCCCCGCACTCTTGACCCAAGAGTTGCTACTTCCTGCCCCTGTGTCTTTGACACCTCCTATCAGCCATTGGCCACAACTGAGGAACCATCTGCACCTGTATTGTATGCCACCATTGAAAACGCCAGCACAACCAAGCGTGATCCCACCTTCTACACAAAGGTCCCCATCCCCTGTGTTGAGCCTGCTAGCCAGGATGCCACGATACCTTTCAAGGGCCGGCGTCGATTGACAGATAGTGAGCGTGAAGCTCTCCTCAACTGCTTGAACGGGGGAATGGCAGTTTGGGATATTGCATCACAATTTGGTGTCACAGCCAGATAAATTGACAACATCAACACCAAATATGGCAACACTGGGCAAATAGCTGAATCCACCAAGGCTAAGCAGCAGCCCAGCCTACTTCAGCCCACCCATCTCAAGGCAATCAAGCAGTGGGTTACCAAGGATTGCCACCTGGACTCACTTGCTGTCCAATCAATGCTTGCCACAGAGTTTGGGCTTTCTGTTTCCAAAACCCTTGCTTACAAAACAATGGTTGATTTGGGCTTCTCCTGAAAAGTACTGGGAGTTTTGCCGTACAAGAGAAACAATGAGAAGACCATCAAGGATTGACACATTTATGCCAAGACATATCTGGCCCTAAAGGAGGCTGTGAATGTCCAATTCTTCTACATTGACAAATTGTTGTTTTCCTCCTCCCTCAGGTCTAGGCATGGGTGGGTTGAGAAGGGGTCCAAGGACAGTGTAGCCCATTGTGCAGCTGTCTGTTCCCAGACCTATTCAATGGTTGCTCTTCTTGGTCCTCACAGTTTAGACCAGTATCAGATGATCAAGGGTTCCCATAATAGCAGGACCTTTCTCAATTTTCTCTGAGTTGTCAAGGAGTATCTCCAGATCAATTATTGCAGTACACCCAACATTGTTGTGTTGGATAATTTCAGGCTCCACAAAGTGGATCTGGTTGTGTCTGAGTTCCCCCCATTGACAAAAACAGCCACACCTCCAGTCACTGGCTTACCAATTGTCCAATGAGACTTCTCTTCCTCCTGCCATATTCCCCATTCCTGAATCAGTTGAGGAGGTCTTTGGGTGGATCAAAAATAAGGGGAAGAAATGCCTCCCTCAGGACACCAAGGATCTCTTCAACATCCTTGAGGTCAGTCAATTTGCAATACCACCCAATGTGGTGGTGGCTTTTTACAAGCACTCAGAATCCTTCCTCCTCAAAGCCCTGGCCTCCAAGCCAATCAGACAAATGGGCGTTCTGGGTTTTATTTGTCTTTTTTTATTTACTTTGTTTTTATTAGGACTCAAAAATTATTATTTATATATAATAACATGCAATTCAATTGTATTATAGACATATAAGAATACATGGAAAAGGTAAGTAAAATTTATTATACTAGGTAAGAGGACATATATTTAAATTATAATGCACTGAATATTGTATTGACTGTTTCACTAACAAATAAATAGATTAAAAAAGATAGAAATATATTGATTTTATTTAAACAATTGTGAATCCTTGTTGGTACTTTGGCTTTTTTTAAGCCACAAATTGGACCTTGCAGGTCATCATCTGATCCTTATTATTTCAGTGCCACTATAGCCACACGACACAGAAACTAATGATTTTCATGTATCACTTACTAATTAGTACTTAGGACGTGGGTCAGGCATATTGAATATATTTATCAAATCATATTACAAGGGAAAGGTAATTCAAGTTCTAAACAATCACTTGTTTAGAACAATAGCGGAGTGGGCCACATGATGTGGATAAATTTAATTCTTGTTGTTTATCTATGTAATAAGTGAACCTGTACTTGACAAGCTAGTAAATAAAAACATTTTTAAATTATTTTTTATTATTTGACGTGGTTGCAACTATAACTAATGTCTTTTAATATATTTATATATATTACTATTATAATTTACCTAGTAAAATTTAAAACAATCTTAAAATATTAAAATTAAAATAAAGTAGTTTTAAAAGCTATGGCAACAATCAAAAATACTTCAGATTTAAACAAAATGATTTCAGATTTGAACAAAATCCAAGCTGCGCAAGATTCAGGATTCAATTAATTTATAAAATTTCAGTTAATAAATGAACTGTCAAACAAAAAACAAAATTTCACTAGCCCATTATACAAAATTATATCAAACATCAAGCGGTGTAGTTCAAACCACTAACAAAATAAACTGACACAACAAGTGAAATGGATGGATGCTGTTCCGGAGTATATTATAATCCAATTGGGATTCATATGAGGCACCAATAGA